>WEIU01006565.1:41617-55440 GCA_013389925.1 Aegithalos caudatus | reverse complement strand
AAGAAGGGAAGGGTCTCTGGCAGCTCCTGGAGGTGGGGAGGTGTGAGGGTGACAAAAGGATTGGGTCAGGCTCCAGGAGCAGCCCTTGGGCTCAGATCCAGCAAAGGGGAAAAAAAGGGAACATCCTTTGGCCATGCCAGCACCAGGGAGCAGCTGGGACTTGCTCCAAGTTCCACCTCCTGGGGCAGGACAAGGATGAGTCAAAAGAGTTTCCCTGTAGTTGTCCTAGGAGGAGAATTGTGGGAAACATTAAAGTTATAAAAGCTTTCTAAAAGCTGTGAAAGCAAGCCCCAGAAACAGAAGGAGCAGAAGAATTCAGAATTAGCTGCAACTGCAAAGCTTGAAAGTAGGAAAAGTTACAATAGTACAGCAAGCAAGGACAGGAAACAATAGTTTGAGTTCTAGCATAGACCTTAAGATTGCAGAAATATATGCCCAGCGAGGTAGGAGAAGGTTTTAAGCTTAATAAGAATATTGTTTATTGTTAATAGAAAGCAGAAAGCAAGCACTGTTTGAAGCAGGTGTTCATGTGCTCTCAGTGACGGGCTGCAACCATTGTCTGTAAGCTTTAGCAATGTGCAATTGACTGGAAAGGTTTTAAAAGCCCTGTAACAAAGAAATCTTTGGCTGCTGCTGGCAAAACGTGACCTGGAGATCTTCACCCTTGGCCAAAGAAGGGAAGAGCCTCTGGCAGCTCCTGGAGGTGGGAAGATGTGAGGGGGGAAAAAGGGTTTGGGTCAGGTCAATCCTTCAATCTTTCAATTTCAGCCTGTTCTGAGACTGATGTTAGTGTTGGACATGGAAATGAAGAGCTTGGCTGCAGCAGTTACAGAGATCAGAAGGGTTTGTTTGCTGTTTCTGCAGCCCTTTTATAACATTGCTGCACTGAAGAACCACATAATGGTCAGTAAAAACAACACTTCACTGGTTAAATAACAAAACAACACCTGGAAGAGAAGTGACCATGAGAGCCCAGAAATATGAAAACAAAATGGTTATTTACAGGAACCACCCTTGGGAGAGGGATTTTTCCCAAGCCAAGGAAGTCAGCAGTCTGACAGGCTGAAACCTTTCCAGCCTCAGGAAATCAGCCCCACAGACTGAGGCTGCAATAAAAGTCCCAGGGACATCCCCCAGTGGCTCCATCCCATCTGTGCCCACACCTCCAGCACACAAGCCCAGGAGGAGGAAATGCAGCTCCCTGCACTCAGGGGCACAGGGAGGAAGGGGACACAGGGATTTGGCCTCCCTGCCTGGATCCCTTCATCCAAGGATGCTCCCGGGATCATTTTGTGCTGGGGATCTGCAGCAGGGAGAAATTGGACAGCTGAATAACACAAGCAACATGATTGAGCAGAAGTCCATTTATTATTTACATTTTTATTTTATTTTTTTTAAATTTTATTTTTATTTTTATTTATTTTGTTATTTACATGTTTATTTACATATTTATTATTTACATATTCCATTTATTATTTACATACAACCCCAGTTAGAGTTTCTAACACTGCTGTCCACCTGTGCAGGTGTCTCTTGGTTGGCTGAGTGCTGCTCAGGGGCAGGCACAGACCCAGTCAAGGTCCATCCTCACCTTCTGTCTCCTCTACCTGAGTTTTGCATTCTTTGACCACAGTCCCTCAGCATCTTGGTCTTATTTTTGTCCTGTTTTCCATCCTGTTGTTTTCCCCACAGCCTTGAAGGGTTCCTGAGGACTTTAAAAACAAGGCTGCAGGTGTCTGGTTGTTTATAAGGGTTTCGCTGGTGCAGAGTGGCCTCAGTTGTGCAAATCCATGGCTGCAGGGATCCCATGGAGGAGGGAATGGCAGGGCAGGAGCAGCTTCTTCTGCTGCCCTGGAGTTAAATACTTCTCTGAGAGACTCCTCCCTTTTCCCAGAAAAATCTGCATGGGACACAAATGGGCCCCCAAATCCCAGATTTCCCAGGTGTGAGGCAGGGAAAGGGAACAGCCCCAGACAAGACCAAAGGCAGGTTCTGCTCCCTGCCACGAGCTGGGATTAAAGCAGGGAGAGCATTCCCTGGGCACCTCTGTTCCTCTGCAGGGCACTGAGATCTCCTCCTGCACTCCCCAGATGAGAGGAGCATCTCTGGCAGATCAGAGAGAGTCTCTTGAAAGGGAGACAGGGTTTGAAAACCTTTCTGCTTTGAGGGGTTCATTAAAGGAGGAAAGGAGCAGGGAAAAACTGAACACAGAGAGGGGAAGGGAAGCATCTGCTGGGGTTTCAAAGCTCTTTGGGGCTGAGGCAAAGGCAGGGATGGGATCCAGGCTGCAGGGTCACATCCAGCTGGGTGCAGAGACTGGGAAAATGGGATTTGGGGCAGGAAAGGTGCTCCCTGAGGGCAGCAGTGGGGATAAAGGGGTCTCATCCTCATGGATGAGCTTTGTGGGGGTCACTGTGCTCTGGACACCCTAAAGCAGGGATTCAGGGCTGGGCTGGGAGGTGCTGCACCCACAGCTCCCTGCTGGGAACGTCCAGGGGACCTGGAGGGATGCCCAGAGTGTCCCAGGATATCCAAAGCAATGAACCTCCCACGGGAACCCCTGGCCCTGCAGAGCTTACAGACCCTGGATTTCCCTGAATTCCCTGATTTTCCCTGAATTTCTCTTGAACCACAGAAGCTGACTCTGCTGGCATAAGTTCCAGCACAATCTGATGTTTTCCTCTGTGGTTTCTGGTTATATTCAGAATTCCCTTCCCAGCCTGGTGGCTGAAATGCTGAACTTTTCTGTCAGGTGCTGTGAATTCCATAACAAAATCCCCCAGGAAGGACCCTGGTGACCAGGGCTCGTTCCAGGTGCTGCCCTGGACACCCAGCAGGGATCACACACACACACACAAGGATGAGACTCTGTTTTCCCAGGACCCTGAGCTTGGTTTTCATCCTTAATTAGAACAAAACCTGAAAAATGCAGATTCCTCAGAGAGAAATACTCAGGAAAAAAAAAAAAAAAAAAAAGTCATTTTGGGGCTAGGAAAGACAAATTGGAGCTTTCTGTTTCAGTAAAATGTGTGTATTAAAAAGGAAAAACACAAAACCCCTCAGCAAGTTGTTAGATAAAACTTCTTCTGAAAATGTCAAAACAGAAAACTGCTCCTGACTCAATTTTTCTACTGATTTTCTTTCAAAATGAAACTTACTTGGCTGCGCTGTTTCTGGGGGGAGGTTAGGCTTTTTAAAAGAACTGGATATTCAAATTTCATATCATTCTGCTGTTTCTCCCAGAAGAGCTGTTGACCACCACATCTCCCAGCTGGACACCACAATATTCCTTTTTTATTTTCCTGGCTCACACTGCTCAGAATTAAATGATTCTCCCAAAGTCACAAGGCTGTCATGGCCAAAACAAGGAGCAAAGTTGACTTTTGCTGTTATCCAGATCAAGGAGGGATTTGGGCTGAAATTTAAAAGCCTCTCTGCAGTTTGTGGCACTGCTGATCTTTTGATCTTGGAAAACAGCAGGACAAGCCCTTGGAACAAGCATTGCCTGGGAGGGAGCTCTGAATTGCTTTTCTATCTCAAATCATTTTCTTTCCTTGTCCATTTCAAACCATGTGTGGTCACATATCCATGTGGGACATTAATTCCATTCATCTGCTTTTTACTCCCCCCCATTAAGCAGAAATCATTATCCACAGCTGGCAGGGAGTTCCCAGGGATCACAGGAACAGGGTGGGTGTTATTCCAGCTGTCACTGCCCTGACTGATGCACAAAAATCTGCAAAATTCAACCCAGAGGCGTCTAAGGCCAGCAGTGAACAAACCCTGTCACTGCCTGTGTCCCACAGAATCCTGGAATTATTGAGGTCGGAAAAATCCCTCCAGGATCAGAGTCCCCCTGTGCCCACCCTGTCCCCAGAGCTCTGAGTGCCACCTCCAGGAATTCCTGGGACACCTCCAGGGATGGGCACTCCAAACCTCCCTGGGCACTGCCAAGGCCTGAGCTCCCTTTCCATGGGGAAANCCCTTTCCCAGCTCCCTCAGGAACTCTCCAGCCACATGCCAGCTCCCTCAGGAATTCTCCACCCCCTTTCCAGCCCCCTCAGGAATTCTCCAGCCTTTTCCAGCTCCCTCAGGAATTCTCCAGCCCCTTCCCAGCTCCCTCAGGAATTCTCCAGCCCTTTCCCAGCTCCAGCCCCTCAGTGTCCCCTGTCGTGGGGAGCCCAGAGCTGCACTCAGGATTTGAGGTGTGGTCTCACCAGTGCCC
Organism: Aegithalos caudatus; assembly: GCA_013389925.1. Classification (NCBI taxonomy): domain Eukaryota; kingdom Metazoa; phylum Chordata; class Aves; order Passeriformes; family Aegithalidae; genus Aegithalos; species Aegithalos caudatus. The sequence continues at coordinate 51,215 of WEIU01006565.1, read as the reverse complement.
AGCACAGGGGGACAATCCCTGCCCTGGTCCTGCTTTCCCCTCTCCCTGACCCAGCCCAGCTGCCTTTGGCCTCCTGGGCACTCCTGGCTCAGGCTCACATCCCATCCTTTCCCTGCCCTACAGAAGGAACAAAGGAACCAGGAATCCCATCCAGCTCAGTGCAGCTCCACAGCCACATCCCCAATCCAGCCCCAACCTCTCCTCCTCACATGGTTTATAAAATCACTTCTGAAAAAGCTGCAGTTACTCAGGGAGCTCCAATCCTCCCAGCACTGCCTCCCCCAGCCTTCCTGAGAGCCCCACGAATTTGTCAGACAATCATTTCATTTAAAAACTCCACCAGGCTGGATCACTCCTCTTTCATTTTCTCCTGTAAATAACAACAATAAAGCCGGGAGCACAATGACCCAACATTTGGGAACAGCTGCTGAAATGTAGCTGGAAAATGGCTTCAGCAGAACCTTTAATTCAACATTTCCCTCCTGTACCCAACGAGAAAAAACCCAAACAAACCAACCCCACCAGAAATCCCCAAACCAGGATTCATTTCCCAGAGCAGCTGTGGCTGCCCCTGGATCCCTGGCAGTGCCCAAGGCCAGGTTGGACACTGGGGACAGCCTGGGACAGTGGGAGGTGTCCCTGCCATGGCAGGGGTGGCACTGGGGGGGGATTTAGGGTCCCTGCCATGGCAGGGGTGGCACTGGGGGGGGATTTGGGGTCTCTGCCATGGCAGGGGTGGCACTGGGGGGATTTCAGGTCCCTTCCCACCCAACCCATTCTGGGATTCTGTGACCTGTTGCTGATAACTCAGGTGAGGGGAGGCACCTGCAGGGGAAAGAGGCACAACTTTAGGTGCAGGTAAATGCCAGCACTGGAGCTGGGGGACACCAGAGCTGGGGGGACTCTGCTGCAGCAGAAAATTCTGTGTGAGCCCCCCTGGCTGTGCCCAGGAGCTCGGATTCCTCTGGGCTGAGAGAGGGAATCAGGGAAGGCAGAAAAGCTGAGAAGCCACAGCCAGACTCTGCTTCTTGTGGTGAGGTTTTACACCTCCAGGGAGGAGAAAATTTGGTTTTCTTGGCAGAGGGGACTTGCTGTGCCCACAGCAGATGTTGTGCCCGGGTCCAGCAGCAGCTGGACAGTGCAGAACACTCAGAGCACATCCAGAGAGAACTGGGATGGGAATGGGAGCAGCCTGCAGCCTTCCCCACACCCAGAGAGATCCCAAAATCAGTATTTCCAAACAGCCTCCATGCAAAGCAAGCTTTTCCTCTCCAGTTTAACACTGTGACTATTTACTGACTGCTCTGGCAGGCTGGAGTGTCCCCTGGGAATCCCTTCTGTGATCCAGGCAGCCAAATCAAACCCCTGTGGATTGCACAGGGAGCAAGAGCCTGCAGAGGCACAGCCAAGACATTTGCATCTCCTTGGGCTTCTCTCAGACACTGACAGCCCAAACTAGGCCAGGGATGCTCCCAGGGGAAGGGTCCAAGGAGCAGGATCCACCTGGAGATGCTGCTGGAGGCCTCACCTGGTGCTGCCCCTGTTCCCCAGTGCTGGAGCAGCAGCAGCAGCAGGAGCAGCCCCTGTCAGGGGGGAGAAGGGAGCTGAGGAACAGATTCCATGTCCATCCCAGCATGGGAAGGGTTGGGTTATTCCTCCTCACAGCTCAGCCATTCCAACATCCCCTGATCCCAGCCATTCCCTGACCCCAGCCATTCCCTGACCCCAGCCATTCCCTGACCCCAGCCATTCCCTGATCCCAAACATTCCCTGCCCCCAAACATTCCCTGACTGACCCCAGTCATTCCCTGACCCCAGCCATTCCCTGACTCCAACCATTCCCTGACTGACTCCAGCCATCCCCTGATCCCAGCCATTCCCTGATCCCAAACATTCCCTGATCCCAAACATTCCCTGACTGACCCCAGTCATTCCCTGACCCCAGCCATTCCCTGACTCCAACCATTCCCTGACTGACTCCAGCCATCCCCTGATCCCAGCCATTCCCTGATCCCAAACATTCCCTGATCCCAAACATNCTGGCTGCAGCAGCTCCAGCTGTAGAGTCCCTTGCAGCCTCTGTTGGTTAATTCCTGTTGAGCTCTTCCTGCAGGGATCAGTTTGCAGGCTCTGCCTGCAGGCTCTGCAGGGATTCTCTCCCCAGGATCCTTCTGCCTCAGGATCCTCGTTCCCTGAGCAGGAGCAGCTCCTGCAGATGTCCTGGGAATGCTGGCACTGTCAGAGGTGCAGCCATCAGGGCACAAAATGCTCTGGGAATGGAAAGAGAGCTTGGCTGAGGTGTTCACAGAATCCTGGAATTACTGAGGTTGGAAAAATCCCTCCAGGATCAGAGTCCCAGCTGTGCCCACCCTGTCCCCAGAGCTCTGAGTGCCACCTCCAGGAATTCCTGGGACACCTCCAGGGATGGGCACTCCAAACCTCCCTGGGCACTGCCAAGGCCTGAGCTCCCTTTCCATGGGGAAATTCCTGCTGCTGCCCACCCTGAGCCTGCCCTGGCCCATTCAGGGCCATGCACAGCCCCAGGTCTCAGAGGAAGCCCCAGAGTCCAAGTGCTGCAGCTCAGACACAACAGATCACAGAATCCTGGAATGGTCTGGGCAGGAAGGAATTAAATCCCATCCCATTCCATCCCTGCCGTGGGCAGGGACATTTTCCACTATCCCAGAGTGCTCCAAGCCCCCTCCAACCTGGAACATTCCAGGGGCAGCCACAGCTTCTCTGAGAACAGCTTGGAAAGGAGCTGAGAGCAACAAAGAAGTTTCACACACAAATCAAATTTCCTGAAGAATGTGCTCCAGCAGCTCAACTGAGGGCAATGCTGCACCTTTGGGAAGCAGCAGGAATGTGTTCAAATGGACTCATTGCTATCAACAACATGTGGGGAATTATCTCTCTTAAGGTAGCAGCACATGCAGAGCTGTCCCCAATTGTAAAGGCTGAAATATAGCAGCAATCTACAGCCATAAGGTGAGATTTCCATCTTTATATGACATGAAAAATGTGCCAGACACAGGTTTGCCCATAAACAAAATTGCTTTTTTTTTCAGCTCTGCCTTTAATGTGAAATATCAATCTTTTGGTGGCTTTTATTACAGAGAATTTAGCTTTTGTTTTTGACAGATGGCTCACACTCAGTCCAGAGAACAACTGTATATCATCCCTGTTAGAGACACATCTGAATTGCAGAAAGTATATTTTAAAAAGGCAGTAATAAATGGCAAAACACCACCTGGCAAAGCAAGGGCAGGCAGACAGAGCCCACTTGGCTGTGGATTTAAAAGTGGAGAGCTTTGTCACCAAGGTTTGTGTTCACTTTGCCACCTCCACTCTTTTGGCATCCAGCTGCTGCCCCAGGGAACAGAAATATTATTTAAGGCTGGGTTGCAGAGGTGGTGGGAGGAAACCACACCAATTTCAGTGAGCACAGGGTTTCTTCAAGGTTTGTGGGGTTTACTGAAGTTTTCCAAATAACTGAGCCAAACCTGGAGGCCCCACCTGCCTCACACTTCCCTGCCCTCTCCATAATTTTACTTTAAATAAATTTGAAACAATTTTCTCCCAGACCTATTTACTCTATTTCTCCTTCAACAGCAGAAAGAGGTTATTTCCTTAAAGAGTAGCTGTTAATCACATTTTCTATCCTAATTAACTCACCTGCCCCTTCAGTTTTGGTTCCCTGTTGCACCACCCACTCCAAAGCCCAGATGTTCATCTCACATCTGCCTGGGTCTTGCCTTCCTCCCATCCCTATAGGTGATGTGGTTCCTGCTCTTTAGGTGGGATTTTGGGAAGGAATTCCTGGCTGGGATGGGAAGAAGGGGCTGGAATAGAATTCCCAGAGCAGCTCTGGCTGCCCCTGGATCCCTGGAATATCCAAGGCCAGGTTGGAGCAGCCTGGGACAGTGGGAGGTGTCCCTGCCATGGCAGGGGTGGCACTGGGGGGGATTTAAAGCCCCTTTAACCCAAACCATTCCATGATTCCCTGAGTTTAGGAGCCCTTTTCCAGCAGCTCCTTGACTGCAGGCACCCCCACCCCTGGGAGGAGGCAGGGGAGGGAGGTGGGTGCTTGGGACCCCTCGAGCTGTGCACATAAATCATTGTCTGGAGCTTCATTGCTCTGAGAAGAGACAGAACCAGGCACATCAATTTGCCTCGCAGCTCAGTGGGAAAAGCCCTGGATTTGGGAGGACAGGCAGGAATCAGGGCTGGCTGCCAGCTCTGATTGTTCAGTGACACTGAACTCCTGCTCTGCACAGCCCCATCCCTGCTCCCTCCCTGCTGCTGCACCAACACAAAATCTGCCTTTGGTATCAGCCCCCAGCCCCTCCAATCACCCACTGGGCTTGCAGCCTCCCAGGCAGCTGCACAAAAATATTAAATACAGTTTAGGCTCTATTGGAAATAACAAAACCAACTGCTTTAAAAAAACAACAAAAAACCTTGGTATTTAAAACCTTTACATTCCTCACACAACCTGAGGCAGTTGTGTGGCAAAAACCAGTGTTGAGAACATAAATGGCTGTGATGAATCCATCAGGAATGATTCACTCCCTTTTGCCATTCAGAACAGAGTTTCAGGGCCCTGAATTAAAATCAAATAACACCCATTTCATCCATTCCTGCTTGGCTTTTTGTTCCAGCCATGTGTGGGGGTCACTTTTACGTTTTTAATTTTCCTGCTCTGTGTGGATGACCAGGGCACAAAGCTGGACATCCTGAACACCCAGCAAGGCCTGGAGCCAGGAGCAATCCCCACAGCAGAGAGCAGCTGGGACAGGAGGATTTTCCTGGATGGACCAGGCAGGGAATCCCTGGAGAGTGCCCAGGAAGGGGAGAGGAGGGAAGGACCCACACCCAGAGCTCCAGGAGCCTTTGGGCACTGCCCAAGGGATGTCCAGGGTGGGATTGTTGGGGGGTCTGTGCAGGAAAGGAGATGGGATGATCCTTGGGATCCCTTCCAGCTCAGGACATTCCATGATTCCATGATCCCTGCCTGCCATGATGAGACAGGAGTCTCCACAATTTAAGATTTGCAAAGAAAAAGGAAGAAATCCAAGTGAAAATCTAAAAAAAAAAAATTAAAAAATTAAGTGGGTTCATGAGCAAGACTTGAGAAATTCCCTCTCCAAAGTGGACCCAAGTAGGCTTAGGGTGGCAGGAAAAGGGGGAATGGCCTGAAGCTGGAGGAGGGCAGGGATGGGTGGGAGATTGGGAATTGGGAATTCCTGGCTGGGCTGGAATTGCCAGAGCAGCTGTGGCTGCCCCTGGATCCCTGGCAGTGCCCAAGGCCAGGTTGGACATTGGGGACAGCCTGGGACAGTGGGAGGTGTCCCTGCCATGGCTGGGGTGGGGTGAGAGGATATTTAAGGTCCCTCCCAGCCCAAATTATCCAGTTATCCTCCCAGTGCCCCCATGGAGCGAGCACCCCCATCCTCCACCTCATCAGGGTGTGGTGATTAAATCAGAGACTGAGCCCCTGGTGGCCCAGGTTTCTCCAGACCCACCTGGAATAACAATTCCCACTGCCTCCTGCCACTACTTCCTTCACATCTTTCTCCAGGCACAGCTTTTAAGAGTTTTCTCCATTCCTGAGTACAAAGGAATAATTTTTGGTTAAAAAAAAATTAAAATCGATAAAAATTGATCCCAGAAGCACAAGGGGAGCCCTGCAGGTTCAGTGGGTGGTTATGGACACACAACACATCCCCCAGCCCACAGCCCTGCTGGGATCCCTCTCCACATCCACCAGAATTGCAGGAATGACTCCAGCAGCTTTTCTCTCCCTGACATTGTCAGAACAAAGCCCTTGAGGTAGAATTAAGTCCTGAGGAACCCCTTTAGTGCTGCAGCTTTGGCAGCACAGGCTGTGTGCACACAGGGCTGTTTATTGCCCCTATAATTGGTATAATTCCCTCACCTGTTTGATCCATGCAGGGCTGGCAGGAGTGACTGCAGTTATCCCAGTCCCTGCATGCACATCCCATGGTTGCTCTCTCCCTGCCTCCTGGCACACCCAGGGTTTCTAAACCTGGATATCAGAACTAAAGTGATCCTGCTGCAATTCCTGACCCTCTGCCATCCCTTCCTGTGGTAATTCATTCCATAAGATCTGCAGGTCCATCCTGTGCAGGTTTGGCTGTAAGCAATAGTGAGACACAGCGTGGTCAAGAGTGCTTTGAAAATCAAAAAGGTTTAATAAATGAAAGAAAATAATACAAAAACAATGTACTTAAACTGTGCACAGTGTAGGAAGATCCTACACCTGCTAAAACACCTCAAGGATGCCGTTGGTCCCTTTGTTCTGTCTCTTTTTCTACTCAATGTTCAAGGATGGATCTATTTGAAAACTGCCAATAGAAATGGGTAAAGTTTCTGACAAAGAGATCCAAGGTCCAACAGGTGTTTCTCTCCTGACACTGAGCCAGTTACAAAGAGACATCCATGGAACTTTCCAGTTAAACTTCCTAATATGTCAAGAGGTAAGCTGAGACCCTTTTCCTTATACAGAAACACCTTTTTGTTATACAGAAACACCTTTTCCTTATACAGAAACACCTTTTCCTTATACAGAAACACCCCCTTGGTGTGTGGGTGCATTACTGCACCTTCCTTTCCTTTCCTTGGCACCCAGCCTGAAATTGGGACTTGAGAGTTCAGCAGCTGCAGCACAGCCCTGTGAAACCATGGAGAAGTGATGAGGTTAATTCCACACTGAGAATCAGAATCCTGGCATGGTTTGGGTTAAAGGGACCTGAAATCCCCCCTGTGCCACCCCATCCATGGCAGGGACACCTCCCACTGTCCCAGGCTGTCCCCAATGTCCAACCTGGCCTTGGGCACTGCCAGGGATCCAGGGGCAGCCTCAGCTGCTCTGGCAATTCCAGCCCATCCAGGAATTCCCAATTCCCAACATCCAATGCAAAGGGCAGCCAGCATTCCCAGCAGTTCCAGACTGACTGGGATCCCTCCACCTCTCACACCTCCACCAGTCCAAGCTCCCAGTGCAAACCAGACCAGGAGCAGCAGAACTGGGCAGACTCCACTGAACTCCTGAGATTCATCCAGGCCAGGAAGGAAAATCTGAACCCACATCAGGATGGGGTTGGAAATGAGGGAGGGAGATCTCTGGGAAAGTCAGGCTTCCCCAAAACCAAACCTGGTTTGCTGACCTGGAATTTCCTGCTACCCAGCTGAATGCAGCCCCACCAACCTGAGCCCTTTTGGATGGAGATTGACTTAGTGGCACAATAAATTTAAGGGAAATCCCTCCTCTGGCTCTGTCCGGCCCTCATTTCCCAGCTGCCAGGGAGAAGGAATGGAATTTCACACCCACAGAGTGGACAGGAGCAAAGGCTTGAGCAGGGAGAGGGGATCACTTCTGGATTAAGGTTTAATTGATGTTCTGTGATCTTGGGCTTAATGAGGGGAAAGGCTGACATACATAATGCAGGAAAAAGATCTAAATTATTGCTGTCTTCAAGGGAACATTATAGAATTTAAAAAATCCATGTTCAGTAATTATTAGAACTGGGTTAATTAAGCAGCCTGGTGCCCCAAATCTCTCTGCAGCAGCCAGCCCTGACCACTCACTCAGATTTCCACCTCCAGACAGGAAAAAAAAAAACACTTTTCCACGGATAATTTTACCCAGAGCTTTCCTGGAGGTGCAGCAACTCCTTCCTCTCCATTTTTACTTCAATCCCCTACCTTTGTGCCATCCTCCCTGAGGAAGGAGGTGCATCTGTTCCTTCTCAAACATTTAAACTCAAGCTTTCTGTTGTTTGTGCCAAAGCTCCCCAGCCTCCACCCAGCATCAAGCAGGAGTCAGGAGCTTTCTCCAGGAGCAGGAGGGGGTGGCTCAGAGAGAACAAATTTGGATAAATCAGATTATCCCTCATCCCAACCCAATGAAAGAGAACACTGGGTGCTTTCTCCCCTCCGTGAGGAATCAGGAGCTGAGGTGTCACCCTCAGGCATCACCTCCTCTTGTAGAAATCAGTTTAAATTTAATGCCAGATGGAAAATCTGATCAATAAAAAGCAGTGCCTGAGCTGAGCTGCAGGGACACATGGCAGGCACGGAGATTGTGGGACCAGAAGCCTCTGCAGAGAGAGGAGATGTCAAAACCCTTCCTTTAATTGGGAGAGGGGAAAAAGCAAAGGCTGCAGAGCTCTGCCACAGCTCTCCTGGTTATTAGGGATAAAAGTGGGAGAAACAGCAGCACGAGGGGGATTTGTTCCAGCCCTGGGGCTGTTTGTCCTGCTGCAGCTGGAGATCTCAGACCCTGGGGATTGATCAGACTGGGGGGAGATGCTGCAGGCATCCCCCACCCCGAGCTGTCACTGCCCCAGGGGAGCCCTGCCTCACCCCCATCACATCCCCTGCAGGTTTATTCTGCCAAAGCCACTGATTTTTCCTCCTTTTTCCTATTCACCAACCTTTGTCCACAGGGCAATACCACATAAACTCATCCTTGGAGGTTTATTCTGCCAAACACCACTGATTTTTCCTCCTTTTTTCCCTGTTCACCAACCTTTGTCCACAGGCCAATGCCACACAAACTCATTCCTTGAGGTTTATTCTCCCAAACCCCACTGATTTTTCCTCATTTTTTCTATTCACCAACTTTTGTCCACAGGGCAGTGAGACACAAATTCATCCCTAGAGGTTTATTCTGCCAAACCCCACTGATTTTTCCTCTTTTTTTCCCTGTTCACCAACCGTTGTCCACAGGCCAATGCCACACAAACTCATTCCTTGAGGTTTATTCTCCCAAACCCCACTGATTTTTCCTCTTTTTTTCCCTGTTCACCAACCGTTGTCCACAGGCCAATGCCACACAAACTCATTCCTTGAGGTTTATTCTCCCAAACCCCACTGATTTTTCCTCCTTTTTTTCCTATTCACCAACCTTTGTCCACGGGGCAATGAGACACTGTTATAAATGCACACTATGAAATTGGCTTTTTGCAAATATTAAAGTGAATGCTATATGAGTGTAGTTCTTATTTTGTGCAAGGTTTGGACATGGACAGCTGATAGATGAGTGTGCTTGGAATTCACTGCCTGCCTGCTTGGGATAGCATCCAGTAAAACATGAGGTGCTATCAGCACCAACCTGTGGAAAGCATGGACCAAGGCCCAGGATGGAGAAGATAAAGAAGATCCAGCCAAGAAACCTCATGGTCTAAGAAGGAGGGTCCAAGGAGGAGCTAAACAGCTCCTGGAATATGGACACCAGTTTGTGGAAAAGTGTCAGAAAGGGAAGAAGAACTCTGAAATAACAAAGTGTGTGCTTGGCTGAATGCCCAGTCACCCAGCCGGCCATAACTTGCACTTTTCTATCTCCTAATTCTATTGTTATGTTTTTATTAAACCTATGTCTTAATATTTATAAGTGAGCCTGGTTTTTCACAGACACAAACTCATCCCTTGTGGCACTAACAGCACTCAGGGTTTCACTGCTTGTGGGGTAAAACCGGAATGTGGTCAGGAATCCAGCTGGGTGGGATTTCAGGAATAAGGACACAGCTTTTAGGGAAAATTGGGGGGGATTTCAGGAATAAGGACACAGATT
>WEIU01006565.1:20847-37129 GCA_013389925.1 Aegithalos caudatus | reverse complement strand
AATAATTTAGGTGTCATTTCCTAAATGGGCAGTTTGTGCTTGAAAGACCTTGGAAAGAAAGAGATAGTGTCCATTTTTTACTTTGTTAGCTGGAACTCACATCTTGTGAGACTGTGACATGGATAAGAATTAATAAACTTCTGATCCAAACACAAACAACATTTCTTGAGTGTTTAATCCCAACTCTGACAGAAAATAAGGAAAAAAAGCCACATTTAATGATGCCCTGTGTGAGGATCAAGCCCACAGCCTCCACACTCCCAGGCCCCTGCTGGGACACAGGACTCTGCTCCTCCATTCACTTCCAGAGCAGTTTCTGATTCTTTTCCAGTTCTCAGCCTTTGAGCCCCAGGTTTAACCCAACACTGCTGATTCCCCATTCCCACCCCTGGAATTCACCTCTGTGCTGCCCCTTCCCCTGCAAAAGGAGGAGGAGATGCCAACATTGCCAGAAATTCTCAGAGAGGCTGGGAAACCCAGAAGTCAGGGGTGCTATAAACAGATTTCCCTGTAAATTCACATAATGGGAAAATTACCCAGGGCTGGAGCAGTGAAGGCTCTGTGATCCCTGCCAGGGGAGGCACAGGAAAGCTGGGAAAATCTAGGAAAATCTGCTTAAAACAACTCCAGGTGTGCCTGGAGAGCCAGCTCAGCTGCACCTCCTGCCCTGCTCCTCCTTCCTGGATTTTAACACATCACAGTTAAATAAAATCTTTGTGTGTGACAAAGGAAAGGTGCAAGGGTGCAAAATGAGCTCTGTCCTTGCTGTGCTGGAGTGTGAGAGCTGGGGAGGCTCAGGAATGTCCCTGGAATATCCCTGGAATATCCTTGGAATCTCCAGGGCTGGCCCTGGGAGGGCAAGAGAGAAACTCCTGACTTCTCCCGGGGAGAATGAGAAACACAGAGCTCCAAAGAAATAAGAATTAAATATTACCTGCCTTGGAAAGCTGCTTGTCACCTACCCAAGGAAATAAAGAGAATAAAGATAAATATGCTGCATAAGGAAAACTTCAGGCCTGGAGGAGAGCTGGCTTTTTCCCAGGACAAAGCAGGAGGAGCACCTCAAGGAAAGGCAGAAGAAATGTCTCCAAAAAACGTCTCCAGCTCAAATGCCTCTTATTATCACTCCTTAAATACTCCCACTTGACTCCAGTGCTGAAGAGCATCCAGCTTTTCCTCCAGGACAAGGAGGATTCCCCAATCTTTGTTCCCCACCCTTTCCCTGGGCACGTTTCTGATTATTATCTCAGCATTGTTGATGAGAATATTTAATAAAATCCACTAAAATTGCTCCCCACTCTTGTCTTTGAGGAGGTGCTCAGGTGAGCCCCCCCAGCCCTGGTTTCCACTGGCATGGATTTCATCTCTCCTGCAGGCAATTATTCATCTCCTTGGTCCCATTATGGCTCTCATTATTATCCAGCCTCTCCTATTTGAGCACTAATATCCCATCTGTGCAGTGGCAACTGTTTCATTCCCTTCTTCCCTGCATTTAGCAGGAACCATCCCTATTGGAAATTGATGTGCCTGGGCTGCCCATTTTAATGGCCTTTAAATCCTGCCTGTCCCCTCCACTTCTCCCTTTGTCCCTTTGTGCCCCTGTGAACTTTGAGATTCTGTCTTTAATTTCCTTTAAGGAGCACAGCTGAGCCTGTCCTGGGGCTCACAGCATTTCCCTCTACACTTTTTTGGATGTGAGGGTCAGTTATTTCCTCTATTCTTTGCAGATTTATTCATAATCCCTTTCTGGGATGGATTTGTTACCCCAGGACCCAGTTCTAAAAGGTTTTGGATTCAGACAAACTGAGGCTTTATCCATACCCAGCTACCTCAGTTCTGCCAAATTTCCCAACCAAACCCTGGGAATTGCTCACTTTGCCCCTCTGAAATTCCACACCTGGCTGAGGCTTTGGGCTCTTTGGCTGCATCTCCCCCCTGCCCTTTTTAACCCCTTCAGTGGCTGAGCCTCAGCTCACCTGGGGGTGCTCAGCTCAGGCTTTTGCTCACAGGAATGAGGGAATTCTTTACAATTCCCACACCCTGCTCACCCAAACACTGCAGATATCATTATCTGCTATGGATCAGATATTATCTGCTATGGATCAGATATTATCTATTATTGATCAGATATTATCTGCTACTGATCAGATATTATCTGCTATGGATCAGATATTATCTATTATTGATCAGATATTATCTGCTACTGATCAGATATTATCTGCTATGGATCAGATATTATTTGCTATTTATCAGATATTATCTGCTTTTGATCAGATATTATCTATTATTGATCAGATATTATCTGCTATTGATCAGATATTATCTGCTACTGATCAGATATCTGCTATTGATCAGATATTATCTATTATTGATCAGATATTATCTGCTATGAATCAGATATTATCTGCTATTGATCAGATATTATCTATTATTGATCAGATATTATCTGCTATTGATCAGATATTATCTGCTATGGATCAGCTGAGGGAATCCTTTGGCTGCTCTGCTCTCTGGTGTTATTGACTCACCATTATTGCTGCAAATTTTTGGGTTATTTATCCACGGGAAGATCAAGTCTGTGCTGCAGATTTGATTCTTATTTATCCCCAAGAGGGGGATAAATGGACAGATTTCCACCCCCCCATTCCCTCCTTGAGGGCCAGGAGCAGCTTCCTCTGGGATTTCACTGCTTTTTTCCCCCTTTTCCTGCTTTTTTTTTTTTTTTTTTTTAACCCCATTATTTAACCCCCAGCCCCATTTCTTCAACCAGTGCTGTTTGTTATTATGCTTTGATTATCTCCTCCCTGGACCATGAAATCAGGGTAATACAGTGGCAACGAGAAATATCACAAGGGGGAATGTTCCAGTGTAAAATGCTGAATGCTCCCTCAATATTTCAAAAAGAATATTCTGAATATTCTGACTGGAGGGAGCAGAGGCTGCTGGCAATGCTCCTTTGAATTAATGCTGCTTAAATATGCCAAATTTCCCTTTGATCTTATTAATTCCAATCACAAACCAAGTGCAGCTTTCAATCCAAGCAGGGCTCTTTTTCTTTTTTCTTTTTTCTTTTTTTTTCCTGAAAAAAAGATCAAAATATATCTTGTGTCCAGCAATTAAACAGTTTGTTTCTGTACTCCACCAAGTTTAATATTCCACTTGCAACGCAAGGGTAGGAAGCCAATTAATAAGAAGTGAATTAACCGTGATTTATGCTGAGCTTAAACACTTGGCAGAGAGGCTTTAATGGGATTTTGACTTATTTAATGGGTTGGGAAAACTGGGAAGGCAGGGAGGAGGTGACTGGAGCTTCCTCCAGTCTGCAGGACTTGCTTCCAAAATTTGAAATATAAAACCAGAGCCTGGCAATGCAGCTCAGTGTGGTATTTCCATGTGCTTTAATCCTGGACCTTCAACGCTTTGTGCATCATGGAAATGTGTGAAATCCCAGATGGAAAAAGCTTTTCCATGGGGAAATTCCTGCTGCTGCCCACCCTGAGCCTCCCCTGGCCCAGCCTGAGGCCGTTCCCTCTCCTCCTGTCCCTGTTCCCTGGGAGCAGATCCCAAATCCCCCCCGGCTGTCCCCTCCTGGCAGGGACTTGTGCAGAGCCACCAGGGCCCCTGAGCCTCCTTTGCTCCAGGCTCAGCCTTTCCCAGCTCCCTCAGGAATTCTCCAGCCCTTTCCCAGCTCCCTCAGGAATTCTCCAGCCCTTTCCCAGCTCCCTCAGGAATTCTCCAGCCCTTTCCCATCTCCCCCAGGAATTCTCCAGCCCTTTCCCAGCTCCCTCAGGAATTCTCCAGCCCTTTCCCAGCTCCCTCAGGAATTCTCCAGCCCTTTCCCAGCTCCATTCCCTTCCCTGGACACGCTCCAGCCCCTCCAGGTCTCTCCCATCCCGAGGAGTCCAGAGCTGGACAAGGATCTGTGTGAATCAGACCCTGCCTGGCTCGTGTCCCTCATCCTTGCACTCCCTCAGCTGCCACCCATCCCCTCTCCACGCTGGAATTTTGTCAAACCCCAGCAGAAATTCCCTCCCCTTCCCAGCAGGAGCTCCTCCAGCCCTGGATCCATCCCCTGCCCCAACCACACTTATTTATTCCTTCACAAAGTTCAACCCAAACTGGGATTTGCTGTGTTTGGGTGTCTCCTGTTTTACAGCATTCCCATCACTCTGCAGAGCTTCCTCAGCCACGTTATTCCCAACAATGGGATTGTTTATGCAATATGTTAGAGGCATTTTTAAAATCCCAGATGTTCAGGCAGCTCTGGAGGAGCACAGGATGCTGTAAAGTTGATGCCTGTCATAAACTGTTATATTTTATTTAACTCCAAGTAAAACTCAGCTGACAAAGATACTTTATGGATCCCTATTAATGGGAATGGGAGCCATGGATCATCCCTAATGCAGGGAACAAATCACATGGGCTGTTCCAGGAGGAATCTCCCTGGAGCTGGGTTTGCCTCTTCTCAACAGCTTCATCAGGGGAGAGGCTCTTCCCGTGCTCTGCCTGTGCTGGATGTTTGATTCACTGATAAATATCATGATTTCTGCTGGAAAAAAGCATGGAATCATGGAATGGGTTGGGTTGGAAGGGACATTAAATCTCATCCCATCCCATCCCATGGATCCCATCCCATCCCATCCCATCCCATGGATCCCATTCCCACCCCAGCCATGGCAGGGACACCTCCCACTGTCCCAGGCTGTCCCCAATGTCCAACCTGGCCTTGGGCACTGCCAGGGATCCAGGGGCAGCCACAGCTGCTCTGGCAATTCCAGCCCAGACACGAATTCCCAATTTCCATCTCCCAGTTCCCAAATCTCCCCTTTTTCCAATCTGAAGCCATTCCCTGTGTCCTGTCCCTCCATCCCTTGTCCCCAGTCCCTCTCCAGCTCTCCTGGAGCCCCTCCAGGCCCTGCCAGGGGCTCTGAGCTGCACGTGCCAAGTTCCCTTTGCCTGCAGAGACTTTGCTCATGGATTTCCCTGTAGCATGGAGCATTCCTTTGGAGACAGCCTGGTTTTCCTTCCCAAAGAGGGAAATGCAGAATTCCTTCAGCAGAATTCCTCCCTAATGCAGAATTCCTCCCTAATGCAGAATTCCTCCCTAATACAGAATTCCTTCCCAATGCAGAATTCCTCCCTAATGCAGAATTCCTCCCTAATGCAGAAGTCCTTCAGCAGAATTCCTTCCTAATACAGAGTTCCTTCCTAATGCAGAATTCCTTCAGCAGAATTCCTTCCTAATACAGAATTCCTCCCTAATGCAGAATTCCTCCCTAATGCAGAATTCCTTCCTAATGCAGAATTCCTCCCTAATGCAGAATTCCTTCAGCAGAATTCCTTCCTAATGCAGAATTCCTCCCTAATGCAGAACTCCTCCCTAATACAGAATTACTCCCTAATGCAGAATTCCTTCAGCCCCAGGGCTGGCTCCTGTTCCCACCCTGCTCCATCCCTGGGAGGCTTTGGGGTCCCAGCCCAGAGCAAAGCCCCCCTGCTCCTGACAAGGATCTGCTCCTTCCAGCTGGGCATTTCTGCATGACTGGAGGGCACCAGGAGATTACAGCAGGTCCTTTCCTCTTCGGGGTTTTTAATTAACATTTCTATTATCGAGCTTAATGAGCACAGCTCTGGTTTCCATCTGCTTTTCCCTGCTGCAGACACTTTGCTCCCACATGCTGCAGCCCATGATGAGGAATGACAAATGAGCAGGGCCACCTTCACAGGGCACATCTGGAGCCCAGGGCCACCCTCACAGGGCACATCTGGAGCCACTGGGCTTGGGGACAAGGGACAGCCACTCTNCCTCACAGGGCACATCTGGAGCCCAGGGCCACCCTCACAGGGCACATCTGGATCCACAGGGCCACGCTCACAGGGCACATCTGGAGCCACAGGGCCACCCTCACAGGGCACATCTGGAGCCAAGGGCCACCCTCACAGGGCACATCTGGAGCCCAGGGCCACCCTCACAGGGCACATCTGGATCCACAGGGCCACGCTCACAGGGCACATCTGGAGCCACAGGGCCACCCTCACAGGGCACATCTGGAGCCAAGGGCCACCCTCACAGGGCACATCTGGAGCCACTGGGCTTGGGGACAAGGGACAGCCACTCTGCTGTGCTCCTGGTGTCCCCTGGGGGTGTTGCTGGCACTCTGGCCACAGGAGATGTGTCACTTTTGTGTTAGGGAATAAGGACAGGAGACTGCAGCTTTTCAGCAGGTCAGAGCAAACTTTACTTTTCCAAGCTCTCTTTTATTGACAGTTCCGTAAGGATAAACCTGTATTTGTTATCAAATCCCTATTGGCTAACAAACCAACACAAAACCAAAATTGGACAATTAAGAACTTTACTTTTCCAAGTCCTCTTTTATAGACAGTTCCATAAGGATAAACCTGTATTTGTTATCAAATCAACACAAAAGCATCACTGGACAATTAAAAGCTTTACATTTCCAAGTCATGTTTTACAGACAGTTCTGTAAGGATAAACCTGTACTTGTTATCAAACCAACACAAAACCATCACTGGACAATTAAAAATGACACCCTTGGCCATTTCCTGCAAGTAAACAACAGCAGACAAACCACACCTGCCAGGATTGTTCTCCCTTCTCCAAGGAGTGTTTGAGTTTGTCCCATGCACTTTCTCAAACCACACCTGCCAGGATTGTTTTCCCTTCTCCAAGGAGAGTTTGAATTTGTCCCACACACTTTCTCAAACCACACCTGCCAGGATTGTTCTCCCTTCTCCAAGGAGTGTTTGAATTTGTCCCACACACTTCCTCAGGCCTGAGGGAGAGGTTTTTGTGCCTGGATTTCACAGTCACTGAGCCTGATCCCTCACACTCAGCACCCCCAGGGCTGCCAGGCAGGTGTGGATCCCTGGGGATGAGCAGGATGCCACCAGGATGCCACCAGGATGCCACCAGGGCTGCAAGGGCACTGGTGTGGATCCCTGGGGATGAGCAGGATGCCAGCAGGATGCCAGCAGGATGCCAGGGCCCTGGTGCCAGCCACATCAGCAGCAGTGAGGCTGGGGCTGTGCAGGGACAGGCCAGGACACAGCAGCTGCTGTGCAGTGACCTTTTCACTCTCCTGGCAGAGATGGAAGTGCCAGCTGGGATCCTTTGAGCCAGGCAGCTTCTGACAGGTGACCCAAGGTGTGGGCTCTGCTCCCACCTCCTGTCAGCCCAGGAATTCCATGGGTGCCCTCAGCTCAGCCTCCTCTGCCCACAGAGCCCTCACCTGCAGCTGCCAGCCTTGTTCTGTCCCCCCCAGTGTCCCTGTCCCTCCACAGCCACCCCTGCTCTGCTGCCATCCCTGCTGACAGCTCCTGGCAGTGCCCAGGTGTGGAACCACGGAATCCCAGAGTGGTTTGGGTGGGAAGGGACCTAAAACCCACCCATTCCCACCCCAGCCATGGCAGGGACACCTCCCACTGTCCCAGGGTGTCCCCAATGTCCAACCTGGCCTTGGGCACTGCCAGGGATCCAGGGGCAGCCACAGCTGCTCTGGCAATTCCAGCCCAGCCAGGAATTCCCAATTCCCAATCTCCCACCCAAATCTCCCCTTTTCCAGCTCAAAGCCATTCCCTGTGTGCTGTCCCTCCATCCCTTGTCCCAGTCCCTCTCCAGCTCTCCTGGAGCCCCTCCAGGCCCTGCCAGGGGCTCTGAGCTCTCCCTGGAGCCTTCTCCTCTCCAGGGGAACATTCCCAGCTCTCCCAGCCTGGCTCCAGAGGGGCTCCAGCCCTGCAGCAGCTCCGGGGCTCCTCTGGGCTCTCTCCAGCAGCTCCAGGTGCTGCTCTGTCCCCAGGGCTGGGGCAGCTCTGCAGGTGAGGTCTCACCTGAGCACAGGGGCAGAATTCCCCCTTTCCTGCTGCCCACACTGAGGGATCAGCCCAGAATTTGGGGTTTCTGGGCTGTCAGAGCACAAGAGCAGGGCACACCCAGCTTTCCATCCAGCAGATCCTCAGGGAAGGCTCCAGCCTGGAGGAGATTTCAGCCAAACACAGGGCAGGGAGTGAGACTGGGAGGCACAGCAGGAGCATCCCAGGAGCTCTCTGGGATGAAATCCCCTCAGCTCCCATTCCCCATCCCAGGAGCTCTCTGAGAGCACCAGATCCTCTCAAGCTCCCATTCCCCATCCCAGGAGCTCTCTGGGATTAAATCCTCTCAAACTCCCATTTCCCTTCCCAGGAGCTCTCTGAAGGCACCAGATCCCCTCAAACTCCCATTTCCCATCCCAGGAATTCTCTGAAGGCACCAGATCCCCTCAGCTCCTATTCCCCAGCTCTGGTGTCACAGAAGGAGGCTGTGTGTGCTCTGACCCATACCCAGGGAGAATTCCAGGCCAAGGAATTCCAAAGATCAATTCCAGGGGAGATAATTGAATATCAGCCCTGGCTCTGGCTCTGATTCTTGCCAAAGCCAATGCACAAGCCATACCTGTGGCATTTTGGTTTCTATCACCAGCTCCCAAAGCTGTTTCTTTATTTCCCAATCATTCCCTTCTACCTGGCTGAGCTCTGGGGGTGCCAGGGGTTGGGAGGGCTGGGAGATGGATGGGCTTGGCTGCAGAATTCCCTCAGCAGTGTGCCAGGCAGCTCAGCTTTGGTGCTGATTAATGCAGAGGGGCACTGAGGGCCCTGGCAATTAGCAGGGATTGCAGAGAGTCTCTGTAATTAATCTGGGATCCAAGCAGGGAGCAGGGATGTGCTGAGCCAGCAGCATGGACAGCAGAACTGCCCTGCTCAGCTGCAATCTGCCTTCCTGGCCCCAGGAATGTGTGTGGGACACATCTGAGTTCTGCTTTGGCAGGGAATTAACTCCTGGTGCCAGGGCTGGGGTGCCACCCTCACCCCAATGCCACCCTGAGCCTCCCAGGAATCACAGGGTGTGATTGATGTGATTTATGTGGGGAAAACACTGGAATTACAGCCCTAAAGGAAAGGGGATGACACAAACTGCAGCCCTGAAGGAACAGGGACGACACAAACCTTAGAGCTTCCTGCAATTAATTCTCACAGAGCTTTGCAAAATCTTGATTTCATTCATTTCCAGTGGTGGCCAACCCATCAGAACCCTTGTGAAGATGCAGGATTCATCTGCCAGGCACAGCTGAGACCTGCCCTCTGCTAGGGAACATGGTCATTTTTGGGATGTCCCCTCCTGGTTTATCCCAGACTGAGACAAATGTCAGGAAAGGCCCTGGCTCACAGAAGAGGGAAAAGGATGGGAATGTGTCCCTTAGGATGGGAAGGAGGGTAAGTATAATTGGGATATTGGAGGAAATTCCTCCCTGGGAGGGTGGGGAGTCCTGGCACAGCTGGGGCTACCCCTGGATCCCTGGCAGTGCCCAAGGCCAGGTTGGACAATTAAAAACTTTGCCTTTCCAAGTTCCCTTTTATAGACAGTTCTGTAAGGATAAACCCTATTGGTTAACAAACAACACAAAACTATCACTGGACAATTAAAACCACAAAACCAATTAAAAACAGTGGGAGGTGTCCCTGCCATGGCACGGGTGGGGCTGGGTGGGATTTCAGACCCATTTAACCCAAACCATTCCAGAATTCTGTGGTTTTCTGATTGTCTGGAAGGACGGTGAGCTCTGCAGGGAGTTCAGGAATAATGTGATCCTTGCTGCAGGTACCTGCAGGAGCGTGGGGTCGCTGACACTCCAGAGCAATTCCACCCCTGGGACACAAATGTCTCAGGTGTGGTGGCTGAGGCTGCACAGAGCAGCAGCAGGAGCTCCCTGCAGGATCTCACACTCCACAGCCTGACCAGCTGAGCTCCAGGGAACACAGAAATCCTCAGAGGTTCTCATTTCTCTGCCCTGGCTTGGATCCCTTAATGCCAACAGGAGAATTTCTGTGCATTCCCAGGGATGGAGAGGGGAAGATCCCAGCTCTGGCAGATCCCAGCTCTGGCAGATCCCCTGGGATGAGGGCACCCCAGGGTGCAAACCTGGGCTGCTCAGGGGCACAGAGCCCATGGATGGGGCTCCCTGCAGTGCTGCCAGGCAGGGCAGAAGTGCTGGGATCACATTCCTGCCCTGGATCCTCTGCCTCCAGCAGGCAGCATGGAGCAGCCCAGTGCTAACACCCCAATTCCCAGCTGGACACTGCAGATGTGGACACCAGGATTGCCCAGGGGGGTCCATGGGCACCCACGTGGGTAAATCCCACCCTGCTCTCTCCTCCCCCCATCCGTGCTGCCTCCACATCTCCATGGCAACCCTCCCGCTCAAATTCTCAGGGAGAAACTGGAGATGCTGAGGAAATTCTCCTAAAAGCCTTCCTGCTCCTCCAGGTTCCAGGTGTGTGGGAACAAGCCCAGGGGACTTGGTGGGTGTGGGGCTGGGCTGATTCCCCTCCCCACACCTGGGGGGCTCTGGAAGCCCCCAGTGCTCACAGGCACTGATGGAGCTTTCATTTAGGGCACCATGGAAAGGCTCTCTGCACTCACCTGGAGGGGAGGGCAGCCTAAAATGGGAACGTGGCTCTGGGTCTGCTCACAGGAGGGAAATCTTTCTGGAAGGATTTGGGAATGTTGGGAATGTTTCTTGGCTGTCCCCAGGAGCCAGCACACACTGAGCACCCCATGGGACACTGAGTGTCCAACAAGGAGGCAGAGCATGGATCATGGGATCATTGGCATGGAAAAGCTCTCTGGGAGCACCAGCCCAGCCATTCCCCAGCACTGCCATGTCCCCAAGTGCCACAACAGGACAGGTGACCCTGCAGCCCCCCCCTGCCTGGGCACAGCCTTCCTGCCATCAGAGCTGCTGCCACAAGCTCTTGGAACACTCCTGGTTCCCATTTTCCAAATATTCCTGTTTGAAGCACCAAAGGCACAGAATTTCCCTTCACTCCTCCTTTAGCTCCTGGGTCATTCAGCCTCCCAAAGGCTGGGTGCTTCCCTGGAAGTGCAGGAGGTTCCCCCTTTGCCTCCATCTCTGCTGTGTGAAGAGAAACCCAGCAGGAAAATCTGAAATCAATTTCCTTTTTGCTGGTGCTTGGCTGGAGTTTGTTTGTTTTATTTGTTTTATTTACTCCAGAGGCAGTCAGGGATCAGGTTTGTCTCCATGTTTGGATAAATCAGTGGGAAGAGCAGGGCAGGAAAGGAGTGGGCAGCATGTGGCAGTGGCACAGAATTTTCACCCAGGGGGTGCCCACAGGTCCAGCTTCAGATCTGAGAATTTCAGAGATCCTCAAGGCACCTGCAGGCAGAGGGAATTAAATACCTGTGAAAAGTCTGGGCTTTGGGAAGGGTGAGGAAGTGATGGCTCTGGAAAACAAGGCCCAGCTCAGGCTCTCCCAAAAGCCAGCTCAGCACTCCAGGCATGGAAGTGTCAAAACAGATAAAATAAATAAAATAAAAGTCAGAGGAGGTTGGATATTGGGGAAATTCCTTCCTGGAAAGGGCTGTCCAGCCCTGGCAGTGCTGGAGCTCCCATCCCTGGAGGGATTTCAATCCCTGTGGATGTGGCACTTGGGGACATGGGGCAGTGTGGCCTTGGCAGGGCTGGAGGATCTTACAGGGATTTTCCAACCTAAACACTTCTGTGATCCCTAAATCCCATAAGAATAACATCCATGGGATATCCCTGGAGCTTTCCTTGCTGAAGGTGGCTCCTGAGCCCAGAGGTTCCCCAGCCCCTGTCCCACCAAAATCCAGGCTGGGAGACAAAAGGGAACAGCCCTGAGCTCAGAGCTGCTGGAGGCTCCTGATCTTCATTGGCTGCAGCTGGGACTCATCAGGGGTGAATTGGGTAATTAACACAGCTGTTAATTATCAGGGCTGAGGTCACCTGTATTCCCTTCTCCTACAAATCCACACCACCCCCAGGAATTCCTGGGACCCCTCCAGGGATGGGCACTCCAAACCTCCCTGAGCTCCCTTTCCATGGGGTAATTCCTGCTGCTGCCCACCCTGAGCCTCCCCTGGCCCTGCTGCACTGGAAGTTGGAGAAGAATCACAAATATTTGACCAGATTTTAAGTATTTTTAGTGCAGGTGTGAACTGATTTCTCCAGATGTTCCTCTCACCCTTAGGAGCTGCGGCACTGAGGGACTCCCAGGGAGGGTTCCTGGGCTTTGCTCCTCCCTGGATCATTTTCTTTGTCTTAGAAGTTGGAATTTATTACCCATAACTATCAGAAAACCCAGCAAACTGGAGAGGTATCCATCATGTGTCCATCACATCTCCTTAAACCCCGTTCTCCTCTCATTCCCAGTAAATAACCTGCAAAATGATGTGAAAATAAAACCCCATCATAATAAAAATGACTTTTTAGGCAGTTGGCAAAGCAAATTGCCAAGCAAGAAAAATAGAAGCCTGGGAAATAACTCAATATTCAAGATACCAGACCATCTTCATCAGCTCGTGTTACCAGATTAAGTTGTCAATGGAAAATCTTGATTTAAGGCTTTTTTTTTCAGGAGTGCTGTGACTTAGATATTGAAATTTCCCAGCAAATAAAGTCGTACACAGGGATAAATCAGCCCCTTCTCTCACAACATTTGCTCAGGGATTTAATTTGAAAGCTGAATAGCTTATGGCATTTATTATCAGCTCATTGAATGACAAGTTTAAACTTCAGTTAAATATTCAGCCTGCTTTTAATGTGACATTTTCGCTGCTCATGTGCAGCAAAGTCTATTTATTATTCCCAGAATAAAGTTCAAATATGGGGAAACAAACCCAGGAAGAAGAAGTGGAATATTGAGGAGTGATGGGTTCATTTTAACTGCTCTGCCAGCTACTTTTAAGAACAATTACTCACTAAAACGTTGGGGTTTGGAAAACGTTGCTGAATTGTGGCCCAGAGGGTCCTTAGGATGTGGAATTTCCCCAGGCCCCCCTGACTTCTCCCTGTCAATCCCCTGTGAGAAGGATCCATCCAGAATATTTCATGTATTCCCATGGGATCACACCCTGGGACTGTTTTCATAAACTGCTAAACTTCTAACAAATGCATCCTTTCCCCCTTTCTTTTCCTGTCAGGATTTAATCTTTATTTTAATGAATGCCAGAAATTCCTTTCTGCTTTTCAGCCTGGGTTTATCCACGGATGCTTGAAACCCTCTTGTCCTTATGGCAGCCCCATCCATCAGGACAAATCCTCCCCTGGTGTCCAGCCCTGTGCTTCTCCAAGGAAATCCCACCCCTCCCAGGTCCTGCCTGGCTCATCCCATTAATCCCCACTTCCAGAAGCTCAGTTTGGTTTGGTTTAGGCAGAATTAACTTGAAGTTCTTGCTTTAGGCAGAATTAACTTGAACTGGGCACCAGGAGGACACCAAAGCTGCTGGGGCAGCTCAGCACCCGAGCTGCTCCCACATCAGGGCTGGGATGGAGTTTTTATGGAATTCTGGAATGGTTTGGGTTGGGAGGGACTTGAAATCCCATTTATTCCACCCCCTGCCATGGCAGGGACACCTTCCACTGTCCCAGGCTGCTCCAAGCCCTGTCCAGGGACACTCCCAGGGCTCCAGGGCCAGCTCCTCTCCTGCCCTGCCCTGTCTGACCCATGTTTGATATGTTCTGCCCCCAGCACATCCCCACATCCACCTCCCATCCCAGAAACAGGCAATAAATCCATAAATCACCCTGCAGGGCCCAGGTGTCCCCGTCCACCCCCAGCTCAGCATTCCTGAGCTCAGCTCTGCCTCTCCCTCCTAAGGAAAGCAGCTGAACTCTGGTGTTATCTGCACAGTGCACGTGGATAAAAACCAAAATAAGCACCAGGAGCCAGGCTGGGAGCAGTGGAAACAGAAACCTGAAAGCCTTTTACTGATGCAAGCCCATGGATAAAAGGCACTGCACATCCCTGGGAGGAATTGTTATCCCTGGAAATGAGCTTCCCTGGCTGACAGCTCCGAGGGGCATCCACACAGAGCTGGGAAGGATGTACCTGGAATTTCAGCAGCTCTGTCACCTGCAGCCCTCACAGGGCAGAGCAGTGATGGATCTTGGGTTGGTTTGGATTCTCTCAGCTGTGGAGAAAGGCTGGGAGCAGTTTGTTTGTCACAGGCATTGTCACCCGAGCTGTGCCACAGCCAGGATGCTGCTGGGCTGGAGGAGATGCAATTCCTCTTGGGCACAAGGAAAAGCACTTTAAAAATATAAATTATTTGCATTTATCCCATTTAAATGCTGCACTGTAACACAGTGTTGCACATAATCCCAGGGAAAAAAAAAAAAAAAAAAAAACAGGTTAAGAGAGAAGGGAAAGAAAGGTAATGGGAAAAAGAGGAAGGGAATATCATCCCCACTCAATTTCTTGCCTTAAATATCTGCCTCCAGACATATTCAATATCCAGACTTCAGGAAGAGCCAGAAGTGCTTTACTCTGGTCATTTATAATGTAAAAACTGCTGCTGATGGATACAAAAGGTACAGGATGGGACATCCCTGTCCTGCCAATAACACAGCCAATGTGATTATCAGGAGCAGTTTATTGTTTACATTTAACTACAATTACAGATTCTCAGGCTGCTTGTTCACATTTCTCATTATTGGATTGGATTCTCTGCCTTGTCCATGTGCCCAGCACCCTCCAGCAAACAGGATTGGTACCAGGTTATCACTCCTTTATCCAGCTCTGGCATTCCTGCTATTCCATTGCTCAGGCTCTTCTGTTCTCGTTTCAGCCCTGTTTTTCTCAGGAACCTTGGCCAATCCCTGAGGGTTCTGATGACAACAAGGAACACTCCAGGTGGAGGTTTGGCTGGAATATTTTCATTCCAGATTTTGTGGGTATTGCTGCCCTCATCTTCCAGCAGGGATGGAGGAGCTGGGGTGTCCCTGATCCCCCGGGGCAGATCCTCCCCTCCTGCCCTGCCAGCAGGGATGGGACTGGGGATAAAAGAGGGAATTGCTGATGTTCCCCATGAAGGGGATGGGCTCCATTTGGGCTCCAGTTCCCACGGGATGCAGGCTCCCAGCAGCATTCCTGGGGTAAAAGGAAATCAGCTCCCACCCAGGCCAGCTCCTCCTTCTGCCTTGGTCTGCTCAGGTAAAATCAGGTTAAAAGAAAATGAAATAAGGTAAAGTGAAATAAGGTGGGGTGTAATTCAATTCAAAATTTAAAAATATTAAATAAAATAATAGAGTAGCAAATAAGGTAAAGTAAGATTAGGTAAAGGATAAGAAAATTAAAGATTAAATGTCATATAAAATTAAATGAAATAAGAAAATCAAGTGAAACGAGGCAAAAAATGTAAAATGAAATTTAAAAAATAAAATAAAATAGGAAATAAAATAAAACCCCAGTATTTTTAAATAAACAATAAATTTCAAAGTAAACAATCAAATAAAACAAACAATTAAACAATAAAATATAAACAATAAAATATAAATAAACTATAAACTATAATTAAACAATAAAACATAAACAATAAAAATAATAAAAGATAAATAATAAAATATAAGCTATAATTAAACTATGAAATATAAACAATATAATAAAAATTATAAAAAATAATAAATAAAAATAATAAAATTTAAAAGAAACTTAAAAGGAAATACAAAAACTGAAATAAAATCAAAACCAACATTAAAATAAAACAAAAAGAGTAAATTAAAAAGTGCTAAACTGAAGCTGCCAAATGAGGAATGGACAGCAGCTCCAAGTTCTGAGGCTGAAGAGTTCCCAGAGGCAGAGGATGAGAGGTTCCAGGTGAAATCCCTGGTGCAGGGAGCACAGCCAGGGCTGTGGGAGCTGCCCTTGGAAGGGGAGCAGGAGCAGCTCCCTGGAACAGCAGTGACCCCTGAGAGAGCNGTTAAAAGAAAATGAAATAAGGTAAAGTGAAATAAGGTGGGGTGTAATTCAATTCAAAATTTAAAAATATTAAATAAAATAATAGAGTAGCAAATAAGGTAAAGTAAGATTAGGTAAAGGATAAGAAAATTAAAGATTAAATGTCATATAAAATTAAATGAAATAAGAAAATCAAGTGAAACGAGGCAAAAAATGTAAAATGAAATTTAAAAAATAAAATAAAATAGGAAATAAAATAAAACCCCAGTATTTTTAAATAAACAATAAATTTCAAAGTAAACAATCAAATAAAACAAACAATTAAACAATAAAATATAAACAATAAAATATAAATAAACTATAAACTATAATTAAACAATAAAACATAAACAATAAAAATAATAAAAGATAAATAATAAAATATAAGCTATAATTAAACTATGAAATATAAACAATATAATAAAATTTATTAAAAAAATAAATAAAAATAATAAAATTTAAAAGAAACTTA
>WEIU01006563.1:154697-168037 GCA_013389925.1 Aegithalos caudatus | reverse complement strand
GATGGGGGCGAGCTCCGCGTCCCCGAGTGAGCCCCGGGCTCGGGGCCGGTACCCGGGGGGGGCGAGCAGGCCTGGAGCTGCTCCGGGGGGTGCTCATTTGGGGCGTATTTCGGGGCTCACGCTCCCGGTTTGGGCTGTAATTCCCTCTTTGTTGTGTGCTGCAGTACATGCCGGAGGGGGGCTGGACAGATCCATTTTATTAAGCTGATCAGAAAGAGCAGAGATGGAAGAAAAACCTGTTAGATCCCGACTCCCTTATCCCCCTTGGTTAATGCCTGCCAATTCCCGATGGTGTGGCTCCTACCGCCTCATCCAGCCTGCATTTAAACCTTTCCAGCGACAGGTCTTTCATCACTTCCCTGGGGAGGCTGTTGCATGACTGTGAGATTTAATAACAACACAAATGCCCTGGGCTCTGACATAACCCTGAACAGCCAGGGATCTCCCAGGGCTGCACAAAGGAGAGCAGCTCTGTTTTCATCGAGGGGAGGGGGAGGAAAGGGAAGAGAAAAAAAAAAAAGAAATTATTTATCCACTGCCACCCAAAATTAGCAGCAGATTTAGGAATCAAGCCCAGGTCTCCCGAGTCCCAGTCTGGTGCTGTAACTACTGTGTTCTGAGCCAGCCTGATCTGTCTAATCCCCTTGGATCACTTCAAACAAGCTAAGATACCTTGTAGATCATATTTATGATCAAATCTCTGATATTTTTTTTCATGGTGTGGCTATCAGTTTTGAAAAAAAACCCCGATAATCCAGCCTTGAAAATTGGGCTTTGTCCACCAAAGACGTCGTGTGAGGGCTCTCACAGGGAAGACATCTGGTGGCTCAGCTGAGCTGTTGTGTGTTTAAGGCCAGGAGCAGCACATCTGCAGCACTATTAATGTAGATTACAAAATAATTGCAGGGCAATCGACCAAGCTTAGTCTGACACAGCCCCAGTGTTGGTGTCCTTTTCAAATGGGAGCCCAGCAAGGAGCAAATTCCCAGTTTGGAGGTGAGGGCCTGTCAGAACCAACCTCTTGGGCTTTGCAAAGTGGATTGGATGCATCTTCATCCTTACACAGCTCAAAACCAGGTTCGTGACCTTTTTTTGGTCAGCAAAAATCCCACAAGAGTTCTCATAAAGGAAGGGGATTCTTTTTCTGTTTTTTTTGTTTTTTTTTTTTTCAGTGGGTAACTCCTGTGAGTCATCAACTACTCCTCTGGTCCTGGAGGGTGGTGGAGTTTTTCTTTCCCTTTTCTCCCACCCTCAGCTCTGGCAGGGCTTTGCCAGGCAGCTGCTGTGTCCCCCCAAGACGTGTCTGCTTCCCCCTCCCAGTTAAATCATTTTTTATCTGCCATCTGGGGCTGTTGCAGCACTTACCTTGCTCTTAGCAAAAGCCCTGGGATGGAAAACATTAAATCTGGACAAAAGGATTATTGCAATATCAATGTTAAGCACACTTTAGACATATTTCTCACTCCTGTGGGGTGCCCATAACCCTCTCCATATGTCCAGCTTGGGCTTTTCAGTGACAAATGCCTCAGCATGCTCTGATGTGCCCCTCCAGTTTTTACTTTTCCCAACACACTCATTGCTCCACTGCAATCTTGTGGATTTCAGAGAACCAAATCCTCTGCTGGGCTCTGTGGCACCTTGGATCCTAAAAGGTGAAGGCTGAAAATAACCAGGGCAGCTCAAAAAGAATGGTATTTGGAGAGATTTAACTACCAGTGTGATTTTGGTCGTGTTTTCTCCTTATACAAATTGCATTTGGACAGCAAGCAGCAGCTTTTGTTGGGCCTGTGTGGAGGCAGGGAGCATGGAAAGGAGTTGTGCTGTGTTTGGGAGTGCCTGGAACTGGACTCACTCGTGCTCTTGCTGCACCTGCAGGTGATGAAACAGCAAAAGCTTTCTGTGGGGTCTCTTGGGGCTCAAGAGATGGGCTCACCCCATGGAATCACAGAATCCTTTAGGTTGGAAAAGTTCTCTAAGATCATAGTGTCCAACCATTCCCCCAGCACTGCCAGGGCCACCACTAAACCGTGTCCCCAAGTGCCACATCCCCACAGCCTTGAAACCCCTCCAGGGATGGGGACCCCACCATAGGAAATGCCAAAGCCTGGTGAGTTACAGGTGATGTCCCACAAGAGGAAATCAGCCAAGGTAACACTGAGAGGTTGTGTTAGAGCAAGGGGGAAATTACAGGCAATTAATTACAGGTCCATTAATTGGAGTGTGAGGAAAAGTTGGTTTCTAGGACAGGTTCTGGGAGAGTAATCAAAGATGTGCTGTTGGGAAGCAGAATAAAATGCTAGGTGGTTTTAACACAGACTGTGTCACGCTGGCTCAGTGTCTTCCTTGGATGTGATAAATGACTTCTGAAACAACAGAGCCCCAAGGAAATGATTATTTTAGGTGGAGACAGGAAAAAGGACAGGGAAAAGAGAGCAAAATGGAAGGAAGACACTTGGATTCTTCTGCAAGGAGGGATGTAAGGACCAGAGGTTTTCAGGGGTGCTGGAGTTTTGTATCAGAATAGCAAGGTCTGAGATCTCCCAGGTGTGGAGCTGCCAGAGCAGCTCACCTGTTTGCACCAGGGTGGCTGTGGCAACAGAGAAGCCACCCTGTGAGAAGAGGTTAAAAGGAATCTGAATGTGGTTACTCTTTATAAATCCCACTGAGAGGCAAGTATGTGATGGGAGAAGAACAAATGCCTAATGGTAAATGGATGTGCCTTGGTGTAGGAAAGCAGGAGGTGATGTTTCCATGAGGAGCAGGGTTTATGGAAGAGCTGACAGGGGGAGGGAAGGAGCATGAGCTGCTGTCTGCCTGTTGTGCTTGTTTGCACCAGGTTTATATTGCACCTCATCCTGCAGGGCTTCCAAGGTTTCTCCCAGGGAAGCTCTTTTGTCTAATGCCCAGCCTGAACCTCTCAACCTGCAATTTTTGTCTGGCACTACTGAGAATTTGTCTCTGCTTGAAAAAGTCTCTTCTCATCCTCCTGGCAGGATTTCTGCTGTGCTGCTCTGCTCTATCTGAACCCCCAGCAAGACAGGGAGATCTCAGGGAGCAGAGACTCCCTTCAGAGCATGGTTTTTAATGGATGCCATTAAACACAGCCACAATCCCAGGAATGGGCTGCCTCAGTTCCTGCTGCTGGAAAGGAGGTGAATGCCAGTAGCATCCTTGGGCTCCCTCACTGAGGCAGGGACAGGGACCACTGCAGTTTCCCATCCCTGGTGCTCCCAGAGCTGGGCACCTCCTCCTCAGGGGAGGCAGGGATGAAGTAGGAGAGGGGAGAGGGTGGGCAGGGGCTTCCCTCGGGCTCCCCCTCACTCCTGTGGGTCCCCCATTGTTGCCCTGACAAAGGCAGCCCTGTTCCTCCCCACAACCATTCCTTGTCAGCATCCCTCAGCGTTGGGGCTGCAGATTTCCTGCCCACTGGCAGCCTTTCAAGAGGCAGAACGTGGATGGAAAGGGGATTAGGGGAGCAGGCTGGTGGAAGGTGGCTCCTGGCTGTGGGGTCAGGCAGGGTCAGGTCCACCCCCCAGGAATCCCAGGAGCAGGAGAGGGGTGTCCCCAGAAATGTCTGGATTCTCCTCCTTGGAGTTCTCCACCCTGTGCCAAGCCAGCAGGGACCTGCCCTGGGTCCTCAGTACCAGAGAGGTCAAGTGGTTGGCTCACAGCCACACAAGAGCCGAGAGCTGAAGCTGAATGAAGGAATTCCGTGCCTAAAGTAGGAGCTGTGGCCACTGGGCTCCCTCCATCATCCCTTCCCTGGCACTTCCCTGGCTCTGGACTGGCCTGGTTGATGCTGGTTTTGCACCACACTTTGTTTCATGGTGTGGGTCCACTGTGAGACTGCAGAAACTCAGCCTTGGGAGCTGGGTGCTTCCCAGGCTCAGGAGACAGCTCCTGTTCACCTCCTCTCCATACTGCCCAGGGGAGAGGGATGATGGCCATGGAGCTGGAGGGTCAGCACTGTCCTGGGTGGGGGTTCCACTGATCCCCAGGGCCATCCATCCCCACAGCCACCAGCTCAGGCCAGGATTTCCTGGGGGAAAGGCCTGGAAGCCTCTCAGAGGTGCCTCCCCTGCCCGTGCCTCGCTGTGCCCTGGATCCCCCACATCCTCCAAGGATGGAGGAGGAAAGGGCCTGGATCCCCCACATCCTCCAAGGATGGAGGGGGAAGGGGGCCTGGATCCCCCACATCCTCCAAGGATGGAGGAGGAAGGGGCCTGGATCCCCCACATCCTCCAAGGATGGAGGAGGAAAGGGCCTGGATCCCCCACATCCTCCAAGGATGGAGGAGGAAGGGGCCTGGATCCCCCACGCTGTGCTTTGCCTTTGGGAAGGCCTCCTGCCATGGAGCAGTGATCCCTGCAGTAAACAAACCCTTCCTAGGGCTGCTAATGGGAACCATATGGCAGAGAGGGGCCTCTGGTCCTCCACAGTCTGCTTCCCTCTGCCAGAAACCCACCAGCTCCTGGGGAGCCCCTCGGCCAGGAATGGGCTGGGTCAGCACTGGGAATGGGCTGGGTCAGCACTGGGAATGGGCTGGGGCCCACTGGGAATGGCTGGAACCCACTGGGAATGGCTGGAACCCACTGGGAATGGCTGGAACCCACTGGGAATGGGCTGGATGAGCACTGGGAACGGGCTGGATGAGCACTGGGGACAGCCCTGGTGGCCCCTCGGCAGAGGGGAAGGGGGAAAGGCTCCCTGCACCCGTCCTGGCTGTGGGAAATGTGATCCTTTGGAGGCAGGTTGAGAAATTGCCTTCAGGGGCCACCCCAGATGTTCCCTCTCCCTCCATCTGCCCCAGGAAGGAGAGAAGGGATGCAGGAGGCTGTTGGAGCTCTGTGATGGAGCAGCAGAGCCTTCCTCCCCTCTAACTCCTCCCTGCTTGGAGCCATCAGTTGCTGCAAGGGGCAGGACCAGGAGAGGCTGGAAGGCAAAGGGGTTCTCACCTTGTCCTGAGCCAAAAACCTGAAACTGCTGGCATGACCTGGAGAGGAGGACAGGCCTCCTGTGTGGGCCTGATTTTCTGAGGCTCTAAAGGTTTCAGCCTGCCAGATTGCTGATTCCTCTGGCTTGAGAAAAATCCATTTACCAAGGACACTTTTCTGGATATAATAATATTATTTTCATAATACCTCAACTCTCATGGTCACTGCTCTTCCAGGTGTTGTTTCTGTTATTTAGACAAGGAAGATAAGTGTTGCTTTTATGAACCAACTACATGGTTCTTCAGTGCAGCATGTTACAAAAAAGCTGCACAAAATGAGAAATAAAACCAGAGCTTGTCATTTTTGTGTCCCTCTGTGACCCTCCTGCTCCTCCCAGGCTGTGTAAGGGCTTTAGGGAGCAGAGGTTTGGAGCAGTCAGATCCAGCAGTTCTGGTGCCAGTCTCCCCTGTGGGCCACGGCCTTGGCTTTGTCACCCGTGTCCCAAGGCTTCCTGAGCTCTTGTGGACCTTTTGTAACCTCAGTGTGTCCTGAGGCACTGGTGCCACCACATTCCCCCTCTCCTGGCTGTGTTGGGCTCCTGGGAAGAGCAAAGACAGCAGCTGAGAGCCTCCAAGAAACCCTCCTGCAGTTTCTCTCTTGTTCTGCTTCCCTTATCGCCTCAGCACACCCTTCCCCTTTGAGATTTCTGCTCCTGCCTCCTGCCCTGCAGCAGGAAAGGAGCTTTGGCAGCTCCTGTGCCTGAAGGGCAGCTGCACCCAGCTGGAAACACAGCCTGGAGAAGAGGGTATGTGCATGGAGGGCAGAGGGATTTGGGGAGGAAGGGGCTGTGGGGAAAACATCCAGCCATGGGGTGGGATAAGTGGGTGGAATTGAAGGGAAAGGGGTTTGGGGCATGAGGAGCAAAGAAAGCAATGGTAGGTGGAAGGAATCATGTGCTCTGAATGGTTTGGGTTGAAGGGAACCTTGAAGATCATCTGGTTCCAACCCCTGCCATGAGAACCTTCCCCAAAACCTTCCACTAGACCAGGTTGTGGGGAAGGGCAAGAGGGAGGTGATGGAAATCCTGGAAAAACCAAGGGAGAGAAGGTGGCTGGGGTAGGGGAGGAAGATGAGCTGCAAGGGAAGGGAAACTGGGGGAGGACAAATATTTGTAACAAAGGCTGGGGTGCAGGTGAAAAGCAGGTGAAAAGCAGGTTAGAGGTGTGTGTGGAGTGGGGGTCCAGGTTTTCTGGGTCCCCCATGTTCCCTGCAGGGTCTGTGCTGGGCTGTAGGACCTGACAGACCCCAGAGACACGAGCAGAGGGTCCTGCCCCAGGGAATGGGGGGCAGGCAGGGGCTGTGGGGCTGAGCCCTGGCCCCCAGCAGATGCTGGGCTCAGCAGCAGCTGCCTGTGAGCAAGCTCAGAGAGCAGGAAATAACAACCAGACCGCAGAGGGACAGGAAATGGTTGTGATAGAACAGGGCTGGGTCTCAGCTGAGGCTGTGAAATGTTTGCATCCAGGGCTGTGCACCCCCAGGGCCCAGGCCCTGCTCTCAGCTCTGAAAGCAGCCAGGGATTTTAGGTGCTTTGCTGGGTGTCAGCTGCCGGGGGTTTGGCAGCCAAAGAGCCCCTTAAAGCTCAGGAAATGTTTGCAAATGTCCCTGTGAGATGGGCATTGAGGAGACCCCAAGCCCCCCACCCTGACATGTCTCTCCCCTGTGGTTTTCTCAGCATCTAACCCAGTCCCTGGGCAGCAGGAAGGTTTTTGGGGTGGCAATATGAGGCCAAGGAGGTTCAGTAGGACAGGAAAGCAGCCCCAGGCTGATGGAGGTGCTGGTTTTCCAGCTTCCAGCTCCTGCCCATCATTGCAGAGCCACCCCTTCACCCTCCTCTTCCTCCCTTGGCAGTGTTCACTCAACCCCACAGCTCTGTCCTGTGTATTCAAACCAGGGCTCATCTTTCACGGGTGTTTTGAAAGGTAAACTGCGGTGGGGAAAACCCCCTGAGGAGCTGTCAGAGCCTTTTTAGCTCGTTTTTACCAAAAGGGGTGATCTGCTGTGCTGGTGGTTTCTTCCCTGTCAGCCTCATCCTCCCAGGCACTCAGCAATCACAGGGGCTCAGCCTAAAGGAGACGTGGGCTCCTCCAGGAGACAAAAATCCCTGTCACTTGCTCTGCTGAGCTGTGATCAGTGAGACTTTTCTGGGCTAAAATTAGACTAAAATCACAGCCCTTCCTCCAGCAGCACCAGTGCTTTAGTGGCTGCATTGGTGGGACACGGGGTGCTGGTTTTGCTGCCCGTGGCGTGGTCATTGCCTGGCAGGGTTGGAGTAGAAACCATCCCATCACCTTCCAGGTGTTCAGAGCCCCAAATTCTCCAGCTTTCCAGAGCTGCCTGTCCTGTCCTTCAGCCCAGTTCCCTGTGCCTCATCTCTCCTGAAAAGGCCCCAAACCAGAGGCTTTGAGCTTTGGGTGATGAAACCAAGCCCACTCCTGATGACATTTCCTTTCCAGGTGTTGCAAGAGGTCTGTCTTGGACACTTCTGCAGGGAGCATCGACCCACAGCCTTCAAGCTCAGGATTAAAGAGACAGAGAAGAGAAAAGCACCATGTTCCAGGCCACGGGAGCCGCCAGCCCACCCCCAACCCACGTACGTGTGCTTTGTGTGGGAATTCCAGCTGCCTTTGGGCTCTCAGGGAGGGAGGGTTGTGCACAGAAGCTGCGTCCCCATCCTGACATTTGATGGGGGTGATCAAAGGCACAGTCACTGCTCCTCAAACACCACAAGTGGGGACAGGAATGTTCCAGCAGAAGGTGCTGTTTGCTGAGCGCCAGCCTCGGGCTCTGCTCCACGCAGAGCTCTCAGCCTGCACTGTCTGGAGCTGCTGTTTGTTTGTGTTTCCATGGCTTTCCCTGATCGCAATCGAGAGCTTTCGGGCTGCTTAGCGCTGGAGCGATTGGAGATGGAAAAACATCAAGGTTCAAGAACATCTCCTGCTGGGACAGGATACAGCCCTTCCCCGAGGGAAGATCTCTCAGATATGGAACAGAGAGCGTGCCTGAGGGGCCGGGAGGCTGCCCAGAAGTGACAGCAGCCCTGGCTTGCTGCAGCCTTGGGAACGGATGTGTCCAAGCTCCAGAGAAGCAGCGTTTTCCTTAGCTCTGGTCAGCTGAGCCTGGAAACAGAATATGAAATCCTAACCCCAGGAGAGCACCTGTGGTTGTTCTACCAGTGCCAAGGGATGCAACTGGTTTTACACGGGCAGAGCCTCCTGGCTGCCCAGGTCCCACTGTTGACTTTGGCTGCTAATTCCAACCTCGTGGGACCGAGAGGAAAATCAGGTCCCTGCCCTCAGCCAGCGAGAGCAGCTGGGAAATGTCTGAGGAGGCAGGGGAGAGCTTCCTGTGCGTCTCTCAGACAAACTCTTTCCAAAAATACCCAGGAGAAACGATGGGGAAGGGCAAGGCAGGAGGAATGGGGGGTGGGGGATCAGCCTGGGGGGCAGAGAGGGGCAGGCAGGGGAAGGACAAGGACAGTGACACCCTGGGGTGACACTGCCCCAGCCCTGGGAGGAGGAGTGAGGGGCTGAGGCAGCCTTGCCGGGGTGTGGTCACCCCTTGGATGCTGCCTTTGGGAAGGAGGGAGCACTTCCATCAGTGCCAGGCTGGGTGGAACTCCTCGGGGTGGCTGTCAGGGTGTCTGTGCAGTTGCCCTGGGGAGGGTGCAGGATGTGGAGCAGCTGAGGGAGGGTTTGGAAGGGATGAGCTGTGGCAGCTGCAGGTGGGACACGGTGCAGGAGAGACCCTGCCCTGAAACCTGGGGCACAGGGAGAGGCTGCAGGGCTGAGCAGCACCTGCACCCCAAAGTGCAGCAGCCCCAGGAGCTGTGCCCATGCCCTGCTGCCCTCCCCACACCCCTGCACCTGCAGGGCCTCCTTTTCCTGCACAAGGGGGCAGAGGAAATGCAAACAAAGCATCTCCCTCAAGAGGCTCTGGGGCAGCAAGGGGCACCCAGTGTGCCCAGGGGGAATGGGCCTCTGCCCCCTGAGCATGGGCAAGGACCCACGGGGCAGCACTGCAGCAAGAGGAGTCAAATTTCCCTCTCCAAGGGGCAGGGGCAGCATCTGGGAGCAGAGCTGCCCTGTGTTAGGTGCATGAGGTGATGATTTACAGGTGCAGGTCACAGAGGGGTTTTGTCAGGGGCTTCTCCCAAGCTCTCATTTTGCTTTCTCCTTCCCTTTTTAGGAGGCCAAGAACAGCTCAGGAGGCAGCACAGTGCAGCGCTCCAAGGTACCTTTGCTTTTTCTACATCATGAAATCATCCCAGAATGGCCTGGGTTGGAATAAAACTTAAAACTCATCCAGTCCCACCCGTGCCATGGGCAGGGACACCTTCCCCTGTCCCAGGCTGCTCCCAGCCCTGTCCAGCACTGCCAGGGATGGGGCAGCTGCAGCTTCTCTGGGCATCCTGTGCCAGGGCCTCATCCCTGCTGATTTTTGGCAAGGCTGGAAGGGCCAAAAGGCCAAGGACCAAACTCCAACCCAGCCCAGCATCAGTGGAGTGGCCCAGGGAGGGTGAGGGAGCTGGGGCTGCTCCCCAGTGCTCCAGTGAATAGAAGGCAGTGGAGGGATGCAGGGTGTTCCAAACTCCTTCCTCATCCTCTGCTCTTTGCTCTGCCCTTGGCCAGTCCTTCAGCCTGAAGGCACAGGTGAAGGAGATGTGCACTGCCTGCCAGAAAACCGTGTACCCCATGGAGAGGCTGGTGGCCGATAAATTCGTCTTCCACAACTCCTGCTTCTGCTGCAAGCACTGCCACACCAAGCTCAGGTGAGCCAGGCTGTCCCTGTGGTGGGACAGGTGTCACTGCAGCTCTGCTCACACCCTCCCAAACAGAGCCCTCCTCATCACAGCCCCCCCTGCTTGGCCAGTAGCCAAAGACCCCCAGCCCACCCATCACAAAAAAAGGTTTATCTGCACACCTGGGCCCATCTCAGCTAAATCCCACCTGCTATGGAAGGAGAGATGCTTCCCCCTGAGAGCAGCCCCAGGGGAACACAGAGCTGAGCCAGAGCCTCCTGGAGGACACAGAATCCAGGCTGAGCTCCCCTGGGTCCCCCCCATCTCTTCTCACAGCATCCCCCTGCTTTGGGGCAGCTGCTGCCCCCAACTCTCCCCTCCTGCATGTCCCCCCCTGTGCTGTCCCTCTGTCCCCAAGCCTCCCCCAGGCTGCAGCTCTGTCTCCATGCCCTGCTAACCCTTCCCTCCCTCCCCAGCCTGGGCAGCTACGCTGCTCTCCACGGGGAATTCTACTGCAAGCCCCACTTCCAGCAGCTCTTCAAGAGCAAAGGCAACTACGACGAAGGCTTCGGGCGCAAGCAGCACAAGGAGCTGTGGGTGCACAAGGAGGTGGAGAGTGGCACCAAATCGGCCTGAGCAGGGCCAGCCCCTGCTCCTGGAGCCCAGCAGAGCCGGGGGAGCTGAGCCAGGTGCAAACTGAGCTGATGTAAAGCTGGACCTAGGGGAGAGGGGGAGCCCCCCTCTGTTTGCAGGGTGCTCAGAGGGGCTCTGCAGGCTGCAAGGACAGGGCAGGGGTGACCAGGGTGCAGCTCCCTGCAGCTCCTCTCTCTCCCCACTGAGATCAGAGCAGGAATGATTGTCCCCCCCACAGGACCCCCAGCCCTGTTGATCCATTTCAGGCCTGTCACCATGGAAAGGGAGATGAGCTTATCCAGCTTGCAGAGCTCCCAGCTCTGCCACAGCAGCCCTGCATTGTTGGGGTGAGGAGGGTCCTTGGTTTACTTCAGCTCAGTTCAGCTGGGATGGCTCAGCCTTAAGGATGTTGCCCTGCCATGGTTTAAGTGTCTCTTTTTTATATTTGCCTTCCACTGGTACGTTCTGCGTGGAGCCTCGCGGCAGCTTCACATGTGCTCCTTTATTTTTGTAATACAAGGTTTCCAAGCCTTCCCTGTCTTGTGCTGTGTTCCCAGGGGCCTGGGGAGGTGGGAATTGTGCTCAGCTCTGCCTCTTACTGCTCAGCTGCTGTGGAAAGAGCTTGTGTCCATGCTCCAAGATCGAGGAATTGTTGGGGGATTACCTGTGAGGCTGGGAGGGAAGGGGAAGGGGAAGGGGGAGCCCACCCTTCTTTGGGGAATGCTCCTGCACACCAGGAGGACTGGGCAGAGGTGACCAGGGTGCAAGCCCCTGACCAGAAGCCCCCCTGGAAGCCCCCAGGTATTTGGGAACCCAACCAGGATTTCAAATTCCACATCAGCACTGCCCTGTGAGCTGCACAGCCCAGCTGGAACCTTCCACCAGCTCCCAAATGGAGCCCAGGCCACCCTCAAAAGGCATTCACCAGCCTGTGGATCCCCCAGGATTGATTCCACCCCTTTGTCCTGCTGTGTCTCATGCTGTCCCCTCCACAGCAGTGGCCTTTGTGCCCTGTCCCTGCCTCAGTGGCTCTGCCAGGGGCAGGATGGGCACCAGTTCTGGCTTGGATCCACATCCAATCCCTTGGTGTGGATAGCACAATCCATACAAATTACTGAGCCCAGCAAGCCCTCCCAGGCTGGAGACACAAATGCAGGAAAACCAGAGAAAGTGGATGTGAGTCTGGCTTTAATTATTATTTACCTCTTTCCTCCAGGCACACTTTGTGCAGCTGTGCTCAGGAACCTCTTTCAAATTCCACAGGAATTGGGTTTTTCAGGGCCCCCACACAGAGAACAGCACCAGCCCCTGTTCCATCCCTGATTCCATCAGCTTTGCTGAGCACAGCCTGTCTGGAGAAGCCAGACACAGCCATGGAGAGAGGAAACCAGGAGGAAAGAGGCAGAAAGATGGGGATGGGTAGTCCAGAGATGGCACAAGGAGCCCCCAACCTCTCCCCCTGCTCAGCACAGCCCTCCTGGGGCTCAGGGTGTGCAGCCACAGCCAGGGAGACACCACAGCTCACACTGGGGATGTGCCATGGTCACAGTGACATCATTTTGGGGACAGCACTGGCTGGATCACCAGAGGAGCCTGATGTTGGACAAGTTATTTCTCCTTTTCACTGAACACCTTTTACAAGTGCTGGGGCATGGCCTGGGGACACAGAACCACCACAGGGACTGTGCACAGACCCTGCAAGGCTCTTGGGGTGGGGGGGCTTTGACTGTCCCCACCTCACTGGTGGCAGATTTGCACCCCAAAAACGCCACCCCTGGGCAGCCCTGCTGAGGGGCTGTGATGCTGCAGCTTGGGGCCCCTTCCCTTGGCCCCTTCCTTCTTCAGAAAGCTCAGAAAATGAAAGCAGAGCCCTTGTTCTGCTTCCTGCCCCTGCCTGGCCTCACTTCCCCACCCCCAGGCTGCTGCAAAGGGGGGGAGCAGCATTTTCACAATGCCAGGTGATTTTTTTTGGGGGGGTAGGGAAGTATAAACCCCCCAGGTTTTTTAAAGGCTGGGTTTTCAGTTAGAGAACGTTAAAGAAGAGAAATAATGATGATACACATCTTCCCTTCCCTTCCCTCCTTCAAATTGAAATTTGAGATTTTATCTAAAGGTCATTCTGCATTCCCTGGGTCCTGTCCTGGTCAGGGGAGCAGAGATTGGAGCTGTGGCCCCTGGGGAGGAAGGTTTGGCCTCATCTCCCCCATCTGAGCAACACAAGAGCTCTGGGGACAGACCTACCTTCAGCAAATCTTTTCTTCTCCCAGCACATTACAGATGGGATCCTGCAGTGTCCTGTGCAGGGCCAGGACTGCACTGGATGTTCCTGGGGCTCCCTTGCAGCTCAGGATGTTCTGTCTCTGTGGGGAAGATTCCAGTTAGGAACACACACTTTATTTATTACCCTGGGGCCAATTTTGAGAGGGGTGAGCAGGGGGGGAGTCCAGGAGAAAACCCAGCATCAGAAAAGGCCACAAGATGTGAATCACAAGCAAACTGAACACATTTAGAGGAAAGGAGAAGAAAAGCATCAGCTTTGGGAAGAATCTCCTCCAAGTGAAGGTAAGGGAGAGTTCCCAAGTTCCTCCTTAGGCAAAGGCAGGATCTGTGGGTTCCAACACACAAAGGGGGTGCCAGGAAGCTGTGGGGTTTGCTCTGGTGCCCCAAGACACTTTTGTTCTAAGACAAAGACCCTGATCAAGCCTCCACTTCTGATCTGTTCACATTTTACACTGAGAAATATTTCAGTGTTTCACTGACAGCAGCAACATCCTGGGAAAAGGCTGGAGGCTGCTTGTGGTGAGGGCTGGGGAGGCCAGCTCCTCAGGGCACCCAAACACTCATTATGTGACAGTGACATCAAAGAGAAGCTGCATAAACAGGAAAAAAATCAGCCTTTCAGCAAGGAGAACAGATGACTTTTATAGCAGCACTATTTCAAGTTTGTTCCTAACACTGCAAGCTGTAAAAAAAAA
>WEIU01006563.1:118619-146995 GCA_013389925.1 Aegithalos caudatus | reverse complement strand
AGAGCTGAGTCAGCAGCAGCATTGTTACAGTGACTGTAAACAGCTTGGCCAGCCTAGCAGGGCCCCCAGGCCAAGGGCTGAGAGAGAACAGAGCTGTGTAGAGAAGGATTTTATTGGGATGCTGCTTTGTTGAGTGCAAGCATTGCTTTCTGGTCAGCTGGGCAACAGATGTAGCTAATTAAACCATTTTGAACTCCTACAATAAACAAGTCAATCTCCACTTTACTTGGTCAGAGGTCCTGAACACAAAGCACCAGGGAAAAAGCAAACTTTGGAGCTCAGCTTTTATGTGGACACAAACTGAGGTTTAGACACCAAAACCGATTCCTCCTCTACCGTTGCCATTTTCTAGGACGTGCCCACGTGGAAACCCTTCTGCTCTCAAACTGAGTGCACCTGGAGCT
This sequence comes from Aegithalos caudatus, assembly GCA_013389925.1. Taxonomy (NCBI): domain Eukaryota; kingdom Metazoa; phylum Chordata; class Aves; order Passeriformes; family Aegithalidae; genus Aegithalos; species Aegithalos caudatus. The sequence goes on along the minus strand of WEIU01006563.1, from coordinate 146,591 downwards.
GGGAGAGCTCTTTTCCCTGGCCCCTGCCCTCACCCTTGATGTCCCTGTGCACGATCATGTTGCTGTGAAGGTAGGAGACACCCTCGAGGATCTGCCGCGTGTATTTCCGAGTGACGTTCTCCGTGAGCGCCCCGTAAGCCTTCAGCTGGTCCTTCACTGAGCCCTGCCAAAAAGCAAACAGAAGGAAGTGGCAAACAGGTGACAAGGCACAAAAAATTGCAGTGTTCATTCAGCTCTCACGAGGCCTGGGTGTAATACACCCAACTGGCCCCACAATGAACTCTGGCCTCTGCTAAACTGAGGCTCTCTGAGCATCTTGCCCTAAGAAGCTCTTCTTTAGGAACAGCTTCGTGGCAAAAAATAGCTTCAGGAGGTTCTGTCTGCTGGTACAACTGGTTGTGAAGACAAGCAATAAATAGTTCAGCAGACTGATCTGGGTCAAAAGCCTCTCTTTGTGAAGAGTCAGTTTTAGCCTCACTTGCTGTACCGTGATTCTGGTAATTCAGTTAGCAGGATTTACATGTTGGCCCAAGTCCTTTGAGGTACTTTGGTAGAACAAATTTAGACTGAAGAAAAGAACTGGCTTTAGTGACAGAGAATGTATTTCAAGTGCAAGACACTTAAGGAAAAAAAAAAACCAACAAAACAAAGAGGTTATTTGGACATAAATAAAATGAAAATGGTGGCATTATGAGCCAGCATGAGAAGACACAGCCCTAAGAGGGTCTGAGGCAGATGACAACAGTTAGGGGGATGACAGCAATTAATAAACCAGCTAACAAATCCCTTTGTGATGCTTGACTGTGCTGCTCTTACCCCTGGCATGTACTCCATGAAGATGGTCAAGGTTTTCTCTGCTCGGTCCCTTAGGCAGCCGTAATACTGCACGATACGGTCGTGCTGGAGGTTCTTCAGCAGCTGAATTTCACACTCCAGGGCACTCACTTCCTGGGGATGTGGAAGGAGAAAATAAGTTTGCAGCCCCAGGAAATAGATAATAACAGAAAAAATAATAAATTTGTCGTGTCAGTGGCAGGATGAGACCAGTGCTACATTGAGAAGTGTAATCCATGGCATTGCTTTATCTGCTGCTTGGAAAAGGCAAACATTACCAGGGCTTCCTGTTCATTTTTGCTGCATTATCTACAGGTAAGTGTTGGTGTGGAAGCTTTGATAGAACACAGGCAGCATCATGTATGGATTTAGTACCAGAAAAACTTTGTTCCTTGCCTTGATTCTGTCAGCTGCATGGCTTTACCCTGGGTGGCTGAAAGGATTCTCCGTGCACAACACAGGTATAACCTCACTTCTCCCACTGAGCTGAGTGTTAATTATGAAACACCTCTGAATACAGCCACAGAACTGGAACTTCAACCCACTGGAGAGCAAAGCTACAGGTGCTGAGAGCTGCTGAGCTTCTGCCACCCAGTCCTGCTCTGATTCACACTGCTGATTTACTGGAGTCAACCCTACAAACAGCTTCCTCTCCTCCTTACTTCAAAGAATCTGCAGCTCTGCACATGAAACTGATCCTCTGCTTTGCTCTTGCCACAGACAACAGGGAAAAGGCAAAGAGGTTATCCAACAATTTCAGATGTTTGCTGCTCAGAAAAAGTATCAGGTTCTTGCTGAATCCAGGGACTGAGCAGGAGGAACATCAAAGGTACTGAAGCGTGAGGATTTATGGAAAAAGGAATAATGTTTTCTCCCCAAATTTGTCCCACTTAACTCTTTCCAGCCCTGTCTTGGGAAGGTATCAGGTTCAGCTCCCTCACTCTGGGAGAGGATGCAGAACCTTAGAGCAAGAACCTGGATGTTGTAGGGACACGTGGAACCAGAAGCAGCTGCTTAATTACACCAAATAATAGTTTAAGGTTGGGAGTTTCAGTGCCTTCAAAATCCATTTCAGACTGTTCCTCCTTGGCTCAGAGTTACTGTCTGATTAACAACACAGACATAGCAGAACTTCCCAGTTTGGGACATACCTTGGCACCAATATCTCATATAAAATCAGAATAATTAAATCTTCATGGATCAGTTATTCTAGTTCAAAGTGAATTTGTTCAATGTTGGGAAACTGGTACATTGCTAAAACACTAGCAAAGAACCCAAAGGCCATTCCAGCTGCATCCCCTGAGCAGGGAGTTGAGTGCTGTCCCATAATTTCAAGGTACCTGTCCCATCTCCACTGTCTCTAAAGCGTTGTCACATCATTCTTTTTGATTAATTTACACCCCAGAGCTCAAATTTGTTTTTAAGTACACTGAGAATTCAGAAGTGAAAATTGGTAATTAATGCACTTGATAGAGGGTCTACCCTATAAACCTCAAAGTGGGTTTTGCATGTGCAAGCAGCTTTTTTTGTTCAAAAAAGAAAAAAAAACCCCAAACCCTACTCTTGCTGGGTTTAGTTTCATTCACATCCCTGTCTAACCAGCAACACAGGGCAGTCTAGTATTCCTCAAGTAACCTGGCAAAAACCCAAAAAACTGAGAAAGGAGAGCCAAGAACCAAGCCAGAAAATGGATTTTAGTTTCAGGCTGAAGTTAATAACACACAAAAAGTAACTTTTAAATTGCTCCTACTTTTCTCCACGTGACTCGAAACCTTAGCACGAACTAACGACGGTGCCAGCTTTCAAGGACAGACAGAGAGAGAGAGACGCTGTACAGCACAGCTCAGAGTGTTTTAAAAGCTGAGAGGAGAATTTACCTTGCTTGTTTCAGGGCTCTCTGGATCAAACTGGACCTGCTTGGCTGCCAGCTCCCTGCCTGTGTCCACGTCGTAGCACAAATACACGCGGCCAAAGGCGCCCTGGCCCAGCAGCTTTCCCCGGCGCCAGTTGATCGGAGCACTTGGAGCTACAAGACAACAGCAATCATTCCTCTTTTCATGATACTGCTTAAAAAAACAAAGCTTTGAATCTCCATCACGCTGGGGTTGAACCAGGTGTTCTGCAGTTGGATAAATGTGGGGTGTGTGCTGGAGTGGAAGAGCTGAGAACAGGACCCGACCGTGCAGGCTCTCAGGATGTGCTGACTGGTGTCCCGTTAAAATGATACCACAAAACATTCTGCAAATGTGTTTTACAGACAATTATTCACTGGGCTTGGTGAAATTTCATTCCACCAGCAGGTGGATTCTACAAAATCACTACCTTAAGAGATGATGCAGCAACTGAAATGCAGCTTCCAACCCTTGATGTGTAGTTATCACATGCATCAGATGAAGAAGAGCTGGATTAGCACTGCCAAATCAATCCCAGCCAGCTGGGAATCACTTAAGCTTCTGGGACAACTTGAAGGACATTATTCTGAGTGTCTTTGTCAAGCTGGCTTGGGGCTACCTCTATGGGAAGGATTTTACTGCAAGCCTCTCTCTAACCAGAAAGATTAAAAGCCATAATTCCCTACTAGACACTGATAAAAGTAGGGACCATGTTAGCACAGTGTGGGCATCTTCTTCACCTGCTGAACAGTCAGACTTAATAAAAATACCAGGAAAAGCAGCATCCCTAACACCCCAGCAAGAGGTTCCATCCTCAGGGCATTAGGAGCCCTCACATTGCAGATGCAGCAGTCTCCTGACCCAGAGATTAATACCTGAGCCCAGTTTTCCTGACTGCCCTCAATCCCAAAGCATATTGCTCAAAGTCCACTGCTTTAGCTCCAGCTTTGAAAGCCACACTACCAGATTCCTGCAGTGCAATGCATCCAATTATGTTGGATCTAACAAGAAATTCTAAAAACAAAGACAGGAACCAGCCATCTGAACAGTGTGAAAATACAGAAGAGCTGAGAGATTAGCTTTGCCATGTCTAATTTTATCAGATTTACTGCCAGTTGGTATTTTAGTGTGTTCCTTACTCTGCTACAGGCTCACTCTTCATTTTGATCCTTTAATTACTGTATGGGATATCTGAAGCTCATCAGTAATGACTTATGTTCCATTTCTTTTTTATTTTTACATTAGAAAGTTGTCCAAGAAAACAACTCAAGGCTGCCATTAATACTGAAGTAAATCCTTCTACTAACGAGCAAGTGAAACACACACAGCACTCAACTACTAGAATAACTGTAACCCAAAAGCCTTAACATAGCAAGAAAATAAACATGCTTGTTTTAAGAATCCTGCAGATCATTACATCAAGGAAGCCTTTTTTTTACTTCTTAGCTGAATTTGCAATGCTTTCTAAAGTAAAACTGACTCCCAGAAGAAATCTGAGAATAAAAAGCGGCTGAGTTTTTTTTTTCGTGTGTGCGACAAACAAATCTCAAAACACAACCAAGGGGAAGGATGAGGGTTTTTTTAAGAGGCAGGTGAGGGGCAGGCAGTGGGTGTGGAGTTCACCTACATTTGGTGGCAATGTTCCTCTCCTGCACGCCCAGCGCGTTCTCGCTGTCGGCGCTGCGCAGGCGGCCCCGGGGCTCCAGGTACTGCAGGGCCAGGTTCTCCCCGTTGCTGCTCAAGGAACGGCTGGAAGGCACCAGAGTGAAGAGATTCCCTTGGTGACGGCGGATCCGAGGAAAAGTCCTCCTGCCTGGGGGGGAAAAGATGGGTTTTAATCAAGGGTTTCAGTGGGAGGGGATGGATGGGGGGGGGTTTGAGCAGCAGGGAGAAGGGGAAAGGAATCTCAAGTTCTGTTCTTGTTCTCCTGGAGTGGAATCTGCTGCCAAACAGATGAGATGTGAAAATGTAACAGCCTGAGTTTGGTACAGCTCTGGATCATTCCCAAAGCAGAAGGCACAGAACACTTTGTAATGCCCTCAGTGCTGTAAGATCTAAACTTACCTTCCGAAGGAAAAATCTGATTTACAGGCTCTGAGTGCAAGCTCCAGGTTTCGTTAACAACTACACACAAAATGATTTTATAGATAACGTGCCCAGACTTGCAAATAAACACCATAAACAAAGATTGTGCCAACTTGCACCTCGTGAAATTTTGAGAGATTAATTTGCATAAAAAGCCATCTGATGAGCAGAGATGTAATTCTTTAAGTCCCTGCTATATTTAAAAGATCCAGAAGCAACTCTGCAATGCAAATTAGCCAAGTATAATCAATCTCTGTGGCAGGAAACTACTTATATAAGGCCAAGTCTAACAGCTATGTCCACAATCCCCCTCCTCAGCCTGGATAACCCCAGAAAGGATGAAGTAAACAAATCATTACAAATCAAACAAAGCATCCCAAACAACACCCATTGCTTTCCATGAAAATGCAGCATCATGCACACCTCAGCTCTAACTGCAAGGCCCAGAGCACTTCCAGGCTCTCCAAACAGAAATCACATTTGTGTAGAGGCTGCCAATGCCTCACCTTTTTTGTTTTTCCCAGGGATGGGAGGTCTGAGAAGAACTCACCCTCGTTGTAGTCCTTGTGCTGCATGGAGACGTTGTAGCGCCGGGGGTAGGTGCCACCTTTCCCTGCTTTGTCATAAATCTGATTCTCACGGTCTGCCAGGACAAGCAAAGGCAAAAGTGAGGCTCTTTCAAAAGAAATCTAACTTCTAAAGACAGAATTTTCCTGTAATGGTGGGTTTTTAGGAAGAGGCAATAAAAAGAAGTAACTTCATAGCTTTTCCATCAACATGTCCCCAGTTTTTCTATTTATACGATCCCAGCAAGCAGGGAGGGCTGCCAGCCAAGAGCAGAAAAAGTCTGGATTAAATAATCTCTGTTCCAAAGACATACCTGAGAACTCCTGCCTGTTATCAGGAAAGCTTTGTGCCCTTGACATCCGTGATTTCCGAAATGAAGGACTATTAGAGAAAGAAGGCAAGAGTGAGTTTTTGCTGTTGTTTGGGGGTATTTTTTTTGTTGTTTTATTTTTTAAATGAACAAGTAGAGCCTTGTCTAAAAGAGATTTCAATATCCTGCAGCCAGATGTTCTCAGAGGGGTGGCTCCATACAGGCTGCTCACTTCAGAACTTTGTATTTATAACATAAAGATAATGAAGCATCAGTTTGTTGGTCTGTGGTTGTGCCAGAAAATAACACAGCCCTAAGACATAGCTAATACTCTTTAAGAAATACAGCAGGATGTAGGTAGGAAGTAAGTTCTTATTTCCTCCAAGAAAATGTGTGAGATACTATGGATTTTATGTCAGTACAACTGGCATTTCCACCTGGGCACACACTCTCTCACCAGTTTGTACATTTGTACCTGGCTGCTCACCTGTCCAAGGACTGGCAGCTTCCTGACACTGAGTTTTCAGCACTGCTTAGAGGATCCAGCATCTGCAACACAGAAGAAACCACACAGCAACATCAGTGCAGTGCAGGAGAGGCTGTGCCAGAGGAGCATGATGCTTGCCTGCAGGATGTCCAGCTGAAGCAGGGACTCTAAGCCTACTTAAATATATAATTTTCCTTTCTCTCCCACAGAAATTAGGTTCATATAAAATTTGAGGTGCTGCTTTAGCTGTTGAAAGACCTTGCTGTGAAAAATGCAAGCTTTAGCAGCCTTGTGCTGCATTTTGATCCCAGCCAGCTCCAGGAACAGGCTCTGCTGGTGCTGCTGCCTCCACCTGCAAGTCGCCCTTTGGCCTCACTTCCCACTTTTTTGAATGGAGAGCAGAGTTTCAAAAGCAACAGGGTCACACAAACCTGCTAATAGGAAACCTTGTCACATGTGTGACAGCACCAAAACTGCTCAGTCAGAGGTGGAGAGGCAATGCCCAGAACAGGGAACTGCTTCTGGCAGCCCAACAAAGGCTTTGAAATTACACAGCTACCATTTAGAAGCCGTTTAAATGCACAAAGCAGCACTTTTAGAATCCCAGAATGGTTTGGGCTTGGAGAGGACTTTAAGGGTCACCCAATTCCACCTCCTGCCATGGGCAGGGACACCTCCCACTAGATCAGGTCACTCTAAGGTGGACACTTCCAGGGACGGGAACAGCCACGACTTTCTGTACAACCCGTGTCTCAACAAAGCTGCTGCCACAACCAGTGAATATTTGGGAAAAGAGGGCCCAGACCCCAGCAGAACCCCCTGGGCAGGTGTTATCCCCTGGCTCCTGGGCCCCTACTCACACACTGCTCGCTGGTCTCGGGGATGAACTCTCCCTCGCTGTGGATGCTGGTGTAGGAGCCCTGGCGGGCGATGCGCTGCTGCCGCTCGGGGACGTAGCCGGGAGGGGGAGAGCTCCTGCCCGTGTTCTGGGAGCCTGGGACAAGGACACAGCTCACAGTGCTGCTGGCTGCCACTGCTGGCCAGAACAACCCCCAATGTCTCCTAATACCAACCCTCTATCACTGCAGTAATTACTAATGCCACAGTAATTCCAGAGCAAACCCCCCAGTCTGGACAGACATGGGACCAGGAAAAGCAACAAAACCACCCCCAAAATCCCCTAACATCACAGTAATTCCAGAGGGAACAACCCCAGATTGGACAGACATGGAACCAGGACACAGCTCACAGTGCCGCTGGCTGCCACTGCTGGCCAGAACAACCCCCAATGTCTCCTAATACCAAACCTCTATCACTGCAGTAATTACTAATGCCACAGTAATTCCAGAGCAAACCCCCCAGTCTGGACAGACATGGAACCAGGAAAAGCAACAAAACAACCCCCAAAATCTCCTAATGTCACAGTAATTCCAGAGGGAACAACCCCAGTCTGGACAGACATGGAACTAGGAAAAGCAATAAAACAACCCCCAAGATCTCTTAACACCAAACCTCTATCCTTGCAGTGATTCCAGAGTGAAGCTCCCCAGTCTGGACAGACATGGAACCAGGAAAAGCAACGAAACAACCCCCAAAATCCCCTAACATCACAGTAATTCCAGAGGGAACAACCCCAGTCTGGACAGACATGGAACCAGGAAAAGCAATAAAACAACCCCCAACATCTCCTCTCTAACACCAAACCTCTATCACCACAGTAATTCCAGAGTGAACACCCTGAGTCTGGACAGACATGGAACCAGGAAAAGCAACAAAACAACCACCAAAATCTCCTCTCTAACACCAAACTTCTATCACTGCAGTGATTCCAGAGTGAACCCAGTATGGACAGACATGGAACAAGCAAAAGCAACAAAACCACCCCCAAAATCCCCTATCACCACAGTAATTCCAGAGTGAACCCCCCCAGTCTGGACAGACATGGAACCAGGAAAAGCAAACTGTCTCATGTGCACCTGTACTGATGTTTGAGATGTCACAGGATTGTTGCTGAAGTTCCTGACAAAGCAGTCACCTATTTGTAACCTCTTCTGCTCAGCCTTCTGAGCATAATTCCACTTTAATCATCTGTTAATGGCACTGCCTAAAGAGTTTCTCTTGTGCTACCTACTGAAAGAAACTTCACCCTTAGAGTTTATTTTTCCTTGCAGATCTCAAAGAAGATGAAACTTTAGATACAGGAAGAACAAAAATCCCCTTTTTGCAGTGACCTATCCACCTGCAGCTGCCACCAATTCCCCCTGTGAGTTTCCAGAACTGCTGTGGTCCAGCCAGTCTGCTCCAGGTCACACACGAAGTCAGGGGCAGCAGGTGGAGATCAGCTCTCAAGCTGTGTTCCTTACAACACTGCCTTGAATTAACTCTGTGTACTCAGGTGCTAAGGAAAGATGGGTAAAGATCAGCAAATATTCTCCCAAGGAAAATATTTCCTATAGAAGTTGTAATAAAGAGAGAAGGCAAAGAGCTGGGAGAATAAAAGCAGAGCACACACAGCACACACCTTTAAGGGGGCTGAAAAGCAGAGCACACCCCTTTTGGGGGCTGAAAAGCAGAATGCACACCTTTGAAGGGCTGAAAAGCAGAGCACACCCCTTTTGGGGGCTGAAAAGCAGAACGCACACCTTTCAGGGGCTGAAAAGCAGAATGCACACCTTTGAAGGGCTGAAAAGCAGAGTACACACCTTTGGGGGGCTGAAAAGCAGAATGGAAACCTTTTGGGGGGCTGAAAAGCAGAGCACACCCCTTTTGGGGGCTGAAAAGCAGAANGGGCTGAAAAGCAGAGCACACACCTTTTGGGGCTGAAAAGCAGAGTACACACCTTTGGGGGGCTGAAAAGCAGAGTACACATCTTTTGGGGGGCTGAAAAGCAGAGTACACACCTTTCAGGGGCTGAAAAGCAGAGCACACACCTTTTGGGGACTGCAGAAGGAGAAAGAACAACACTGGCATGGCTTAGAGTGCAAGGGGGGCGAACTACATGAAAAAAAAAAAAAAGGGATTAGCAAAATCAGAGTGTCATTAAGGTTGGAGAAGACCAAGGGTGCCAAGTCCAGCATCTCTTGCTCAGAGGTGATTTCCCAAGCAGCTCCCAGGGCTCCTGTGCCCTCTGGAGCTGTCTGGAGGGGTGGGATAGCCCTGGGTCACTCTCACTGCTTCCGACAGATGCCCTGGGCAGAGCCAGCCCAGCTGGCACTGGCCCAGCTGCTGTTGTGGAAAGGCCCCATCCCTGGGCAGGAAAGGGAAGTCAGCACTAAATCCATGTATATCAAAGGAAGTGAGTGGAAAAAACACACGAGCTCTGCCAGAATGCTTAGCAATTTTTTTTTTTTTTTTTAATAATAAAATTTTCTTTACTTCCAAAGCTCTGAACTGGTGAGAACAGGCTCGAGGCCATTTGGAGCTCAGGAACCACACAGGTCCCTCTCTCCTGCTTGCAAAAAGCTTTAATTAAACACTGCTTTGGATTTTAATTGCATGATATGGTAGGAGCTGGAGAGTCTCTATGCCTGAAACACCAGGAAACAGGACACATTGCTTTTCCAAACCAAAGACAGGAAAAGAGAAGGAAAAAGAAATTGATGCAAGACCAAGCCACTGCCAAATTACCAGCAGACCTCTGACAGAACTGGAACTCTTCTGGACCTCTGCAGAATGTAACAGGCTGGTATTTGACATGTTCAGAAAATAAAACCAGTGGTTTCTTGACTGATGAATGACAAGCTATTCAGAAAGCATCCCTAAGCTGGGATAAGAGGAAAGAGTGTGTAACTGGGATATAGAAGGGGCCCCTTATTACTGTACAGTTTACCCATGACAGACACTGTTGGCTTTGGCACCATTATCTGGATACCTCAGAATGTCAGTAAAGAGAAATATATGTATAGATATATTTAAAAAAAAATAAATTTTGGCATTCAATTTGTCTGTTATAGAAGAAACGTGGTGTTCAGACGTGCATGGACAGCAATTCTCAGGACCAAGGAATGTTGCTCTTTTTTATGCACATTAACTTCAAACTAGGAAGGATGGGAAAAGTCTTTTTGTCCCCATTTCAGTCACGTACTTCACAAGCTTTCAGTGCTTCTTTGTTTGTGGGGGCCTTCTTAGCAATTTTTTGTACAGAAGGGGATCAGCAAACTCCCCACAGGAATCAAGCAGGTTTGTTAGATAGGTCCCACACTGAGAGCTCCTGCTCTAATTCACAGCTCCTTCCCTCTGAGCTCATTCTGCAAGTTCAGAACTTATTCTTTGATTTATTCTTTGAGACTTTGCACTGCAAATACTGATCTAAAATGATGGAATAATTCTGCCTCAAGTTTACAGAGTTAATAAAATTGAAACACTCCTTTGCCAAAGTGAAGAACTTGCAAACAAAACAACTCTGACATTCCCAGCTCCTGGTACTGCCCTTTGTGACTTGCATCACCTGTCCCCAGGTGTTAGCTCTGAGAAACCCCAAAACAGCTGCTGGAACAAACAGAGACATCCTCTGCTTCTGTTTCCAGCAAAATTTACCTTCTCTCCTTTCTGAGAGAAAGCAGAAATAGTTTACACAGGGCAGCATTTCAGGCCTTCACACTCTTCTCACCTTCCTCCTGCACTTTCACTGCTCATGGAGCTTCACATCAAGGAGTCAAACCCTAAACCACAGACTTTTTGGGGCTTTTTTTTGGGCCCATAAATCCTTGAAGGTGTTTGTTTTACATGTTTTAGTTTTTCATACAAAGGTTCACAGCTTTCAAGAACAGATCTGAATTGTGCTGCATGCTTACACAGAAGGTTGTAACACAGAAATCAGGAGAAATCAGACAAATGTGCCAGAGATGGAAGTCATAAAAACTACAGAAGTCTTACATGAACCTTCCCCCTAAACTGGAGTTCACTGAGCTAACAGAAACCCAAAGAAATCAGACAAAGGTACATATGACTCTGATTTTTTTCATTATCTTTTGTGAACCTCTGATTTTGTCCTGTGCTCTACTCACCTGATAACTCCCAAGAGTGAAAGTTTAGGCAACTCAGAATGTGGGACACTAGCTGGATATGCAATAGTAATTCCTAGTAAAATGCTTGATTACAGGAGTCAGGACAGATTCCAAAGCCCAACATTAAAAAAAAAATAAAAATCAAAGTTTCATGAACTGAAATTGCCAATCTAAATAAAAAACTTAATAGGCTCACATCAGCTTTCCAAATTTCTAACCACAATGGCTCTGGCTTTAGGACATCCCCTTTAGCAGCTCCTCAGCTGTTCCACAACTTAGCAAGGAACTTTGAAACATTCTACTGTAAACATATTAAGAGCTTTTGAAAAAGAACTTGTCTTGTCCCAAAATAACCTTTCCATTTCTCATGGCTCTCCTAAATGCTGTGCCATAAACACTAGTGCCCCAAAGGTACATTTCAACAAACAAAAGCATGCAGAAAGTGGCAAAAATACTCACTGACAGACAGATGCCTGCTTCTGGGTTCTGGCTGCTGATAGGGTGTGCTCACATCCCCCACAGATTGGGAAGTTTTAATCCTGACTTGCTTGGGCAGTCCAGAATGGGGTGAAGAACTGGTCTGTTGGGTAAAATGAAAAAAAAAAAAAAAAACCAAAATAAAATGAGATGAAGGAGCTCATGCAGTCTGGGCACAGTTTCAAAAATATTATGCTTAGTACCAAGAAAGTGCTGAGCAACAATCTTAATAATTCAGGAAATAAAAAGGCATCAAAAGAGCCAGGTTTACAATTATGGTGTAAAACAGGAGGCAGAGGAGCAGAACAAGGGCAGCTCTACTCAAGTGCAGGATTTGCAGGTCTGACACTACCAGGATCCTGTGAAAAATGAGAGGCTCCTGTCACCCCTGAGACCTGAACACAGGAGCACCTACCTTGTGCCAGCAGAGATAAATTCTGTATCTTGCACTGTTTCAGAAGCAACCTGACTCCCCACAGCCTTTAAAAAGTAAATTCATAACCCAGACTAAGTGAAAATAAATTATAGAGAGTTTCATAGCACCAATCTGGAGATGCCAAGATGAATTTATTCATCCTTTCCTGAACTTACATAGATATTATCTAATTAAAGATAATTGTTCCACAGAGCCCTCATCACATTCAAAGCAGGAAGAGGAAGGAGATGTGTGAAACCTCCCCCAAGTCAATGAGATCCTGTGTTAAAGCAGGGGCTCAAATACCTACAGACATTTTCAATTTTAACCTTGAGCCAACACACCTAGTTTTACAAGCAGGTTTAATATTCCCTTCCTCTTGAGTTACAGAATTTATCTTATTGGAGAAGAACATAACCAAAGACACCTCTAGGAAATAAATTCTGACTTTGGGAAATTATTTGCACGTGACAGGCAAACAAGGTGTGACAATGCAAATACTTTAATTCAGTAATAAAGTACTGAATGCTTGCTCATTTAATGAGTACATACACTTGAAAGGAGTAAGGATTGAAGTCACATTAATTGATTTAAGTCACATAAACCCCACCATGGGAGCTGGATAAAGGGTGCAGACAGTCTGGCTTTGGTACTTTAGGTGTCCCAACTCCCCCAGTTCTCCCCACCAGCTTCTAAAATAAAGACTGGCACCAGGGGTGAACTGACTGAGAAAAGAAATGAGTTGCAGAAAGAAGCATAAGGAAATTCATCTGAGTGCTGCTCACACACACAGGTTCCTGGTAGAAAGGAACAGAAAGCTCATTTGCTTTCTGTAAATATTTGTGCCAAAGCCACCTTTCCATCCCCAGCAAAAAGTAAAGAGCACAACCAAAACAAAATCTGCATCCTGTACTTCAGGAAAAATAATGCTTCCCTCTCCCTCAGTGGGATGAGATCATGCAGCCAAGAAATCTCCAGGTTGTGGGCTTCATCCCAGGGAGGGCTCTCCTGTCAGGCAACTCAGAGCAGCAGAGGAAGCAGCAGGACAGGGGGGGAAACAGTGGCACTTACTGAAAGCTTGGCTGTTTGTTTCTGCTTTGAGTAAAAAGAGGAAAAAACAGCTAATAAAAGGCCATCAGCAGTGGTTACTGGCTGGTGCAGGGTGAGATTTACCAAGTGTTTATTGGTTATAAAAAGGTAGATGCTATAATTTGACATCTGGCTGCAGCCTGAAGGCACTGGCATCAACAGAGGGCTGGGGAAGAGGATTGCCTGTGCTGTACCAAAAAACCTTTTACAGGATGTTTCCTGACAGCACAGAACTCTGCTCTGACTCCACCAGGTCACACCAAAGCCCTTCTTGCCAAGTATTGTCTACAGAACAGGCAGCAACAATTGCTCAGGGAAAAGGGCACAGGACAAGGAACAGCATCATCCCCTCCTACACCTTCCCAGGCCTTTGTTAACACTCCTGAAGTTCTTTGTATTCTCATTAGCATGGATTATCAAATTAAAAAATAGTGAGAAGTACATTTAAATTATGGTGACAGTTCCAAGAATTACAGGTGTGATTATTTCAAGAGCTGAGCTCCCAGCCTGCAGAACCTGAATAGGGATGAATATTCCAGATTGACAAGCTACTACCAAGAGAGCAGCTTTCTGTGTCACACTCTTCAGGAGAATGGGGTAATTTGCAAATCAAATATCTAAGCTATTGAGCTCTTTGGTGTGAGAAGCTGCATGGCCTTAATTCTGAAGGAAAAAAATAGAGATATTGGTAGAGTGAACTGTGTTTTCCAGTCACAGATCAGGAATAAGGGAAAATTTTGCCTTTTTCAGCTTGCAGTTCATTCATTATCCAAAATGGGCATCTTTGGGAGCTTGATTCAAGATTTATTTCTCATATTATGATCTTGCCTACTGAAAAAAGCAAACTACATTGACAGTCACTGCCACAGCCACCTGTGGAGAGGAGGGTGAACCAAGAGAAAATCCAATTCATCTTGGGTCTGAATACACCAATATTAGCAAAGGCAACTCAGTTTCCAGAGTGTCAGGCTGCATTAGGGCCACAGAGCTGAAAATTCACTGGAAACTGTCCCCCAGGCCTCTCACCCAGGGAAAAAGGTGCTGAAGGCTTTTCTTCAAGGACAAAATAAATCCATGCATTTTAAACACTCTGCTATTAATCAAAGCTGATAAAACTTCTCTGCAAACCAAACTCATCAAGTGTTTTCTGCCTACAGCCACTGGGTATTTGATATTAAATGGTCTTCACATGACAGCTTAAAAAGCTGCAATGTTTTAGACCCCAAACAGCTGCTGAAGTCAGGGAAAAAAAAAAAAAAAACCAACACAAAAAGACACCTGCAGCTGAGGCAATGCAAAGAGGATAAACACATGCATTTGTGCCTGGAAAGAGTGATTTTATAATCCCTGTCACACTCAGTTAATGCTGGCATCCTGCTTTAGAGTCTTTGGGGTAAGCCCCTTGATTTTGCTGCAGTCCCAGAAGTTGGTACCTACATGGTTTCTGTCCTGGGCCAGCAAAAGTATCCTCAGGCTTTTCACATTCGAGCTCCTGTCCAAGAGATCCACTGCTTTATCCAGGTCATCTTGGTTTTTCAAAGGAATAGAGAGCTGCAAAATAAAGAGCAGGGGGAAAACCATTAGAAAAGACAGGAAAAAAAAAAAAAAAGTCTGTTTCTACAATAGGTATTTGAACAAACATTAGAAAAGTACCAGGCCATAAAACAGGATTCTGATTGTTCAGTTATTTCATGAATTTTCATTCCAATACTCTTACTGTCCTTTTTAATGAGGTTTTCCTCCCAAGTCAGAGAAATGGCTGACCCCAATGCAAACTCCTTAAAGCATCACCCACAGAATTACTGATTGCTACCTGGATTTGCTGTTTGCAAAGAACAGAGACTCTCTGATGACAAAAGAATACTCATAAAGTATATAATACTTTATACTTATGATACTTAAATCCAGAAGTAACGACCAAGTGAAAATTGGGTTTTAGGTAGAATGAGAGTGTCCTAAGCAGCACCAGAACAAGGAAACAAGATGCTGATGTTTGTACAACACACACATCAGTGAGATGCTTTATCAGCATCAGCACATTTGCCTTTGGATCAGGGATTCACCAATGGTTTGTATTAAAGGAAGACCTAAAAAAACCTCAGTTTCTGTGTACAGAAGTTGTGATGGGGAAAGGAGGAGAGCCCTGAGAGCTCAGTACCTCGTTGTTCATGTAGTGCAGGTCCAGGGGCTGCCCAAAAGCTGTCTTCACTTTCTGCTGCACGTCCTCATAACGCACGGGGCGGACAAATGGGATAATCCTGGGGGGAAAACATCACTGACACCTCAGAGACACTTCACAAGGCAATCAAATCACAGGGCTGAGACATTAAATGGCCTGAATGGTTCTGCTTTTATCCTCAAGCAATGGTGAACCTTTCAAATTTCAATTTGCATGTATTATTTCAATGGAGAATTATTGATCTCTGGCCCATTTCCATGCAGTTTGGAATATTTGTAATGTTCAGCTGGAGATTTCAAATAGAATCTCTTTGTCCCTGGGTAGAAAAGTATCCTTTTTGAATAAATGTCTTTCACATAACAGGATAAAAATGCCCTGTGCACCTTGGCTTAAAAAACCATACCACCTGCTCTGGCACAGATGAGTTACTGCCACAAAGAGCTGGATTGTGAGCACCAATTAACAAACTTGTCACGAGGCAGAAATAACAGGATACAACAAAATCTCCCCTGAGCCTCCTCCTCTCCAGGCTAAACAATCCAAGATCCTCTTCACACATGAACTATTATAATATCTGCTTATACTTTTTGTCCTCAGTTGGAAGATTAGTGTTCTTTCCAATTTTTGCTAGTTAACTTTTCGAAAAAAAAAAAAAAAAGCAGTCCCAACCAAAGAACTTTCAGGTTTTTTTTTTATATTTATCTTCCTCCTATTTCTTTTGCTGCATCAGCACACTACAAATGATCAAGGGACTGTTTGGGCTTCCAAGTTACTGAGTGGACCAGGGAAATTCCAGACTTGTTCTTGCTCACGGAGGCAACTCAGTGAGAGCCTGAATTATCACAAATGTGAGTTTGTGGGGAAAGGGAGGGAGAGGAGCTTTCTGTAGGGGTTAGAGAAAGAAACTGTGGCTGTCCCTGCATCCCTGGCAGTGCCCAAGGCCAGGCTGGATGGGGTTTGGAGCACCCTGGCACAGTGGAATTGTCCCTGCCCATGGCAGGGGGTGGCACTGGCACTTTGAGATCCCTTCCAACCCAAACCATCCTGGGATTCTGTGATGAATTTGTGCTTTGGGGAGAAGGCTCAGTTTAGTTTCCCCATCTTCCATCCACACAGCTTCATCAGCCCTGGGTTATCCTTTCATGAGATGCAGCTTTTGTTTTAAATCACCAAAAAATCCTAACCCTTGTGTTAGCTGGCTGCCTCAGCCCCTTCCCATGAAGGTATCTTGCCACCAGACCTACAACATCCAGCTGTTTGGAAGCAATTGTCCTTGTTAAAAAGCAGCCCACAATAACATTTTCTCTGTATTCCTAAGGAGCCCATACATGAAATCACAGTAGTCTGGCACCACACAAATGCAGTGTGGCTCTCAGCCCTTTATAAAAGCTCCCATTCTACACTCAAAAGCTTTCAAATGCAGAGCTGTTCTCAGGTGCCACAACTTTTATTAGTTTAAAAACTCTCTGCACTCCTCTAACACAAAATCCTGGGTTTAAGGAGCCCATTCCTGCCTGACCACCTTAAATATTTGTGGTTACATCTGGCAGCTCCTGTGAAACCCAGCACACACACACACACTGACATTCTGGGGCAAGCTCCCTGTCTGGAGCTGCACACTGTGCTGGGAGCAGGGAATTCAGGCCAGCACAACTGCATAATCACACTGACACACAATCAACCTTTTCATTTTAGGGGAAAAAAAACCCAAAACAAAACAAAACCAGGAGGAAAAAGCCCCTTCTTCCCCCCAAAATGCACCCAGCAGACAGGTAAGAGGATAAGCCTGTGGTGACAGGATTTTGTTGCTGAGTTTCCCTGTCCTGACACAGTGTGACAAGAAATTGTGATGTGTCCCTCAGCACAGAAAGTCACTGACACAATTCAGCATGCAGGATTTCAGTGAAAGGAAGTTCCATGTTTGGAGGAGGAGTAGAAATTCTCCACAGCTTGATTTGTTAATAAGGAATATTTCTGCTTTCCTAATCCCAAAATCTGACAAAGGAGGAGCTTCAGCAACTCAGCCAAAAACCTCTGCTAGAACAGGCTGTGAGCATCACTACAGACTTCTCCTGTACCACTGACATTAAATTTGCATTTTATCATGAAATTGTGAATTACTTCAGGTTGGAAGTACTCCCTGGCCTGGGAGAAACCAATGGATTCCCATAAGATGGTGTGGAGGTGGCACATACATTCAGGCTTGCAACCCAATTAATATTTTCCAAAATATGGATATTATAACCCAGCATCAAGATCATGTTTTCCCTCAGTGAGAGCAAACCCAGAGACCACAGACAAGCCCAGAGCCTTCCTGAGTGTTCACACAGCCACCAGCCATTAAATGTTCCAGAGTTCCTCTCAATTTGATGGCAAATAAGAGGTTTTTTGGACCTACTCTGAAATATTTCAGCAATTTTATTCATTGCAAACAATGCTGTAAAAGCTGCAACTGCTGTTCCAGTTGGTTTTTTTTTTCCTTGTAAAAGAATGTCTCTCAAAACCAAAAATCAGAGGAAATAACAAAGAAGCTTTTACACCAATGAAAAAAAATCTTCCCTTGTTGTATCTATTGCTCAATCACAGCAGGGCAGTGATAATGACAGGGGCATCAGGAAGTGAGAAACTAGAAAAGAATGATTTGATCAGCTTCATTTGGTTTCAGTTAAATGAAACAAAATGGGAACATGTCTGAAATGAGACTTTCAGGCTGAATTTATTTCAGGCTGGACAGCTTTTAAAAAAATGCTGCAGTTCACTCACAAATACACATTATGGAAATAAATCAGTGTTTTATGACACGCTGATCTCTAAAAATAACCAAGCTCTGTGTGTGTGTGTGACCTGTTTGCTGTTGCCTCTGTGATTTCCATTCAGGAAAAAGGAAAGCAAAGCCAACAAAATATTTAAGTTCAATTACTGGTGACTGAATTATTCTCCTCAGCAAAGAATCAAAGCAGTGAAGGCCAACTCACCGTCTCTCCCCATTATGTTCAAACTTTATCCTGACATCATTCTGCAAGAGAAAGGACAAAAGGTGAGCTCACAATCCAACTCTGGCACACAAAACAGCACAAAAATGATTTGTATTATGATTTTAGTGGTTTAACTTTCTCCATGGAAGCTAAAGCAGGCTGTGGAAACAAGTGGCTGATATATTAACATAAGGAATGGAGAAACTGCTGAAGGAGAAAGAGAAGGAAAGGGTTAAAAACCAAGCTGTAATTTTTGTAAATTGACACTTAAACACAGGACATTGAAATAAACTTTAAAAAAAATTAGTCTGTCTTTAACACTGCATGGGAAAAATCTAAAGTTCAGCCCTAACTGCTTATTAATGTGAAGTTAATTTTCTGTAAGCTTGCTCAAAGCATGCATGGCAAAATAAAAGAGAGGGAACATGCTACATTTTTTATTCCTACTCCTGTTTTTAAATTTTTATTCCTATTTATTATTCTTTATTCCTAAGACACGGACTAAATCTCTGCTTTTTCAAAAATGCAACCCCTGAAAACTCCAAGAGTTACAAACAGGCAGATTGTGTGTCACCTTTTAAAGTTGTAAGGTTTCAGCCAAGGGGACATTTGGACACTTAAAAAGCACTGAGTGTGCAACCTGGGCACTCACTGTAAACTCAGAAGATGCTTTGTGACATGGAAGAAATCAACAAGCTGAACTTTCAACTCTGGACATCCAAGTTCAAATCCCAATTTAGGTGAGAAAGATAAAAATAGAAGGGAAAAAAAAAAAAACCAAAAAAACCAAAAATCTGCTCTGATAAGACTCCCATCATTTCTGCTGCACAATTTATGTGATTGGAATAGATTAAGCCATCTGTGAAAGCCTCAGACAATAGGCAATCATACATCTAGGAACTTCAAAAAAAAAAAAACCAACAAAAAAAAACCATGGCCAGGAAATGCTCTTTAGCTGGAGGAAGTTTCTGGCAGGCCCAGTGGTCAAGAATGCAGTTCACAAAAGCACCCATGGAGTCCCTGGGAGCACAAGGAATTCCTGCAGCAAGGAGCAGGGAAAATCCTTCCCAAGCCCAACAGCCAGCAGCTGCAGGTGGTTCATTCTCACATCCCTTTAAAGGGTGGGTTTTTTAAATGTGGGAAGAGATAGAACTTAGGCTGGAATTACTCAAAAATGAAACAAATTGTAGAGAATCCATTTGGATTGAGCAGTAAGGGAATGATGCACAGGAATAACATCCTATAAAAGATGCCTACCAGCCAATTCCTGATCAAAAAGTTGTTCTTAGACATACTGTATGAAGGAATGATTGCTTTATATCAGGATTTTCAGACAGTAAGGCTCTGGTTTTAACTTTATGCTACTCTAAGTTGCCTGATCTAAAGGAACTAAACAGGACAGTCTGGATGAAAAGGAATTCACAACATTTTTCAGATTAAATTTCTGACCTCAAGGTGTGATTTAGTCCTATAAAAGATGTCTACCAGCCAATTCCTGATCAAAAAGTTGTTCTTAGACATATTGCATGAAGGAATGATTGCTTTACATCAGGATTTATATCAGTGAAGTAAGGCTCTGGTTTTAACTTTATGCTACTCTAAGTTGCCTGATCTAAAGGAACTAAACAGGACAGTCTGGATGAAAAGGAATTCACAACATTTTTCAGATTAAATTTCTGACCTCAAGGTGTGATTTAGCCCCTAGAGCAGCCAAGTGACACAGCTCTCACCAGCTGAAATTAAATAACAATAAAGGACCCCCAGGGCTTTTGGAAGCCTCTCTTTAACTTGCTGGTACCCAAGCAAACTCCAATCCTTTTCTGAACTCCACTGCTTGCTTTGAAACCTGTAATTTGGAGTAAAGGAAAAAGGGGATGGAATTTGGCATTTATTGCTTGATTTTTCCAAAAGGACCTGACACTGCCCATTTGTCTACTTATCAAAGATCTCAGAAAAGGTGCTCAGAGAGATCTTGGTGTTCCTATACCAGAGAAAACCTTAGAGGAGCTAAACATCCAGAGCTTTCAGCTTCCCTTGAAAGCAGTGAACCCATCACTCCTTAAAGCAATTCACATAAACTGTCCTCAGAGATGATTAAAAAGGCAAATCCAAGTTTAGCACTTCAGTGTTCCAGTTCTGAGACGTGGCATCATAAACCACAATTACAGATTTTGATTTAAGGCATCTCTGAATTGCTGTTTCAAAGTGATTTTGTACTATTCCATCTATGGATTTGTCCAACACATTCAAGGAAATCCCAGATCCAGCTGAATGAGTAGATTAAGGGCAGGCAAAGCATAAGGAAGACAGACATGAACTTCAAAGCCTGCTCTGAAAAGCTTAAACCTGTACCAGGAATAAAACTGAAAAGAGTTATTTTACTGACATAGGAAACCTCTCCTGTTCATGTCAGTCTTGCTGCCAGGAACTTGATTTAATTTTGAATGACAGCAATGGACAAACAGTTTTTGACTGAAACTGTTGCTTTTGCTTTGAAGATTTTATTTAAATGACATTCAGCATCTCCAGACAAAGCTGCATTATTCTGTCCTTCCTTCTTACCAGAATATCAATACCATTGTTTTCTCCATGAAAAAAATCCAGAGAAAAGTGGAATGAACCCAACAAGACTTCAAATCATTGACTCCACCACTGATTATCCTGGGAATCACAGACTGGTTTGGGGTGGAAGGGACCCCAAAGCCCAACCCCATCCCCTGCCATGGCAGGGACACCTCCCACTGCTCCCAATCCCATCCATCCCTGGGCATTTCCAGGGATCCAGGGGCATCCCACCCTCCCAGAGAGGAATTTCTTCCCAATTTCCCACCTAACCCTGCCCTCATTCAGCTTAAGGCCTTCCCCCTTATCCTGACCCTACAATAAATATTCACAAACTGCTACAGCAGGACAGAATCAGGGAAAAAAAAAAAAAAGCTTTCCCTGCCTCCCACCTGCTTCAAGGAATTCCATAAAGTCACTGCACACAACTTGAAAGCTCCTAATTTTTAATTGCTAATAAAGAAATGAAGGTTTTCTCACCGGTATTTTTTTTTCTTCCACTGCAGAGGCACACTGGTTCATTATTGCAGGGCTGCCCAAGAGGGGGGAACTGCTGGCATTGTGTTTCTTCTTTAAAAAATAAAAAGAACAAAATCTCTTTAAGAAATGGAAATGTGACTGTGAAATCAGAAAGCCACTTGCTAAATAATTTAGCTGGGCAGACCAAACCCCATATAAAGTACAAATGGGGGGAATGCAGTATTTTAAGATGATGCAAATTATCAAATACATGTATGTACATGCATATATAATGCAATATATGATATATTTTATTAAACTATATAAATATATCTAATCTATACAGTTTATATGATATGCTATTGAGCAGTTCAGCTATGCCCAACCTGGCCCATTACCTGTTTGTTGGAGTGAGCAGTGTCTTTATTCTTCATGGTGTCATAGCCAGGCAGCCTGTGACGCCTGCCCATCTGCAGTGCCACCAGGTCCTTCATGATGGACTTCAAGGCCTCTTGTTCATCTGTGAGGCACAAGAATTTCAGGGGTAAATTGTCATTATTTGACATTTCTGCACCTCTGACACTTCTGCACTGGGTTTTTCTGCTGGCTCGTGGAATAATGATTCTTTCTAGGATCTTTGCAAATACACTGTGATTTAATTTAGTCATAAAAAAAAAGCTCAAATTTAACTGCATATAATGGCATAATAAACTGACAGATAAATGTTAAGTCACTTGTGCAATGCCATAGAAGGATCTGGCCAGAGTATGGATGGGAATGATCTGTGGATCCATAGATCTCCAGCCCCTAATTCTGCTCAAAAAAGCTTCACAACAAAAGTGAAACCTGGACAGATCTGCCAGACCATCACAGGTCATTTAGGAAGGGCAAACTGATGTGCTTGTGCCAAGGAAAACCTGGTAAAAGTCTGTTCTTCCCCATTTTATCTCCTGTTAACTCTCAATTCTTGCTTGCTGGTGGAACAAACCACAGCCAGTAGAAAAAGAAATGAAAATCTGGACAAAGATTCATCCTGGAGTAATCTCTGAACACAAATCCACTTGCACTGATTGCCCCAACACGTTCCTCTCCTCCCTCAGAACAAGCTGATGGAATAAAATTCAAACCATTTTATGAGATTTCAAGATCTGCTGAACAGGTTCAAGCTGTCCAGCACTAAGAACACTGCTGGCAAAGTACAATGCAGCAGGTTCAATTCAAGGCTTCTTGCCTTGCAGCAATATAAAAACACACATTGATTTTTCTCCTTGTTTCACTGGCTAAGAATTACTTTCTGAAGATTCCTGATGTAATAACCAATTTAAAGTATTCATTCCCACTGCCTGTTAGTTTTGAGAAGTGATATTTAGCAGAACTTTTGTGTTTAGAGAAAAGAACAAAAGTGTAAAAAAGGAGAGAAGTGCACAGTAGCTGGGCACTGATGGAGGAGTAAATGAAGATCTAAAAGCCATGAAAATGAAATGAAAATGAATCTTTTACCTGAGCAAGGATAAATTCCTAAATATTCCCTGATATTGCAAAAGGTAAAGGAAGCTGCCAAGTGAAGTTTTGTCCAGAATGGGACTGCACTGGGCACACTCCTGCCCTCTGCACTGCCTGCCTCCTGTCTCATGTACCGAGACTCAAAAAGGTTTTAGGGATGAAGTCTTGTTTCCCTGGCAGGTAATACACTCAGTTAAATCCTTCCTGATAGCAAGGCATTACTTAGAGATGGAATTTGAAGCCATGATTTGATCAGCTCTGGACATGCCCAGGAGAAAGAGTCTGGAAGGACCTGAACCCCACTTTTGAATGTAAAACTTTTTTTTTTTTTTTTGCTAATTGGGACTTTTAGAAGTGATGTGAACCAGGTGAGGTTATCACAGCCCCACCCAGTGCCTGACACACACAGCTCCTCCTTTCTCCCTCACTAGGAGGAGTTTGAATCCAAATGAGCATTTCTGAAGCTGATTTGTAAATAACCCAAAGTTAATTTTAAGAACCCAACCTGGCTGCACACTTGTCCCTGATTCATGGCACTGCTTTTGATGGGTAATCACTTGCATTTGGAAGAGCTGGCCTGGGAAAACAGCTGCTGAACATCAAATGATGGAGTGACTCCCATCTGTACAAGGCACTCAGTGGGACTGTTTGTTTCTGCAATTCCATGTTGTGCATTTGTTCATGAGCCTCTCCAAAGCAGTGAGCTTATGTTTTATGCAGAAGACTGGCTTCATAATTAATCAGTGTCTGAATAACAAACCAGATTTTAGCAATGCTTGAGGATGACAGATGTGGGACACATATGCCTTGTAAAGCACACAGGGAGCAAATCCTGCTGGAAGTTAAAAACAAAACTACACCTCTTTGTGAGGAGGAAACACCTGAAGAAGGCCCAGTCAGAACAGAAGGCACACTAGGATTATCTTGGCTAAAAACAATAGTTTTTGCCCAGGTCTTTCACAGGATCCCAGAATGGTTTTGGTTGGAAGGGACCTCAAAGGTCACTCAGTGCCACCCCTGCCATGGGCAGGGACACCCAGAGCTGCTTTGGGCACCTGTGCCAGGGCCTCCTTTATATTTATTTCTATTTCTTCCAATATCCCACTTATCCCTGCCTTCTAGCAGTAGGAAACCATTCCCCTTTGTCCTGTCCATGTAAAATCTGTCCTGTCCATGTAAAATCTGTCCTGTCCATGTAAAATCTGTCCTGTCCATGTAAAATCTGTCCTGTCCATGTAAAATCTGTCCTGTCCATGTAAAATCTCTCTCCATCTTTCTCTGGCAGCCTCTCCTCAGGTACTGGAAGGTTCTGAGAGCACCCAACACCTGAGATGAATCCACTCTGGACTTCAGAATGTTCTACCAAAAAAACAGAAATGTCATTCCTAGACCAAACCATGAAAGGGAATGGAAAGAAACCTCCCAATGCACCCACAGAAGGTGTTAATTACAGAAAAAGCTTTAAAAAGGAAAGCAGAGCAGAGAATATAAAAAAAAAAAATCCAAAGCTAAACCCATCCAATCTCTGCTGTCCAAGACAAGCCAAAGGAGACAATAAGCACATTGTGGCAGTGCAGAAGGGAGAGCACTCCTTGACATTCCAACTGCATGTGAAAGAAGCAAGGGGTGTAAGTAACACAACCAAAGCAAGGAGCTGCTTTTTGAGAAGCACATCAGCCAAAGGAAATAATTGCTGGGATCCATCTCAGCACTGAGTAACCCCTTGTGGGACAAAAATGTGAAGAAACAGCTGTGAATGAAGCTAAAGTTCCAGGTAGGCAATGGCACAATTTTCTTCTTTTTTTTGAATTTTTTTTTTTAAGTTTCCAACTTTACAGTTGAACATTTAACCTTTTACCTTTACATCTCCAATTTACTGGTATTCTTTCATTTTGGTGGCATTCAAGAACAGCCTTGGAGTCACCTGGGCAGACAAAGGCTGAAACCATGCACAACAAAACATTACAACCCCATGGTCTGGAACATCCCTGAGGTTCCTGCCACCCTAAACACTCAGGGAAAAGCTGGGATACAAGTTTTCCACTACAGTGCAGTTTGGGTTTGGCCAGATACCAGGAGGATGAAGAAGAGCTTGTCTTGGCAGAGTTCCTTTGGGCAAGAAGCAAATGAGCTAGGAAAGCAGTTTATAACTGAGGGCTCATGACAAGGAATTAAAGAATCCATCAAAGAATATGTCTGAGAAGAAGAATTCTCCTCTAAACAGAATCCTCACTGGGAAATAAAGATTTGCAGTGGTTGGCTACAGGTATTTGATGCCAGGTTCCAGGTTTTGTCACTCATTTTTGTGGCACATCCAGCCTCGTGTCCCTTATTACAGGTGGCACCTTGGCTGTGGAGAGAATTTATTAATTAACAGAGGCAACCTGTGAATTTACAGCACAAACTCTGAAGGGCAGCATCTGGCAAACACTGGAGCTCAGCACCCTCAGGCACGGGGTGGGAATGTTGGGGAGTCCTGAGCAGGAACAGGAGCTGCATTCCATGATCCCTGTGGGTCCCTTAATATTCAGGATATTCTATAAACTCCAGTTAATGCCCTGCAAGGTCTGTACCTCACTCACTGCAGTCAATCTAACACTGAAATATTATTTATCTTCATTAAACTGGAATATGTTAATGCTCTAACAAAGGGGATGGAACAACTTCAGGTGAGTTTGAATCTTATTGTATATATTTTAGTCTTACACTGAGCTTATTGGTCCCTATTACTAAACCATGCATCCTGTAATTCATCCCTATGTTGGTGAGGCAGGACATGACAGAGTATTTATCTTAAAAGTATAAAATAAAGTCAAATATTGATCTGAGCTTGTCCAGGGAAAAATTGTATCTGGTGAGGACAGCAGTGTGATGGATTTAATGCTGAGAGGCACAAACACTTCTTATTTCCATCCCAACAGAGGATTTCCTGACTTGGAGAAGCACGTGGAACAGCTTTACATTCATCCCACAATGCAGAAGCTGCCACAAATGAAAATGAAGCAATTTTTGGAGCACTGAGAGACCCTGTTTTGCCTGGACTCCAGTAGGTCTGGGAAACACAGCTCTGCTTTGTGCAGGAGAGATGTTGTCCAGGAAATGCTTTTCATGGTTTAAAAACTACACTCAAGGATTTTTATAACTTCGATAAAAGCAAACTGCTGCTCCCAGAGAAAAGTTATTCCTCTCCACAAAGCATTTGCTTCAATCAATCCCTGGTTTGTTACAGAGTCATAAATGGAAACAGTTTGGGGGGAAAAAAAAAAAAAAAAAAAGAAAATCACAAAGTTAGAAGAGCTGAAGTATCTGCAGATGGATAAAAGCAGGCAGTCTGTGAACCCCCCTAACCCAGCATCGTGTTTTACACGGTGTCACAGGGGGACACGATGCAATATTGGTTTAAAAGAGAAAGAAGGGAACACATCTGTGTATTTGTTATCTACCACCACAACAGCAAAGCTGGTTTGGGTGAGTCATTGGCAGATCCAGGGGCAAGGAGGGAATTTTAGACAAATTGTGCTTATGTTAAAGGTCTCAAAAAAGCCTTGCAAAGAGTTTGCTTTTGAGCCCTTTGCTGTGGGCTGTTGTGCACAAGCT
The DNA here is from genome assembly GCA_013389925.1 of Aegithalos caudatus. Lineage (NCBI taxonomy): Eukaryota > Metazoa > Chordata > Aves > Passeriformes > Aegithalidae > Aegithalos > Aegithalos caudatus. Next base: position 120,154 of record WEIU01006563.1, on the reverse strand, counting down.
CTAGGAAATCACAAATGACCTGATTTGTAGAGTGAGAGGAAAAAAAATCAGAGCTCTAGGAGGTTTATCCTGGTGGGATACATCCAGGGTCCCTCTCCCCATTCACAAGTCAAAGGAAAAGCCTGGGATTTGGGATTTGAGCTGCTCCTAACCTGCAGCTGAGCCCTGCTCCCTCCCCCAGCGTGAGCCAAGGGAAGGAAGTGACACAGGCAGGAAAACCCAGTGGATGGAGGGAGCAGGGCCTGCACACCCCAAACCCTGCACAGCCTGGGACAGAGGCAAAGAGCTCGCTTTTCAAGCCTGTCTGGAGAGAAACAAACCTCAGGAATTGTCCCAGATGTGCAGGGCTCAGAGCTGCCCCAACTGAACCACTGCAGCTCCTGCAAACTCTGCCATCAACCCCTCCACGTGGCCTTCAGGTGGGTTAGGAAATACCAGATTAAAGCACGATACACAGCCCATTATCCATTATTAATCAGATTATTTGGGCACAGCTGATGAAGGAATTGATGTTTTTCCCGTTACAAAGGGATCTGCTGGCAGCTGTGCACGCATGATGCCGTGGTGGTGTGGTCCATGAAATTGTGTTTTTTTTCATTCTGCACTCACATGTTTACAAACACAGGTCCAATTGCCACTGGAAAACACTTGCATGGAAATCCAACTTCCTATTTCTAAACCATTTTAAGTTTATCAACCACCCTGCTGCTCTAAACAGAGTGGGTTACACTATTCCTCTCTTTGTAGTGATGGAAGTGCATGAAATTGTTGTATTGACAAAATCCAAACAGAGTAAAGAGATATTAAAGTAGTGGTAGAATAACATTTACAATGCTTTTCGAAATTTAAAAGCTAATTATGCATACAGACTAAATGAAGGAGAGGCTTAGAAAACTAAACCTGGTTGTAGAGACAAAACATTTGAAGCCATGAAACTCCAGACTTGGAACAGCGGGAATTTCCTCGCCAATATGCAAATGTGAGTAAATTCTGGTTTAGAGCAATAGAAAGTCTCATTCTAGCGCCTCTCTTTAAGCAGAAAAAGGAATTAGGAAACACAAGACCCCCTCCTCCATAAGCAGTTCTTTATAGAGGACCTACAGTCCAAATCCAAATTAATTCGAATTAATCAAATTCAGTAATGGCAACTCTTATAACAACGTTTTCCTCTTGAAAAAATAGTTCTTCCAACTCCTTCGCTTGTTTTTACATGTTACTGTCTGGGCTAAGGATGGCAAATGAGAACCCGGGGGGAGCTCCATAAAGGAAAATCTATTTTAATGGACTTCCAGGCTGCACTAAACACCAAAAACTTCTCCAATTAAACTGGAACACAACAATTCCCGACTCAAGAAGAGCCAACTTCTCCTGGAGGCAGACGGAGCCCCCGAGCTCAGCCCGCTGAGCCCCGCCGGCTCCGTCTGGCCAAGTTTAGCAAAAGCCCGAAGCACCGCACACGTTTCCCGTAAAGCGATTTTTTTTTTTTTACCGTTTTAACCTAAATCCTTTAAAATCCACCATTTCCCCGCGGGCCC
>WEIU01006563.1:94240-118410 GCA_013389925.1 Aegithalos caudatus | reverse complement strand
CGTCCGCCAATCAGCGCCGCCGGAGCGCCCAGCCGACGGAGCCGCTGGCCAATGGGAGAGCGAGGAACCGCAGAGCCCGCCCCGCCTCCCCGCGGAGCCGGCTGTCAATCACGGGGGGCCCGTTGCGCCGAGGCGAGGCCACGCCCCCTCGCTGTTAAACCACGCCCACTTTGCTGTCAATCAAAGTGACTGACAGCAGCGAGGCCCCGCCCACGGGTCGGGAGCGGGGCCGGCTCCAGAAAGGAGAATAGAAATAAAAAATGGAATTTTGTCCTCTGGCCGTGCTGTATCTGCAGTAATCCCAGCTGTACCTGGGAATCGATTCACAGGGTTCGGAAGAATAAATGTTCCCTTAAAATTAACTAATGAATTATAATTAAAAATCACGCTCGGTTGGGTCTGATGCAACTGATGGGTAACTCCGTTCACACGCCGCCGTGTGCTACTGTGATCGCCCAGTCTTAAATCGGGAATTCTGCTCTCAATCATGAATGCTTCGGGTTGGAAGGGACCTTAAGGATCATCTCATCCCACCTCCTGCCACGGGTTGTGTTTAAATCAAATCATTCCTTTTAAAGCAACACCCACACTGCTCTTTCCCAGCTTCTGCGTCCATTCCACCTGCAGGATGGTGTTCCCATAGTGTCTTTTCCACCAAAGGAACAGCAGAAGGAGTTTGTTATTTTAAAAACGAGTCCAGCCCTAATTTGCTGTGGTGGCCAGGGCCACCCTGCTGCTGGGAAACCCACCTGGAGCAGATGTTTTAGCTGCTATTTCTATTTTTCAATCTGGCAGATTGAGCCCTCTGCTCACAAACAACACAGCAGCAATGTCAGAGGGGTTATGGAACCTGGGTAAGACACACAAGGAAAGGGAAATTGCTCCAAAGTGTGAACAAGTACAGGAATCTCAACCTACACAGCAGAAGGAATTTGGGACTTAGTCAAAACATGACAACATTATCTGTAATATAATTGATTTTTTCAGCTGTCTAGGTAATAAAAAAGCTCTTAGAGTGTCATACCAGGTAGACACAGAGATAGGAAAAGGGATCCACAGACTCAGCCTCTCAGAGCAAGAAGCTGTGAGCAAAGCCATTAGTCCAACTTCAAACTACAAATATTCTGAGTTGGAAGGGACCCAGGGATCACTGAGAGCAGCTCCAGACCCTGCACAGACCCCAAAAGGGACCCCAGGGATCACCCAGGGCAGCTCCAGACCCCAAAAGGGACCCCAGGACCACCCAGTGCAGCTCCAGACCCCAAAAGGGACCCCAGGACCACCCAGGGCAGCTCCAGACCCTGCAGACACCCCAGTGTTCCCTGGGTCCTGTGCCTGGCACAGGGAGGAGCTGCCCAGCTTTGGGCAGAAGGTTGGGCTCAATCCTTTCAGAGATTCCAGCCTGAAGTTCCCATATAAAACCAGGCTGATGCTGTGTTTAAACTCCTCTTTCTCTTTAGTCCCTCCTATCTTTGATGTCAGAGAACATTTCTAACTCTCCTGTCTATTCTGTCCCACTTTCATGCCCACCTTGCAGGCATTTGTTTTCATGTCAAAATTATCCTTTTATTTTAAAAAAAACCTCTCCTCTTCCCTGGAATTTTCTCTCTGAATACATCTTGAAGATAATCATATCACCTTTCAGGCTTCACTGTAATAGAAATCCAGCCTCTTTCCCTCCTTAACACAAGCCTTGTTTTGTGGTATCAAGCTGGTAGCTTTTTGCCCCTGTTCCAATTTGGAATTCCTCTCTCATCTGACAGCATCATTACCAATCCTGGAACCACTTTTTGACATTCTTTTTAACAGCTTCATGATGGCTCATCACTACCCTTTATCAACCACTAAATCTCAGTTTCCTTTCCTCACAAATTTCCAAGAAACACTCTTGATAGCCTCCACAGATTTCTCCTTGACCATAAATCCACATCCTTGCACTCTCTGCTGCTGCATTTCACATCATCTCTATTTCTCACTCTTCAGTCATCCAATCTCCAATACACTCCAGTTCCCTCATATTATTGAAGCCTCCCACTTTTGTTCATCACCAAATTTATTTTTAATTGTGCCAGGATCATTACAAAAAGGCTTTTCTAAGAGAGGCAAGAGCCCACCCCATGCCCTGGGAGGCAGAAATTTAATATCCATTCCCTACTGCACCAGCCCTGATTTCAAACCTCTCCATCATCACCTCCCCATTTGTTATTTTTGCCTATCTTGCAGCTCCTACACATAAAATTCTCAGTTCAAGTCCTGCTAAATGAGAACAATCCCATATCCTTTGTGTAGAAACTCAGTTTATTGAGTCCAAGAGATGTTAGACCAGCGAGTGGCAGCTTGTGACAGGAGCCAGGAGCTCCTGGCAGATGGCAGGAGACACCCACCCTGGTGGAACTCACTCTTCCCATCTCCAACTGCCCAGGGTGTCTGGATTTCACTGAGGCTTCCCCCCCCCCCTCCTCCTTTAACAAATTGAAAATAGAATGATTTGTCCTTAACAGCTCATCACTTCACCCACCTGTCAAGCCTAATGTGTAAACCAGTCATTTTATCTCTTGCTTTGTGGTTTCCCCATTTTACAGACATTCTCACATCATTATCTACGTGCAAGTGCCAGCAGGACTTTTTTTGGACCACTACAGACCCTCACACCTTTTTTTTTTTTCCCTTCACTACAAGCTGGTAAATCCTTCCTGAACTGGAATCCAACTTTCTACCAAAATAAGTGCCCCTTTTTTGTGTAACTTGAGGGGAAAAAAAAAAAAGAATAATTTCTTTCTGACTTCTACTGTGTATTTAATACTGTACTGGTTTTGTGCATAATCCCAGAATGGTTTGGGTTGGAAGGGACCTTAAATCCCACCCAGTGCCAGCCCTGCCATGGCAGGGCCACCTCCCACTGTCCCAGGGTGTCCCCAGTGTCCAACCTGGCCTTGGGCACTGCCAGGGATGCAGGGGCAGCCACAGCTGCTCTGGGCACCTGTGCCCACCCTCCCAGGGAGGAATTTCTTCCCAATTTCCCACCAAATCCCTCTCTCTCTCAGTCAGAACCCAGCTCTCCTTGTCCTGCCATCACAGTTCCCCATGAGGATCAGGTTATTTGCTTTACACCAGCTGATATTCTGTGATTTTCCACCCAGATTGCCCACCTCCTTCCAAAGCTGCAGCTGTCCAGCAGAGAAGCTTCACTCCTGTAAACAGCAAGCAGCACATACTTAATTTCTTGAATTTATTCAGATGGTCTGATGCCATTTAATGTAAAATCATCAGTAAAGATATTCACAGAGACTCTCCAGGAGCTCCTGTGTTTCCATTTGTTGTCAGCCCATTTGTTTTAAAGCAACTTTCTAAGGCCTAATTGTTTAATGCTGTCACACAGCATCAACTAAAAAAAGGAAATGTAATCCCTATTTTAGGGACTTAAGGGCACTGCACAGAGAGACAGTGACTTGTTAAAAGTTACACAGGAAGTCTGGAGTAAACCTTTGGGATTTAACTCCTGGCATTTTTTCCTAGTGCCTTAATCACTCTGCCATCATCTTATTTTCTATTTTGGTAGTGTTTCCATTTTCTGAAGCATACCTGACTCCAAGAGCCCCTTTTCCTTGCTATCAGATGCACTATTCCTTCTTTCCTTCCTGCTTCCCCTCTTGTTTAGGTAGACACATCCTTCCTGGGGAGCTGAGCAGGCTCCAGGCTGAGCTTTGTCCCATGCCAAAACTTCCTTAATTCTACATTTTGGACTGCACAGCCACAGGAGGGGGTGAGGAGGAGGAACCCTGTAAATAGAACCAGAGAATCCTTGAGTGGTTCAGGTTGGAAGGAGCTTAAAGCCCATCCAGTTCCATGGGCAGGGACACCTCCCACTGTCCCAGGGTGTTCCAACCTGGCCTGGGACACTTCAGGGATGGGATATCCAATCTTCAAAGGATGCATGAAAGGCTTCTGCACTTTCTTCTGCAGATCTAAGAGAAATCTCACCAATTCCAGGCAGTTCTGCCTCTTCTAAAAATTCCTTATTCTGTTCTCAGCTTTGAAAACAAAGTGAATGGAACAGCATCATCATTGCCCAGCTCTAGGACAGCATGGCAGGATAGATAAGGGCCCAAATGTATTTCTCCCCCCAGCAGAAGACACAAATCATGTGAATCTCCTGTAAAACACACCTTAAAAAGTCTTTTTCAGGCAGGAGGAGCAGCTGTGCCCCTGTACCTGTCCTGGCAAGGCTGGGCCTGGCTGCCAGCAGCATTCCAGCAGAGGGGGCTCTGAAGCTGCTTAAAAACCAGAAGCTGTTCTGCCTTTGGAATGGCAAAATTAGAGAAGAAATGGGAAGAAGAACGTTAAAAATATATTATTATATATATATATATTATATGCTTTTAGATCATTACTTTCTCTGAGCTGTCAGTCTGGATTGTTTCTAAAAATCATGAATGAAAAAGCTCAAAATTAAAGCTTCTCCCATTCCCAGGCCCCAGGATGATCTCAGAGATCACTTTTTCTCTACAGCTATTGCTGAGCATTGTGTTACCACTGAGGTTTTCTTTCAGGTATTTTCGAGCCATTTAACTGATTAATTAATTAATTAGGTGCTTTTCACTTACAGCTGGTGTCAGAGCAGGGACTTCCCCATGGTCACAGAGCAAGACAGCTGTGCCAGATGTTGGCTGTTCCCTAATATTCACAAAAGGCAGGACCCCCTCTCATCTTTTTTTTTCCTTTCTATGTTCCTCTACATCATTTTATGGCACTTTTTTTTGCCACTGACAGGCAATCTGTTTCCATTATCCACCAGTCCATCACTTTTTGCACTGCTCAAATTTGCACAGGCTGCCTCCTTCCACCATAGAGGCAGCTGAGAAAGTTTCTCTGGAGTATTCCAAAGCCCAGATCCAGGGGGGAAAAAATAATCTGTGAGGATGCAAATATATTTCTAGGGTAAAAGACAAACAATTCTTAGAAAAAAATCTTTTTTTCTGAGCAGGGGTTACTAACACAAAGTCCATATATAGCTTAAAAACCACTGCAGCATCTTTGCAGGCAACTCTTTCCAGTGTTGCAATGAAGCTTAAAAAGCTTTTATTTCAAAGCCAGTACACAAAGAATTAGAAAGAAATCCAGCTGTTTGGTTGAACTAGATTTAATCTAAATACCTAAGGAAGTCAGCAGCCCTGCTTGCCAAGGCCTAAGGTACAAATTCCCAAGCTCTGCCACTCTATTCCCCTCTTGGTCCCAATTCCAGACACGACAGCAGTGACTGAGGGTGTGGAAAAAAACCCTTTAAGAGAGGTGACCCTGCCCAGGAGAGACTTAAAGCTGCACAAGTGCCCAATTGCTTTGGTTTTACTTTGCCTGTATTCAAAACCCCTCAGAGACTAATTATTTGAATTCTAAAATAAATCCCTCTTCCCCTCATCTTAAAAACAAAACTCCACAGCAGATAAATTCCCATTTGTTGTGCAGGGAACAAGCAAAGCATTGGAAAACATGAGCAGAAACAACACTGGAATACAGGGAGCCCACAGCAGATTTTTTAAGAAAGCAAATATTTCATGTCCAGCTGCATTAACCATTCTGTTGGAGTCCTGTCGTGACTGGGTTCCTAATAATATAATTATTTGGGGAAATTTGCAACTTAAAAGTAGCTGGGATTATCAAGTTTGGCAGTTTGTAGGATGAGGGATCAGTATCAGCCTCCTCTTGCAGCAACAAACTCCAGACAGAAGAAATGAAGTTCAGTTGTGGTTCCCTGCTTCCTTCCCCCCAGGTTTTCAGTCATCACACAGTGAACTGCAGTCAATCTACAAATGTTCCATTTTTATTACAAAGTATGAAAGGCAGAAAATACTGTACCTAATACACAGGAGGCCGAAACTTAGAAAGGAGGTTAAAAAATCTGAATAAAACTACATAGGGAAGCAGGAAATAGCATAAAAGGATGCAACATTCCACTTTCAAGCGAGTTCAGAAAATTGCCTTCAAATTTACAGAGTTTCAACAATATGGTTCCATGACTTAGGTGTTAAAATCCATTGTAACAAACCCTTTGAGATTTTCTCCATAAAAATAAAGGAATATAGGGACACTGCAGTTATCCATGTCAACAATACATGTCTGCTGAATAGCAGGATACTGGGATTCCTCTAGGACAGGACAGTAGCGAAGTTGCAGGTGGAAAAAAAAGGACAGAATTAAAATTACTATTGCTTTAACATACTCTAGTGAGAACAAGAAGTCAGGAATCTCATATGGATGTTTGTACAATCATGCTACAAAGATTACACCTTCAGGAAATTACCACAATGGGGCTGTGGATGGGAAGAGCAGAAGGGAAAACACACCTAAAAGTCAAATCTCCTACTCAGCTACTGGTAACAAAAATGCTTTGGTGCAATGGATTTAAATTACATTTTACACTGCTAGCAACCCAAGGGTTGGTTAAAAAAAAAAAAAAAGGTTCTTTTTAAATAGTAGATTTCATAATTCCCATTTCCCAAATTTTTTAAAAAATAAAGCAGCATGGCTTTTTCCAGCTGCACTGGAAACTCAGTCCTGCTCTGGTTCTGGCATTTGTGCCTTGCTAAAATCCCCCAGACCCACCCTCAGCACTAAGAGGGGGCTGGAGCTGCACATGGAAAGCAAACTCCAAGGGATGGGAGCACGGATTTACAGCTGCACATGGCCACAGTGTTTTGTCAGGAAATCGTTTTTCTCCTTACCTTTGTTAGATTTCCTGAAAAGAAACAAATTTGATGGGAGCTACTTCAGATAATTTTGATTTTTTTATGAACTCTGGAAAATTCTTGCTTGGTGCTGAGTATCAGAGGCTGCACCAAAGGCCACTGAGGTCCTTGGCAGACACAAGTGTCACCTGAACCAGGCAGCAGCAACTCTCACAAGTGCCTTTGCATCTGCCATGAATCACCAGATGAAGGGGATTTAGCTGCATTTTTAATTACTGTTCTTTTGACTGCTGGTGAAAGGTGCTGATTGGAAGTTCTGGAGATCTCTTCCAGAAAACAAACTGAGCCAGGGGCATCCTAAACTCTCCTCAATACCTTCAAGAATGAAACATTTCTGCCTCTTTTCTTCCTGGGGAAGCAGGGGAAGTACAGCTGCATCACAAAGTGCTCTTTTAAGTGCCACAATACAAATAATTCCCTGGATTCTCTGCAAAGATCAAGAGAAAACTGGGACAGAATTGATAGTACCTTGCTCATTGCTTTCCATGCCCACAGAACAATAAGTACAGGCTTGCTCTGGAATATTGGTCTGAGAAGAAGAAAGCAGGAAACATTAGAGAGAGAATTTGTGTGACCTGACAGGGTAACATTTGAGGTGGTGGAACCACTTTGCTACGAGCAGTGGGAAAATTCAAACCCTTTGATGCTTTGATGGCACTGAAACTGTGCAGTCTGCTGCTGTCCATCCTTTCCAGTGGGTCTGGAAAGAGCTCAAACACCACTAAACAAACTGGCCAGTTCAGTGTTACAGCCTGGGTGAATTTACAGCCAGCAGCTGCAGGTTTTCTCTCACAAAATTCAAGTTATCTGAAGAATCCAGGTACATCCCTACACAGCCAACCCGAAATTGCCATCATCACGTTCTGCTGGTAAAGAAGAGGCTTCCCAAACACCACTGAGTTCCCAAACTTGGGTTGGCCTTGCAGGACAGTGTCACTTTCAGAACACGAAGCTTCAGTTTAACATTTACAGCCTTGTCAAGTGCTCACATTTTTGGCTTTCAGTAAAAACAAGTGAGGGTCCACTACGTCCCCAGTTTAGGATTTTGGTGAGGGTCCTTATTGAATATTTTCTACACAACACAGACAAATGCCTACCCCTACAAGGGCTGAGGAAAAGATGACTCTCCTCCTAATCTTACCAAAAATATACTTGTTAAAGTGCCATCTGCAAGAGAACAAAACTGACACGCTCAGCTCCTCATTTCCATTGACAATAAGCACGAGAACATCTGTGAATTCTGTACATCAGACTCCTCCCATCACCTGCTCTCTGCCAGGCATCATCTACACTCGAGACTGAGGCAGCTTCTCATTGCACCACCAGGCAAAAATAGAGCTTGTTTTACTATTATCCAGAACATTCAGCAGAGTAATTACCACTAAGTTTTGAAAGGATCATTAACTTTGACTTAAGAGAGGCAATGCCTCCCCCGTTAAACACATTTCAAGGTTCCATAAGAAACAACCTGTTTTAGCAGTCTCCTTTCATATCATTTGAAACCACTGGGTTTTCTTTCTAAATAGATTGTCAAAGCACTCAAATTCTTGCCTTTTTAAATCCCTGCACACCCAAGTACAATTCCCACAGATGCAAGCTACCACAGCCCCTCTCATTTAGACAATTCACAGAGTTGGCATGCTACGTGTTAATTCAAAATTCAACTTCTCAACTGCAGGTTTTCACCTCACTAACAAGTTTTACATTGTCAACATCTCCTGGCTGAGAGTCAGCAGGTGGAAAGCTTGGTTTAAACAGACCATAATAACCAAACAATAGATAAGTTTCTGAATTAATCAGCTGGAGCAGTGATGCAGAGCTACCTCAGAGGTATTTCTGTCCCACAATCAGGCTGGCCTGTACCAACAACAGCTCATGCTTTTCTGCTTTGCTCACCTCACCTGTGTTTGCTCTTCCCTTAATGTTAATTTCTACTCAAAAAAACCCATGAGGTATCTGCAAGCAGTTGTTCTGCATCCTCTGCTTGGGCAGTAAGCATCAACTGACAGAAATTAAATATCAAAGTATTTCTTTTCATGAACAATTAATGCTTATGGGGGGCTTTACACCCAACAAAATTCCATGCCAAGCAGGGGAAATGTGCCAAACTGTCTATTTCAATTCCCAGGCTGCAGTGACAGCAGCAGGGTTTGTTTTGTCTTGCAGATGAAGCTGGCCCAGCAAGCAGAGCATTCCCTACCCTGTCACTGGCTCAGCAGCTTCTGGAAAAAGGGCACCAAGCCTTTCCTTGTCTATACAGAAGTGCCAGTTGCACCACAGAACATCTCACCCATGAGGATTTTCATGTCTTTTTACTCATTAACCTTTCAAGTGACATCTTTCAAGTTATTTTAAGTGTCATTTCCCTGTGCCAAAACAGTCTCTAGTGATTTAAAATGTAATTTCATGGGAAGAATGACAATGGATTATGCCCAAAGCAATATGCTGTAGATCCAGAAGGTATCCCAACTGGCTAAAAAAACAGGATATAGGCTTTATTTAGAATCCACTGGAGCCTCCAAGATTCCTTCACTTGCCTTTGATGCATTTGGATTAAGTACACAATTCCACAAATAGATTTCAAGCAGTTTCATAGATGGAAGAACTGACACTGGATCCTCTGCTGGTCCCTAATAAGATTACTTTCCAACAGAATTGGAATCTACCTGGCTATTCAGACTAGGAGTCTTTTTACACAAGCTCTCTTCTCACCATCTCAGTATTCATCTTTGACTCATGCCATCTGTACAGGAATAAACTTTGAAGCAAAAAGGGGACATAGAAAGGACTAACATTGCAGGCAGTTCCCTCTTAGTAACAGCACATTTTGCCTGCCATTTGTAATTAAACAGAGCATGACAAGCCTGTGAATGTATTTCAGGTGACTCCTAAAGCTGTGAATGCCATTAGCAGCTGCTGCTAAGAAAACCCCAATTTTCACTTCATTCTATGTAAGTTTTTTTCCAGTTTCAGACAAAGTGCTATTGTAAAAAGTGATAACTAATTGTTTGGCTAACACTGCTCTGACATCTAGCTAAAGCCTGCCCATGGAACACGCTACTCTCAGTACTGCTGCTAATAAGAAAAATTGACCTTCAAGTCAAATAAAGCTTTGTCAGAAATGCCACAACTGAACCCAGAGTGTCACTGACAAAACATCAGCTTGAACAGTGTTAGCCTCTTGGTTCTGTGCTATCAAAAGGAGGGATGGAATACAGCTGTCCCCAATGAATTCCTATCAAATTCCTGAGGCAATGCTTTTCTGAGCTCCATGGTGAGAAGCAGCCTGCAGAAGAGTATTTCTCTACATCTAAAATGACAGAACTTTGCAGATTCTGTTCTGTATTTGACAGTGTTCTCAGTGTCAGCTTCACTGTTCCACAGCAACTGTTTTCCCAAACTTGCCTTTCCTGCATAAACTGACAAGATGCAAGTTTGTGTCCTATTTATAATCTACCTTCAGTTGCAGGTGAATAGTCATTAGGTGGAAAGGATTTTGATGGTTTTTGACATTCACATGGCAACTGGGCTGCACACCCTCCCAGACCAGCTCTGGCTGTCATGTCTTCATCAGAGAGCACTGCAGAGCTTCAGCACAGGACCTGTGTTACAGTCAGACTTCAACAAAGATTTTTTTTATCTTGCCTAACCCACTCAGCTTTCATTGAACAGTATTATTGTAGAGTGATCCATTATTCCAAACAGAGGCCCTCTGGCACATCCCCCAAAGTCAGGAGGATGACAAATGCCAAGCCTTGGCCTCAATGGCAGTTTCTTTCCTTTTAAATCCACCTTTGTGCATCACATTAGAGAGCAATTTCTTTCAAATAAACAGCTTTCTTTTGGCTAGCAGAACAGCTTCTCTGACTTGTCCTGTTCATTCAACAAGACCTGGCAGTACAAAGCAAATGCACTTCACAAAAAGATTGCTTTGCACTCCCTTCAACTCCTCCCAGGGACACAGGCTAAACAGCACCTCTGAAGTACAGCCTAAGCACAAAACCTGGCTCCTATTATCTGCCAATCAAGCAAGCTACAAAGTGTGAAACCATTTTATTTTGATTTAGATAAGGTAAGTCTTCTGAGGGGAAATCATTTGACTGGAAGTGTCAATGCCAAGTCCATCACAAATACATTTTTTCAGGAGTTGCTTACCTCCTGGGAGCTCACAACATTCATGGATCTTCTTTCTCAGCCTATCCCCGCTCTGTTTGCTAACACAACTGCAGGACACACACAAATCCAGAATTTAAAAATAAGACCTACCACAGTAACAACTGCCTTGAGCATCAGAAAAGTGTAAAGAAATTGTGCAACAAGTACTTGTACTTCACAGCACCAGGAAATTCTGCCCAGGTCACCAGATACAGGGAGCCAAGGCAAGAGTTAATTCTGGCAGGCCTTTTCTGCCAGGGAGCCTGCAGTGTTACTGTGGTTTGTATCCATGAACAGGTCCTGCTTTGGACACGTGGAAGTGGATCACATATCAAAAGTAAGAATTAGGGAGAAAAAACCTTACTCAATAGAAAGTTAGCCCAATATATAAAAAACATACAAAGGTTTAAACAGTTTAGAGGCAGCAACAACAGGAATGGTCAAGATTCCTGCCAAGGTGGCCGTGAACATCATTGTCTTTCCCCCCCCACCTTGTTTTTGCACCTGCATCTATTAAACTGCTGGATGTGCTGCCTCAGCTGGCTGACAAACACAGGGACATATGCAGCAACTTAAAAGCCTGCAAGCTTATTAACACAGTCAACAAACAAATATACAGAACTTTTACTGAGGGGGGAAAAAAAAGAATTTCACAAGAAAACCAGAACCCAGAAGGTCCAAGAGGCTCAGCACGTCTCTGCATTTTAGAGTCTTGAGAGACAGGAGACCCCTGCCATCCATTCTTGCAACAGTTCCTTGTAACAGTAGATGCAAAGCAACAACAGATACTGGCCACTTGACTGGTGGTGTTCTTACTTTAGAGGGGAGGGGGAATGACACAGCCCTGCCTCACTGTGCATGGAGCAGCAGAGTTAGACCCTGAGGATCTCCAGGCAGTTGTTGTAGCAGATGGCTATCCAGTCTGGCTGGGTGGATGCCCACTGTACATTGTTGATCTCTCCCTCAGCTGTGTAGGCCAGGATTGGGTCCTCAATGGCACGAGGCATCTGCTGGATGTCCCAGATGAGAGCCTGGTGATCATCAGCTGCACACAGACAAGAAATGCAACAGTCAGACTCTAACAGTATCTCCAAGTGTGCCTGGGCACAAAGAGCCAGGGAAGATGTGGCTGTTCCATTCCTGATCCATACTCAAGCCAGATACAACACAATTATGCTCCAACAAAATAAACTTGGGTCATTATACATTATCCAAGACAGAGCTGATAAACAAATGAGCAGTGGAACTCCTAACAGCAGAAAACATTTAAGAACTGGATTGCAAAAGTTAAGGAGCATTAAAATAACAGGAGCTTGGCCAGAGCTGATGCACAGTTTGGGTACTGGGCTCACCACTTTTACACAATAAACTCTGGTAGGTGTCTATTTTTGTAAGATTTTAGGAAAGTCACTAATAAAGAACTTCTAAGTTGCAAGTATTCTTTAGCAAAAGGCAGGCAGAGAACTGCATAAACTTTAGGATGAAGAGGATTTTGCAAATGCAGTGACAGACTCTGAGATTCCCCTGTAGGTCACACTTACCTGCTGTACAGATGTGGCAGGAAGAGTGAGGTGCCCAGGCAATTCCATTTACACATGCTCTGTGGTTGTTTAACCTGGCAACAGGGGTGCAGGGAACTCTGACATCCAGAATCACAACCTTCAGAAACAAAAGCCAGCTACATCAATAAACTGTGTTTTAAAAAATTAATTTATTCAAAACATGAAATATTTTGAGGTAAGGCTATAAACATGGCTCTTTCCTAAAGGATGTGGTTGGCAAGCAAGCCCTGTTGCTAAAGAACAGCTTCCAGTTGGTCAGTGTCTCATGTGTCTCAGAAGAAGTCAAACCTCACTTGTGAGTTTGGCCACAGTGGCAAACAAATTGTGCTTCCCTGAAGCAGCCTTGGTAACAAACTAAAACTAGCCTGGGAAAGAACAAGGTGACTAAAACACCTGCACTTAAGATTTTATGTGAAAATTATTGCCCAGCTGCTCACAGACTCCTCTTAAAAACAGCTGACATATATACAAGCCATAAAGTTCAAGTTTATAATGCCAAAGTCACTTCTTTAACTCCTTAATGCATTAAAGGTCCTTAATCATACTTCAGGTACTGACACTGCCCCTTTACCTTAAATACTTGGCTATAAATTAGTATCAAACCACCTCCCCCAGAAAATCACCAGCAGCAGCTAGAGGGGAGTGATGCTGTTTTATACCAGAACAACACAAACTCTGAGGTCAGAAGGATAAAAAATGACTCCTTTATTTAGGGATGAGTCTCCCTTGTATGCTAAAAAATGACTCCTTTATTTAGGGATGCATCCTCCATATATGCTGTTTTACACAGACCAATTTGATCGGTGAAACAAAGGCAAAACTTTTCAACCACATTGGTCAAACCAGAGGGACACCAAGAAGTCCCTCCTGTGAGGAGCAATGAACAACACAGGTACAAGGCAGAAAAAGGTTCCTTCTCTTTACAGAACTTTCTTGGGAAAAGAACTCCAGAAAACCAAAACCCCTCAGAGTCACAAAACCAGCACCACACGGAAGAGAAGCTTCTGCCTTACCTCCATTCCATCCATGGCCATGGTGGCCAGATAATTGGGGTCCTGCTTGTTCCAGCACAGACGCAGCAGAGGGTGGTGCTGGGGGTCCTCGTAGATGATGGTGCTGTGCTCCAGGTGCCGGAGGTCAAACATCCTCACCGAGCCGTCGGCGCCCACCGAGGCGAACATGTCCCTGCCGCCGCCCGCGCGGCTGAAGGCGATGTCGTACACCTGCCCAAAGCACAGCACAGTGACAGCCCCGGCTCCCCGGGGGCTCAGGGACGCAGGGCAGCACGTGAGGGATGAAGCCTTATTTAGGGGTCAGTCTCCTTTATGTTGTTTCAGGAGTCTCCCTTGTATGCTGTTTTACACGGACCAGTTTGATTGGCGAAACTTATCAATCACGTTGGTCAAAGCAGAGGGACATCAAGAAGAGTTAAGGCATCTCACCCAGAAAATCACCAGCAGCAACTAGGGGGGGAGTGATGCTGCTTACTCTGAGAGCAGAAGGCCAAAAAATTACTCCTTATTTAAGGGTGAGTCTCCCTTGTATGCTGTTTTACACAGACCAGTTTGAGTGGCGAAACTTATCAATCACGTTAGTCAAAGCAGAGGGACATCAAGAAGAGTTAAGGCATCTCACCCAGAAAATCACCAGCAGCAGCTAGGGGGGAGTGATGCTGCTTACTCTGAGAGCAGAAGGCCAAAAAATTACTCCTTATTTAAGGGTGAGTCTCCCTTGTATGCTGCTTTACACGGACCAGTTTGATTGGTGAAACAAAGGCAAAACTTATCAATCTGTGGTTTAGTTGACATTGGTCAAAGCAGAGACATCAAGAAGAGGTAAGTATCAAGGAACCTCACCCAGAAAATCACCAGCAGCAGCTAGGGGGGAGTGATGCTGCTTACTCTGAGAGCAGAAGGCCAAAAAATGACTCCTTATTTAGGGGTGAGTCTCCCTCCTATGCTGTTTTACACGGACCAGTTTGATTGGTGAAACAAAGGCAAAACCTGTGATTCATTGGTCAAATAGGTCATTTGATATTGGTCAAACCAGAGACAAGAAGAGGTAAGTATCAAGGAACCTCACCCAGAAAATCACCAGCAGCAGCTAGGGGGGAGTGATGCTGCTTACTCTGAGAGCAGAAGGCCAAACAATGACTCCTTATTTAGGGGTGAGTCTCCCTTGTATGCTGTTTTACACGGACCAGTTTGATTGGTGAAACAAAGGCAAAACTTATCAATCTGTGGTTTAGTTGACATTGGTCAAAGCAGAGACATCAAGAAGAGGTCCCTCCTGTGAGAAGGAATGAATAATGTAGGTACAGCTACAAAAACATTCCTTCTCTTTACAGAACTTGCCTAGGAAAAGGATTTCAGAAAACCAAAACACCTCAGGCATGAAACCAGGGCTACAACAGCCCCTGGGACAGGCAGGGACAGTGCACTGCATGTGACACAGGCCCTCAAATGTTCCCTGCAACTGCCTGGTTATTACACTTGGCAAAAGGAAGAAATACATGTTGATATAATTATAGCATCACTCACTGAAACTAAAATGGATCGATTTCCAAGACTTGGGGGTTTTTACATTAGTTGCTGACAAGTAAAATGTTAAAGTGAAAGAATTTTGCAAGCTGTTTAATGCCTTTGATATGAAGTTGATTCCAAGTCTAATTTGATGTTGTACCTCATTTTTCTACAATATTCTGGAGCACAATCTGTTAAAACAAGCATGTTCTTAAGTCAAGAGTCTATGATGAGCAAAAAGAACTGTTCTGATAGCCAACAGTATTTAGATACTCAAAAGTATACACAGTCTTAGAAAAACTGCATATAAACTTACATAAATGATCTTTTTGAATCATTAAATTGTTCAAGGAAAAAGAAGGAGGAAAATGGCAAAGTTCTGTTCCTTTTCTACTGCTTTAAAAAGATGCAATGTAAAGAATCAAAACCCCCCATCACCTCTTTGTCATGTGCAATAAGCTGGGTCTTCACGTGGCCAGACACCAAATTCACTCTTCCCAGAACCTGTCCTGTCTCCAGACCCCAAATAGTGCAGGTTGTGTCAATACTAGAGGTACCTGAAACAAAACCACTCCTATTAGCAAAATTAATATGGTCACAAATGATTTAATCACTTCCTGGCTTAATGTAACATCCCCCAACATCTACAGATCAAAATAGCCACGAGAGCAGCATGGAACTAAAATCAAGAAAATCAAACAGCCAACATTCTCCCATGCATTCAAATGACCCAAACCTTTGAGCTGCAGAAATAGCCTTCCACACAGGAATAAAGTGTAAATAGCTCATGTCTGCTTCAATCTATTCAGAAGCCTGATGCAATTCTGAGATCAACTTTCCCATCCTGTACGTCTCCTGTGCATGCCAAACCCCAAATTCAATCAGTGTTTTGATGGCATGTTATTATTAATTGATTGCTGCTGTGGGCTGAAGTGTGGGGTTAGCAGTAAAGCTCTTAAGAGATGAGACATGCAACAAAAAATAAATCATGTAGTAAATAATTACTATGACATATTATCACTGTTAATCTCTGGGCAAATCCCCCTGACATAAATGGCTGTTCTCTTCTGGGAAACAAACCTCTGCATCAGTCATCCTGGATTCACAATTTGTCCAGTAGGCTATAATTAAACCTTAAATGTTCAGCTCCCTCCTCCAACTGAATTAAGGGCTCTTGGCTCTCCTCCTGCTGCTGAAATGGCTTCAAAAAACACACAGCTCAGTGCAGAGTTTGACATCCACTCCAGAACACTGTGAAACAATCACAGAGCTGATGCTGTCCTTACTCAGCACTGCAACAACAGCTCACCAGTCCCTGTGCCCAAATATCCTTACTCCAACCTGAGTGACCCATTCTGCACTGGACAGGGCACCTTTCAATGGAAAAAAAAGTCTCTGTGAGGTAATTGTTTTTCTTTTTTAATGTAAAATAACAGCAGTTTCAACAATTCAGCAGTCTGTGGTTAATTATCACATTAGCAGTGGACATGCAGTGGCACAGCAGCAGTTACAGCCCAGACTTCATCAGACTAAGTTCAAAAGTGTGCCAAAACCATAATGTTTTGTCAGTCTCACCCAACAGGTAAGGATCCACTTCATTCCAGTCAAATGAAGTCAGTGGAGCACAGAAATCTGAGTTCTTGTTGTTGTTCAGCAAACACTCCAGCCGGGTCTCAGTTTCACCCACCTTTAGAGAAAATGAAACATCTGAGTTAAAAAGCAACATCACCTGACTTGTTCCACTGGCACAAAACATTAGGAGTTAATCCCAAGGTTTCTTTCCTCTCAGCTTTACATCCTAAAGCTCTTGAAAACACAGCCACCACCTCCATTTTCAATAAGCTGATTAAAACAGCAATTACCATGATAATTCTGTATCTCTTATAAGTCTTCAAACAGCCACATTATTGCAATGAAGGAAATCCTGTCTCCAGTGAAAAAGAGATCAATATATAAAACACAATATATAAATCAATACATAACCATGGCTCATCTTTTCCTGGGGAGGATTTACTCACTCTCCACACTCGCAGGTAGTCACCACTGGTGGCCAACAGGTCTGGGTAAACTCCCTTGGTGTCTGGAATCCACATCAGCTTTGTGGTGGGGTAGGGGTGATCAAAGGTGTTCCTGCAAATGAATTCTGAGCTCTCCTCATCCAATCCAACAAGCTGTACCTGGGAGAAACCGTATTTAAAAGAAAGCATTTTAGCAAAATACTGATTTCTAATGACACCAGCAAGAGTGAGTGTGTTTCAGGATGTTTTCTGTCACCTCAAGGACAACATAAAAGGATCATCATGTCAATGAGATGAGAAATTGTTAAAGTGCTGCTGGGGTATATAACTGAAGAGAAGTACTCATAATCACCACAGTGCTTTGATTTGAGGAGATGATCCCAAATGAACTGAAATCCAATCCTAAAGGATTAAAGACCACCCTTCTCTTTTCCACATTGCAAAGCCCAGTTTCAATCACAGACTTGAACTGCACAAACATTATTGTAATTCATCCTTAACTGAACTGATGCTGACAATGTCATCCTCAGAGAGCAAAACAAGCTGTAGTTTGCACAATTAAAGCAAGGATTATGGAATTTTTGCCCATAACCTTGCAGACTGTGATGGATCATGTCAGGTAGCTGACAAGCTTTTTCAGCATCACATGACCCAAAATGTTCTGCCACCAATGCATGAAAAACTCATAAATTAATCACATCAGAGAAGAAGAAAGTAAATCAGAATTCAAACTTTACAAAAAAAAAAAAAATTGGGGAGTTAAAATGGTTACATAATTGTTCAAGTGTTTTGTGTGAACAGGCCATGAAAGCAGGTCTGCTGAAAGATAACTGAGCTCTAAATTAGAATTTTTGCACAGTGATGTGTCAGGGGGAAGGGCTAAACTTGCCCCACTGTGAGAATGATGCAAAACACAGCAAACAAGAAATGATCTCCACACAGCCTGGTCATGACAACACCTGAAGTAATGCTTCAAATCCCAGACATGATGTTATTGGAAAAATATTGACATGTCAGAAAGTGTGCAGAGAACAAAAAGCTGCTGCTGGGAGGACTTGTTTGACCTGCAGTGACCACAGGACCCAAGCAGGATGAAAGGAAGGATTTCACTGGGTGAAATGCTGCTCAAACACAAACATGATGGGGACAGCTCACTCCAATTAAGATTGTAAGCTGCTCACAGTAGGAATTTCCTAGTACTTTCCACACAGCAGTTTCCTCCTGGGAATAGTAGCTTATTGGACTTTTTTCAAGGATGTTTATCTGAAAAAATCCTAAATTTAGCTTATCCTGGGATAAGCAATTTGTCTAATAAACTACATGGGAAATCTATCATATTTTCTCCCCATAACAGAAAATCAACAAATGCTTCAGAGGATCTTAAAATCTAATTAATTTGCAGTTGTATGAGCTCATTAAGATGAGATGCTCTTAAATCCAAACCTCTCCCCCCTACAATGAGAAGCTCCATCCTTTCCATCCCATAACAAACACTACAAGATGCAAACAAGTATGCTTCCAAAAACTGAAACACAGCCCTGTCTTGCCCCCTCTTTATTACAGCTACTCCTTATTATCCTTCACACTCTAGTATAAATCAGTCAAAAATCTCTGAAGTGATTGACAAAGAGCTTTGTAACTCCTTTAGGGATCAGAAACACTAAGCAGATTTCACAAAGGAAGTAAGTTGTCCTTGGTGATGGAAAATCTTGTGGCAAGGTTAGGATCAGAAGACAAATGACCTCTAATCATTTCTCTTTTGATTATGCTGTTTTTCACTCAACGTGAGTGTATTAATCCCACACAAAGCAATCAACATCCTCATCACCAAAACAAATCCCAAACAGCAAAGGATCCCCTTTCACTGGTAAATACTTTAAATTTATTAAAATCAATACTCCTGCACTGCATATTCACATTTAACCCCTCCTCAGACCTTAAGATGAAGGAATTTAGCAACCCAGTATCTCTGATCTGTGACAGGTTTAGGTGCAGGTTGGGTTAGAGAGCAGAAATTGTATTATCCTCAGTCTGAATACAACTGGAACCATCCTACATTTCCAAGTGTTTCCAGTGAGAAAATGAGGATCAGGGTGTTGAGTCTCAACTAGTTTTGTGATTATGCCACCACAGTAGCTAGGAATGCTAAATATTTATTTGTTTCTCCAACATTTCAAGATAGGAAAATCCACATCTAATTTTAGCATATTGTAATCTAAGCACTTATCAACAGAAAGCATAATTGCAACAGTGCATGTCAGTAATGAAGTGCCTTTAATCAGCATTCCTTAACTTCTAAAAAAATCACATCTCCAATTTTATCCAAAAGAATCAGAACTAAACAATGCAGAATTTGCTAACAGCTTATTTTCCTTACATGGTTGGAGGAACAGTGAAGTAAACTCACAGCTGTCTGAAAATCCCCCAAACTACAGCCCTTTAATCTAATTAGGAACTACCCAAAATGACATTTCACAATTATTTTAGGGTCATGTACAATCAGAAGGATGTCACTGCACCAATTAATCTCCAGCACTCAATCAATTTTTCTTTGCAGTGCTACATCTTACAGAACAAATGACCTTCTGGCAGAAGAACTGCCCTGAACACTCTGTCTGAGGCACAGCTTGGGAGGAGGTGGAAATTTGGGAAGCCCCTGGTCAGAACCTGTCCATTTGTCCCAGGGATGGGAGCAAGCTGTGAATGGCACAACCTCTGCTGTCTCCTCAATTGGATTCCAGTTTTGTCTGGCAGATATTTCCCCAAAATCAGCCCTTTCCTGGTGTTTTCCAGTGGTTACTCCTGATCCATGAAGACACAGCTATTTTAAATAGTTATTTTAAATAGTAAAACCTCTGAACACTGTTCCTTCCCATCATGACACTGATCCATGAGGGATTACAATGGCTCACTCCAATTTCCCAATCCAAGTTTAGGAAACACCACCTCAAATTATTTATTAATTCTTCCAACCAGAGCAAGGCATCTGTCTTCTTGCAGCAGGGATTTGATCAGTGAAGGTGCACAAGCTGAAACAAAACTCCTTGGGCTTCAAACAGGTCCTGGCAAGCAGCTTCAGTCTGCACAGAGCCCATTCAAGTGCTGGTTAGAGGTGTCTGGGAATTGGGGATCACACAAAATTAGGGTCTGGCAGCCAGGAGGTTTGAGTTCCCCATAAAAGAGAGGTGTAAATAGTTCATGTAACCTGTAGTATTTCAAATGCTGGCAAGTTTTACAGAAACAGAAAATCAGAGACAAATCTCCTACTCTTTCCCCTAATTCCCTCCCAGTGAGCACTTCTGCTACAAACACTTGGGCTTTGAGTATTTAAAAAAAAAATCCTAAACAAGCAATAAAGAAAAGGTACAGTCACTTGTTTGGTTGGACCTTAAACAAGCTACACTGTTCAAGACTATTTTTGTTACTATGGAAGAAAGCCAGTTGTTTGGAACAAACCATTGCAATATCAGGTACAGAAAGTTTATTGGGACTTTGTCAGAAAACTCTGAAGAGAGAGCAAGGATCCTGAGTGCAAAGAGAAAGCCAAAATGAAAACCAGTTTTCATTAGCCTTTTAGTTAGTGCCAACTGTACCTATAAATGTGTTTTGATGACAGAAGCTGCAATATAAAACATCTCAACCATGAAGGACAAATTATATGCAGAAGGACAAAACTTCACACCTACTCTGTAAAAAAATCTTATATTTCTATTAATTCTAGAAGTCAGGCTACAAACCCCACTGCTCCAGGTTTTTTTGCTGCACAATGTCAAGGACTATTTAAATGGGAGCTTCTGTTTTTTCCCTTGTTTTTTCCCTTTGGTTATACCAAGTACAGGGACAGGGGCTGGAAGAGTTTATAACCAGTGTGCAGGTGGCACAGTTTTACAGTACCTGTCCAAGAGTTTCCAACCTGGAGCATGAAATTATTCCCTGAATGTTTCACCACCCTCTGAAGGGCTCAGCACAGCTGAGACACTCATAGTAAGGCACCATTAAAACAGTGCAGATGAAACACCACTCCCAAGAGTATTCCAGTCCCCAAAGTAAAGGAGACAACATCAATACTCTGAGCAATAACAGCACCTGCAATTAGCCAAGACAGCTCTCTGTCAACTGTCTTCCTACAAAAAGTACCAAACAAGAAAACAAAAATAGAAAAAAAACACCCACTGAAATATCAGAGACACAGCAAATGAAGGTTACATTTCACTGCATCGATTGGACATTTTTAATCATACATCATCTTTATTTCTGTAGCAGCAGCATCCAGACTTTTCTCATCCTCACACAATTAGTTTCCAGCTCTTTACACCACACACACCTCACACAGCATGGGGTGCTTAAATGGATTGAAGTCAACAGAATCATTATTCCTGGAGCTCACAGGTCAAGGGAAGCCCTGGGTAATATTTACAGACAGTGATAATTTACATAGTCCTGCACAATTTCTGTCTGCCACAGCTGTGAGTGTAGAGCAGAGGAGAAGAGCTCACTCAGTGGATTCACACTGGAAGCTGGAGCTGAGGAGCAGATCTACCCACACTGTAAGGGAGAGCAACCCCAGGGAATGCTCCAAAATTAAACAGGTAGAGGCAACATAAATGCAAGCCCCTTATTAACCAATTGTGCCACCTCTAAACAACAGCTGTTAGCAGATTTGCTATTTTACCTTCTCAGAGCACAGACTACAAAAACGTTCCCAAGTTGGGTCTTGAAGCAAATTTTAAGTTTTCAAGCAGGCCCTGCCTGTTCCCAGCAGCATTCCCAGAAACACAACACTCTCCAGGAAAAGGAGACAACTCTCAGACAGAGCTCATGCTGCCTGAACTAAAGCATGCTCAGCAAAGCCCATGTCCAGGACTGCTGCAAGGGCACTCATCTGACCACTCCAGGAGATGTCACCTGCCCCTCCCTGTCACCACACCCTCAGCCCTGTCCCCAGTGCCAACTTTCTGGCAGCATTTCCCACCATTTCTCCACTCAACACCTTGACAAGGCTACAGAGCTGCATGGATTAAATCAAGCTCTGCTGGCAAACCTTCAGTTTCACAGAAATTTCAGGATGCTCTACAACTTTGTCCATCTCCTCATCTCTCTTCTATTTCTGTGTAATTCACTATACCAGAGCAGCACCTTGCAGGCTGTTGGGAAGTGACTCCCCACGTGTTCTGAGAGATGAACACACAGTCTCTATTACCAGTGTGACATTCTTCACTTCCACTTTGCAGGGAAACACTGGAGATACAATCTCATGCCTCATTACACCCCTGTTCTCAGGGAAAAGCACTGAGGAATCACTGAGAGTGGTTTTATATACTTATGGAAAAAGTTATCACACACAAGTCCTCCACAGCGAGAAAGTGCAATGAGAACAGCACATTTCCACCACAGTCTCAGACACCCTGTACATCACACAATTTCTGGGCTTGGAAGGGACCTCTCAATGTCATCCAGTCCAATCCCCCTTTCTAGGCAGGCTCACCTGGAGCAGGTGGCACAGGAACACGTCCAGGTGGGTTTGGAATGTCACCACAAAGGGAGACTGCACAAGTTGTTTGACCAGCCTGTTCCACTGCTCTGCCACCCTCCATGGAGAGAAGTTCTTCCTCAGATGGAGGTGGAACTCCTTTATATCTATACACATATATACGTACAAACTTCAGTCCTGAGCACGAACTTTCCTTTGTGTTGACCAAAAAGCCAGATACGCTCAAACCAGGGGGCCCTCTTTTATTTCTACAGCAGCATCATTCAGCCTCATCTCACACTCACACCTTTATTTCCCAGCTCTTTACACCACAGAGAACTCACAGCACGTGCTGCTTATGTGACTGAAGTCAACCCAATCGTTATTCCCGAAGCTCAGAGGTCAAGAGAAGCCCAGCAGCAGCGCACTCGGGGCTCTCCCCACCCCCGGGATCACCAGGGCTCTGCCCACCGCAGTGTGCCCTCACCCCCGGGATCACCAGGGCTCTCCCCACCGCAGTGTGCCCTCACCCCCGGGATCACCAGGGCTCTCCCACCGCAGTGTGCCCTCACCCCCGGGATCACCAGGGCTCTCCCCACCGCAGTGTGCCCTCACCCCCGGGATCACCAGGGCTCTCCCACCGCAGTGTGCCCTCACCCCCGGGATCACCAGGGCTCTCCCCACCGCAGTGTGCCCTCACCCCCGGGATCACCAGGGCTCTCCCACCGCAGTGTGCCCTCACCCCCGGGATCACCAGGGCTCTCCCCACCGCAGTGTGCCCTCACCCCCGGGATCACCAGGGCTCTCCCACCGCAGTGTGCCCTCACCCCCGGGATCACCAGGGCTCTCCCCACCGCAGTGTGCCCTCACCCCCGGGATCACCAGGGCTCTCCCACCGCAGTGTGCCCTCACCCCCGGGATCACCAGGGCTCTCCCCACCGCAGTGTGCCCTCACCCCCGGGATCACCAGGGCTCTCCCACCGCAGTGTGCCCTCACCCCCGGGATCACCAGGGCTCTCCCCACCGCAGTGTGCCCTCACCCCCGGGATCACCAGGGCTCTCCCACCGCAGTGTGCCCTCACCCCCGGGATCACCAGGGCTCTCCCCACCGCAGTGTGCCCTCACCCCCGGGATCACCAGGGCTCTCCCACCGCAGTGTGCCCTCACCCCCGGGATCACCAGGGCTCTCCCCACCGCAGTGTGCCCTCACCCCCGGGATCACCAGGGCTCTCTCCCCACCGCAGTGTGCCCTCACCCCCGGGATCACCAGGGCTCTCCCACCGCAGTGTGCCCTCACCCCCGGGCTCACCAGGAGGAGCCCAGCCCGGAGCTGCTCCAGCCCCGCACAGCTCCGGGAGTGCCGGACAGCGCGGGCAGGCGTCCCCCGCCCACCCTAACCCCGGGATGAGGCGGGCCAAGCCCCCGTTCTGCCCCAATCCCCGTTCTCACCGCTGCCCACCTTGTTGTTGTACTCCTCTACGAAGCTCCCCAGCGCCAGGCGGAACCGCTTGTCGGGCCGGACGCTCCAGTTCATGGCGTACACGGTCCAAGGCGCCTCATATTTGTAGATCTCCTTCCGCTTCCCGTGCAGCGACATGGCCGGGCCGTGGGGAGGGCCGCGGACCTGGCCCACGGAGCCTGAGGGGGGACCGGGCTGGAGCGAGGCGGGGCGGGCCGGGGGAAGGCTCAACACGGCCCCC
>WEIU01006563.1:60482-94143 GCA_013389925.1 Aegithalos caudatus | reverse complement strand
GGTCCCCGCAACGGGGAGGTCCCGACTCAGCCGTGGGTCCCGGCCCAGACCCGGCAGCGGCGCTGAGGCCGTTTGGGACTCGGCCTCTCACACAACGGGAACGGAAGCCACGCGGGGAGCGCCGCCCACTGCGCGCGGATTGGGTGCCTTGGCTGTCAATCAGAGCGCCGGCTGCCTATTGGGCGATCCCCCTGTGCCTTCGGCCCGTTTCTCTTTTCTATTGGTCCTTTCTCCCGTCACTCCAAACGGACGCTCGCGCTCTGGCTGGGGTAACCTACGGCCGCGCTTAGCCCCGCCCAGGAGGGCGGGTGCGCTCCTTGCCGACATCTTATTGGCTACCGGGGGTCGCAGTGACCGGGGGCGGGATCCCGAGCCCTCGGCGCTGATCGATTGGCTGCAAGTGATGTCAGTCACGCCAGCCTGAGGCGGGTGGGGCCAATTCAGGTGCCGCCGGTTCGAATCCCGCCTCGGCCGAGTGGCGGACGCGGCCGGGCTGGTCTCTAATTAACAGGAGGTTAATTATGGTGTTTATTTTTGGAAGCGGCGAGCGCTCTGCGCCTCATTGGGGGAAGGGGTGCAGCTGGATGTGCCCAGCATCCCGCTCGAGCCGGAGAGAGGCTGATTTAATCCCCTGTCTGGGGTCGGTGATGCGCGGTGATCCCGGCTCCAGCCCCGGCGGCGCTTCGGGCAGCGCTGCGCTCCTTGAAGTCCTACCTGCTGCAAGGACTCTCGGCCTGTGCTCTGCCTGACTTGTGTTTGTCAGATCGCGTCTCAAAAGCAGCTGCATGGGCTTGTAGAAAAGCTTTTCCAAATTGCTGCAGAGCCTCGAGTGCATCCTTTCGGGAAGGGACTGCTCGGCAAAGCCCCCGCAGGCTGCACCCTTGACCTGACTGCACATTGGCTCTGTCAGCCCCACACTCCTTGGACGAAGCAATTTGACCACAGGGCACGAATCCATGGATGCTCCCAACGCACACAGCTGCAATTCACATCAGGTGCCAAAAACATCTTTATTAGCAAAGTGTACACTAAAACTCCAGAGAAAGAGATGCTCACAGTTTGACTACTCTCAAAGGGAGCTCGATACATCACTTGAGCTGGCGGCCTAGGACTATCACAGCATCTACCTGAGCGGCGAGGCGGCAGTGCTACGTGGGCTTCTCCTACGGGAACGCTGCGGAGTCTGCCGGGAGAAGGGCTGGCCAGGAGGAAGCACCTATTGAACCTTCATCAAAAGAGAGAAGCTGGGAGGGAGGACTGGACACGGGGGTGGATTGGGGCTTTTCGGCTTTCCGGGATTGTGCTTTTGAATTTTGTGCTTTATGTCCAGCCCAGTGACGAGTTGGGTTTACCTGGGGAGTTGTGGGATGAGCGTTGGGGGTTTGCAAGGCTTGATCGACCTTGCTGGAGAAATCAGTGCCCTGGGACTCTTGCTGAAGCAGGCTGAGGTGGCAGGGGCTGTTGGCCTTTCATTTCTCAGTGGCAATCGAGTAGGAAAAGCTTCTGTCCTCTGTCCTTGTCCTGGGTTTAGCCACCTGCAGTTTCCACTGGACCACACCGTGGAGATCTCCCACTGGAGATCTCTGGTGACCGATGTCACCCACATTTCTAAAGCCTTCTGAGAGTTTCTGAAATATTCTGATTTTCTGAGGTTCTTTTTGTATGTTTCTATGTTGAAGTAGAGTCCTTTCAAGGACTCTGTAGGAAAACAATCTATGTTTACATTCCTTTCTCAAGGAGACACATTTGATGGACTTTTGTCTCCACCAGTGTGGATGGAGAGGTGGTAACTTCTCCATCCAATCCAGGGGTAATCCCTGGAAAACTATAAAACCTAAGTGGTAAATAAACTTTCTCTCTTTTTCCTGCCTTCGAGCTCACTGAGTTCTGTGCCTTCATTTCTGCGTCGTATCGTGACAGACCACCCTCTCTGTAATACCTGCAGGCTCTGCTGGGCTGAGCCTTGTCCCAGCACAGTTCCCTGCTCCAGAGGTTTCCAGCACAGCGGCCTCGCAGCCCAGAGCCGTGGATTTGCTCTCCTGTGGTCGCTGTGCCTCGCTTGGCTTGTGCCCTCCTTGAGAAGAAGCCTTGGCAAGGAGGAGGTGGTGGGAACCCCGTGGCCTAACCAGCTCGGTGGTGGCTGTAAGAACTGTTCTAGCTTCACTCTAATGTGCAAATGAAATCTACTCTATGGGAACCGCTGGAAAACGTTGACCTCGGAAGCCAGCCACTCTATATTTCCTGTCACGGTGGCAGAAGATAGCTACAAATTAAACCCCTGAGCCAATGGCATTGTCCAATGTCTTACCCTTGCAGTCAAAATCAACATCAACTGGCCGGGCTTGCAGTTGAGGTTCCTCTCGAGGCAGCCCCCACGTCTCTAACTCCCAGGAAGCACGGGGTCGGAGAGGTGTCTCTGAATGTCCTGGTGCTCCGAAGATGCCTCCAAGTGCTCAGGGAGGGAAGGGAAACGAGAGCCCCTCAAGAGTCCCTGGGTGTTTGGTGGCCTTTGGTGGGGAGGCTCTGGCTTTGGGAGGGGTGGGGAGTGCTGCTCCTGCTCGGAGTAGACGGTCATGGTTTTGTCAGATGACACAGACAGCTGCATCCCGCTTGACAAGGAGTCCCTGGATTTCAAGTGGAGCTTTTCTACCTCCGTGTAGCTCGGGCTCTGGTGGGAAATGAGGAAGTGTATGAGTTATGGTAAAAGCAAAATTAAGTAGCCACCTTCTCTCCTTATCAGCCTTGGGGCCTCATAAGGCTTCAAGCCCCAAAATGTTATTTTTCATTTGAGGAAGCCTCAGAGCAGAGGAACCCACTGCCTTCCCTGCTGATGGGGCAGCCTGGCAGTGTTGGGGGAGGCAGCTGTGCCCCAAAACCAGTGCTGCACTGGGCTGGTCTACTCCCAAATCAAGACCCCATGGCTTTGCTGGGACCCCGTGAGTGTTTGGCTGTGCCTTGCCTGGAGAGAGTGGAGCATCCCAGTGGATGCTGAGGCAGGAGGAGTGACCTTACCTGCTCCTGGGTGGGCAGCTCCTGGTCCTCCAGAGGTGCACAGGGGGCCAGGGGCTCCAGGCTCCGCGGGACGATGCCGTACATGGCCAAATTTTGGGAGGTGGGAGAGATGGGGCTGTAGGCGGGTGGCACTTGGGACAGCTGGCGCTGCAGGAGCTGCAGGATTATATTAATGTCTGACGACATCCTGGACTCCAGCCTGGGGACAGAGCAGCCCGGGGTTAGTGCACAGAACCCTTTTGCATCCCGCAGCTGGGCGGGGGAGGCACTGGGAGGAGGTGCCCGTCCTGCTGCCCCCGGGGCAGTGATGCTTTGGCTGCTGCTCGTTGAGGTTTTTAGAGAGCTTCAAACCAGCACTGCCAGAGAGAGAGAGAGAGAGATCAATCCTGCCATCTCTCTCCTGCCACACTCAATCATCCTCTGCCCAATTTTACGTGGAGCCAAACTGGGATCTGGAGCGGGGATTTGAAAAAAGCTAAAATTACCCTGGAGGGGGGAAAAAATTGCAATGGTTAGTTTTAATCTGGATCAATTCTCCAGGCCAGCTGCCTGTGCTGACAGATGGAGCAAGGCAGGTTAGTTCCAACCACTTTTAACTCAGGAAAAGAAGGAAACAGAAAAGTAGAAGTCTCCTCCTTCTGCCCTGTCCTTGCCTGAAGTGAACAGCTCTGACAGAAGTGGGCACAGCCCTGCTTGCAGGACACAGTCACAGCATCACTTGCAGAGTGGGCAGATCTGTCCCCCAGTGCCAGCATGGTGCACTGGAGAGACACCTACACACAAGTGTGTGGTGAAATGAGCTCAACAAGGGCAGCAGAGCCCACAGTGTCAGCCCCTTCCTTATGTGGGTGTTCCCTGGGGACCTTAAACCTGCATCTGCAGTGTGGGCTCTTCCTCCTTCAAAAATCACAGAATAGCTGGGGTTGAAAGGGATCTTAAAGCTCATCCAGCTCCATCCCCAGGAACACCTTCCATTACAGCAGGTTGCACCAAGCCCCATCCAACCTGACCTGGAACACTTCAGGGATGGAGCAGCCACTGATGCTCTGGGCAACCTGAGCCAGCCCTCACCACCCTCGGGTTTTTTTCCAAGTATCCAATCTAAACCTACTCTCTGTCAGTTTGAAAAATCATGGATGTTTTCTTGTTTAGAGGGCAATGATGGTCATGAGGCTCATTTGCT
Organism: Aegithalos caudatus; assembly: GCA_013389925.1. Taxonomy (NCBI): domain Eukaryota; kingdom Metazoa; phylum Chordata; class Aves; order Passeriformes; family Aegithalidae; genus Aegithalos; species Aegithalos caudatus. The sequence goes on along the minus strand of WEIU01006563.1, from coordinate 89,948 downwards.
TGAGTAGGAAGATGATTGTAGGTCTTTGCAGCAGGAAGAGGGGACCTGCAAAGAGCTCCAGTCGTGCCTGTGGATGGTTTAATATCTGCATTGCACTGAGTTTGGAAGCCATGGCAAAGTGACAGACCTCAGGTGGCACTGTGGGACATCCTGGGGGTGGAGACAGATGCCAAGGGTGGTGGCACAGCAGCAGATGAGGGGCTGGGCTGCAGTCAGGGTCAGGACTTGCCCTTTGAGAAGCTGCAGCATTTGCCAAGCACTCCCACCCCCTCCCCAGGAATGCGGTGTCCCAGGGGTCAGCACTTGGCATTGCTGCACACAAAACCCACTGTGGGCACCTCTAGAAAGCAGAAGGTGATGGCCCAGAGTCCCCCCCAGGTCCAACCCTGCCTACCTGCTGAGCTGAGCCTGCAGGAGCTCCAGCCTGGACTCGATCTGCCCCGGCCTGCAGTCAGTGTGCATGTCCTGCGAGCTGTGCACCAGGGAGATGTGCTGCAAAGGCTCTGCAGGCTGGCTGGGCTGCCGGTCCTCCCAGAAGGTGAACATGTTGGGGATATCCAAGGGAGTGGCTGGAAGGAGAGGAGACATCTCAGCACTTGTGTCCTGCATCCTCCAGCCCCACTGGAGGTGCTTCAGATTCTGTCACCTGGCATTCATGGAGAGGCATCACCAACATACACGTGGAGCCACCACTGACACACGTGGAGAGCCATGTCCCACACACATGACACATGTGGAGAGCCAAAGATGGCTCTCCCACACACATGGACAGCCACCCCCCTGACATACACGAGTGACACACAGGAGGGACAAGCCAGATCCAGCTGGGGACAAAAGGCAGCCAAGATCCTTGGCCTTGGAGTGTGGCTCCCCCCTCAAATGTGCATGAGCAGCTTGGACCTGCTCCAAGACAAGGCCCCAAGAATCTCTCACCACCCTCCTGCCTGCAGAGTAGGCACCTTGCCTGGGTTACCTGTGTAGGACTGGCTGCTCTCTGCCACCTGCTTGCCAACCTCCACGTTGCCAGCGCTGCTGGTGATGAGGCTGAGCGAGGGCAGAGCAAAATCATCCTTTTTGGGTGTGGGGAAGGGCTCAGCTTTCACAGGGCTGCCGGTCTTGGCTTCATCCTCACTGGCCTGGGAGCAGGGAGAGGTGCTGCTGCCCAGGTCATCCCACTGGTCCTTACTCAGAGGGTCCTGTGGGTTGGTGAGCTCGGAGTAGGTGTGATACTGCTCTGCATCAGAGATGCCCGTGTCTGGGTCTGTGGGACAGCACAGCAGCTCAGTTTGGGGAGTGCCACACACAAATAAAACAGCCCCCATTCCCTCAGGATGCCTGTGGGGCTGGGGCACCCCGAGAAAGGCAGTTTGGGTGTCTGCAGGATGGTTTGCAGGGACAGAGGCACCAGCAGGGCAGTAATTGCTAAAGATCCCAGTTTCTCCCACCCGGCAGGATCCCAGTCCCTCCCACCCTGCAGATCCCAGTTTCTCCCACCCTGCAGGATCCCAGGCTCTCCCAGCCTGCAGGATCCCAGTCTCTCCCACCCTGCAGGATCCCAGTCTCTCCCAGCCTGCAGATCCCAGTCTCTCCCACCCTGCAGATCCCAGTCTCTCCCAGCCTGCAGATCCCAGTCTCTCCCAGTGCAGTGGCCCTCACCAGGCTTGCTGGGCTGGCACAGGGAGTGCCTCTGTCGGCGAGCCCGGCGGTAGGTGCAGTCATAGTCCTCGCTGAGGGGTGAGCGGGGAACGCTGTCTGCCTGAGGAATGAGAGGGGCTGGTCACCAGGGAAAGGGTGCCACGTGCCATCCATGTGTGCCAGGGGGGCTACAGCCCCTTTCCATGGCCTCTGAAGGTGAAGCTAGCTCTGTCTCTTCACCACTGGCCCTGTCCCACCCAGGGAATCCTGGAATGGTTTCAGAGCTCAAGGGGTTCCTGAGGCTATCCTTGCTGCTCTGAGACTCAGGTAAGGGTGTCAGGGCCATGGTGGGGGGGAAAGGAGCACCCTGAGAAGTGGCAGGACATCCCAGAGTGGCACAGGATGGAGGGAGTTTGACTTTTTTTTCCTATATTTCAGGTCTCTGAAAAAAAAAGTCAGGAAAGGACAAAGTTCAGTCACACACTACAAAAGAGCCAAACAGCACTGGCAAAAATGCTTCAGGGTCTTTTCAGGGATTGCAAACCTGATTGTTTAAAAAGGAATCTTCAGAGGAAGCTGGTACCCAATTCAATGAGGCAAGAGAATATTTCTGCTCATTTCTTTGAGCAGCCTCAAACCTTGTGCAACCCATTTGCCCAGGCTGGAGCAGCCCTGTGGATAATTTACAAGTGCTGCAGAGCAGAGCACCACTGGCATGGCTTGTTGTGCCAGCTTTTCCAAAGAGCTCAGAAACATACAGTAGACGTGTCCTGCTGTGGGGGAATCATAACTCCCTGGAGAATTCCCTGGGAAATGTGGCTTTTCACCTGCTGGCATCCTTGCTTCAGCCTTCCCACTTGCCAAATTTAAGCACTGAGCACATTGCTCCCTGGGGCAGCCCTGGCACTCACATCTCGGAGGTTGAAGGTGATCTCCAAGTTGCTCCAGAAGTTGTCAGAGAAGGCTGGGTACATGTCCAAGACCTCCAGCAGGTCCTCACGTTGGATCTTGTGCAAGTCACAGTAGGTCAGGGCCCTCACGTCGGCGTTGGACTTCCCTGGGCGGGCGTAGAGGCTGATGGGCTCCCCAAAGATGTCGTTCTTCCCTGTGTCAAGAGACAGCTCATCATGGAGAGGTGGGCACCCACTACTGCTCCAGATACTCTGCTCCAGCAGCCCTCACTTTGGGGCTCATGAATAAGGGGATGCCCAGAAACCCTGGCCCTGACTGTGTGTGCTGGGGATGAATGTGAAAGCAATCACTGATGGTGACACCAAGCCAGGGCAGAGGGGCATCAGTGATGGCTGGTGCCTGCTGAGCCATGCCCTGCTCTCCCCTCTCCCTCGTGGCTTCTCCCTGGCATCTCCCATGGATCCTCCTTTCCCTGTCCACTGCTGTGGGGACCCATCAGACGCTGAGGAACAACCTTCCCTTCCCCAATATGTGGGGAAATTCTTTACCTTCTAATGCCACCCTTTGTCCACTTCTCACTGCCCATCACCCTTTCCCCCTTGCCCATCACCCCTCACAAAAAGAAGGATTTCTTCACCTAGGATGGCCACCACAATGTCCTCCCTGAGGATCTCAATGGAACCCCGGGAGATGAAGTAGAGCGTGGTGAGGACATCTCCATAGTGCACCAGGGTGTCTCCAGGTGGTGCATGAGTTGTCTTGAACTTCATGGCCAGGGCACGCAGGCAGCCTTTGCTGGCTCCCCGGAAAGCTTTGCAGTTCTGCAGCAGCGTGCGGTTCAGGTGCAGGCAGATGTCAGCCTGCAGGCAGTCAGGGAAGCCCTTCAGCACCTGTGGAGAGCCAGGAGAGATGTCACCATGTCCCTGGGAGGGAGCACTGTGACACAGCTGAGAGGTTGGATGGGGACAAACAGGGAGACTGTGTGTCCAGAAAGCCAAAGGTGGGGATGTTTTCCCATCCCTGCAAGTGTTCAAGGCCTGACTGGATGGGGATTGGAGCAAACTGGGCTGGTGGGAGATGTTCTTGCTCATAGCAGGGAGTGCAACAGTTTGAGCTTTGAGGTCCCTTCCAACCTCAAACCATTTTGTGGTTTTAATGATCTTTTGATCTTCCCTTGGTGCATCCCTACCTGCCTGCCTGTTGCTGGCTTTTTCTCCTTGTGGCCTGGGGACAACAGCACTCCCAAGCAATAAATAAAAGTAACCAGTTCAATCTGGCATATCCCTTTTTTCATCTTTACACCCACTAATCTTGGATGAATGAGGGCCAGAAACTGGCACAAAGAGCACAAAAACCTTAATTAAACACCACCTGCCTGAATGCCAAGAAGCAGCAGCACGGGAGAGTTGTGTGCACTGACAGCTAAATATACCTGTGCAAATACCTCATGTTGAACAAAAGCTGAATCTGAAGGTGACATCAAGGTAAAACTCACAATATGGAGAAAGCTGCTGCCACCAATGACTCATGGTGCCAAGGTGAAAACCACCTGGATCTGAGTTTTTTTGGAGAGCAGCATATGGCCCTGGGGTCCTCCTTGCTGTCCTCTTTGCTCACACCCTGCTGGTGGCTAAATCTGGAACAGCCACGCTGGGGATGGTGAGCACGACTCGTTTGTGGCTTCAGCATCATCTCCCATGCCAGCAGGGAGTGTTTCCCTCCTGGGAAATCAGGGGTGGGTGAATTGATCAGGCTGTGGGGTGACTGATGAGATCACGCTGTGTCTCTGCAGCACCCAGCAGGAACTGGTGTGAGCATGGCTGAGCCACAAGCTCAGCTCTCACAGAGGATTTGTGACCTGGGTTTGTACTAAGCCAAGAGCACCTGTGCTTGGTAGGGTGCCATGGCACTGCTTCTAGTTATTGCCACTGATGTCCAGCCCAGAGAGGGTTAACCCAAAGCTCTCACAGCAGAAAAAACCCCAAATGGTGCCTACTTATTTCATGAGGCAGCAGAAACTTTAGGAGGAGATGCTGAATTCATACAAATCTGTGGTCCTGATGCTGCTCAGGATCAAATCCTAAGGAAAAGAAGCAACATCAGCTGGGAATGAGTGGGCTGATAACCTGCTCAGGGCCAAGAGACCAGGAATACAAGGTCTCATGTCTCTCCTTTCCTTATCCTTTCTCACCCTGCCTTGCTGCTGGCTGAGCCACCATGTCTGTGCACTGAATTCCAGGGCTGTGAGTCCATTCCCCAGCCCAGAACACCTTGGCTGAGCCACGTCCCCATCCCTGCAGAGCCCCGGCGCCGTCAGCACCAGCCCTCCTGCCAGGCTCGGAGACACGGCGCCTCTCCAGCACAGCTCCAACCATTGATCCCCCCTTTGCTAACAAACAGCTGCCTCTCTGGGCTCTAATTAAAATGGATCGAGGTTTATTTAAATGCCCTCCTTTCCCTGCTGTGAGAGCAGGATGCACTTTGCTTAGCAACCGGTGGTGTGGAGAGGAGCTGGATCGATACCTGCTCCACTCCTGTGACACCAACAGACACCAGCCTGAAAGTGCTCAGTGCCAACAGGGACTCTGAGCTCCCCACCAAAGCTGCTCTCTGCCCAAGAAACGTGCTCGTGACCCTGCAAAACCTCTGGGTAGATGTAAAGCAACGGGCAGAAAAAGGAGACTCAGAGAAAAGGGGGTGGAAATGCAGGAGATGTATGGATAGAGTCTGTCTCCAGCCTCCCAAATCTCCTGCCTCTATCCTGATGAAGAGGATGGAAGTGTTTGGGTGGGCCCGGATTTGGATGTTGTGCTGTTCAGGACAAAGTGCTGTGAGGACACGGGGCCTACCCGCCCGTACTCACCGCGTTCATGTCGATGCCGTTGGTGTAGGACCAGGCATGCTGGAAATACTCCTCCAGGCGCTGGCGCAGGGGGTTGGGGATCTGGTGGAAGCGGATGAACTCCTTGACCCGCAGCATCTGCGTGTGGTAGCGTGCTGTGCCTGAGTAGAGGCGCTGGATGATGGCTGAGACGTTGCCGAAGATGCTGGCGTACATCAGAGCTGAAATGAGAGGGCACGACTCAGCAGGACACGGGGAGATGCACGTCCAGCTACATCAAACCTGGAACCCAGCAGATTCCCAGACCCCCTATCTACCAGGACCTGAACATACATATTCCTATCACCCCATCCATTTGTCTGTGTGGAACAGGCACAGGCAGAAGGAGAAGCTCCAACCTCCAAAGCAGGGATGGGGACAGCGTGACACACGCAGGCACTCACAGCCAATGAGCATGACGCAGATGGAGAAGATCTTCTCAGAATTGGTGTTGGGCGAGACATTGCCAAATCCCACGCTGGTGAGGCTGCTGAAGGTGAAGTAGAGGGCAGTGACGTATTTATCCTTGATGGACGGCCCAGAGGAGAGGTCGCTGTCGTTGTAGCGCTTGCCGATCTGGTCCCCCAGGTTGTCCAGCCAGCCAATCTTGTGCTCCATGTAGGGCCTCTCCACGTTGCCGATGGCATACCAGATGCAGGCCAGCCAGTGGGCGATGAGGGCGAAGGTGCACATCAGCAGGAAGAGCACGGCAGCGCCGTACTCTGAGTACCGGTCCAGCTTCCGCGCCACGCGCACCAGGCGCAGCAGCCGCGCCGTCTTCAGGAGGCCGATGAGGGTGGTGGTCTGCAAGGGGAGAGGTGAGAGAGACCTCAGGGACCAGCAGAGGGGAGATGTGGCGTGTTCCAAAGGTGTGTTAGCAGCTGAGCCGTGCTGGCTTGGAAGGATATAAATGAATTTCTAGAGCATGAATCGCCTTGTCCTGGAGGTGACCTCTGAACTAGGTCGGATGAGTCACAGCACAGCAAGGGCAGTTTCCCTCTGTGAGCTCTGGGATTAGAGGTGAGCAAGTGAAAAGAGCCAAGGCCAAGCCTGTGTTTCCTGATGGGTCCTCACCTTGCCAGCCATTGCTCCCAAAAGAGCTGCCTTTCACTCCCAGATGTGGAGCCTCCAGGCAGTACAGTAACTACAGGGTTATCTCACTGCCAATACTTTGAGTCTGGCTAGCAATGCACCCCCAAATTCACCCACATGGGAGTGTGGGGCCAGCTGCTAAGCTGAACCCCCAGCTTGCTCTGCTGGGTCAGCCTCAGCAAGGGAAGTGGATCCACTCTTAACATTTAGAGTAGGGACTGCCTGGCCCTGAAAAATGAAATCTCAGGTCCCAGCTGCTTAAAAGCCTGTAAAGACACCCTTCTCCACCCTGTGACTACCTACCCTTCTCCCCATGGGTTCCCCATCCACCACTTACATCAAACCATCCACATCCCTTTCCTCCTTTCCCGTACATCTCTCCCTACCCCTCCACGAGCCCCCTCCTGTCCTGACAGACCTGGCTCTCACCTCATCAGAGCCAGAGCGGAAGATGAGCAGGTCAAAGGGGATGGCAGCCACCATGTCAATGAGGAACCACCCCTTGAAGTAATGAATGGCAATCTTGCCGGGGTGGCTCACCACCTCGTCGTTGATGTTGACGTAGGTGGTGCGGAAGTTGATGAGGATGTCGATGATGAACATGATGTCCACAATCAGGTCCACCACGTTGAGGGGGCTGCAGGAATAGCCGCAGTGGTGGCGCTGGGCCTCCTCCGAGTCGCTGAGCAGGAAGGCGGCCGAGTAGGGGGTGAAGATGGCTGTGTAGATGACCAGCAGCAGGATCAGCCAGTCCCACACGGCCTTGAAGGGGCTGTAGTGCAGGATGGTCCATCGGTGGATGCGCGGCGCCTGCAGCTTGTACTCGGGGAGGACATCAGCACCCAGGGACAGCACCTGCCAGAACAGGGGTGTGAGAAGGGTGGGAGACCAGGAGAGAGGCTGGATAATGCCAGGAACCAGGCAAGGGACTTCCATGTGCTGGTAGAGCATTGAGGAGCACACCGTGGTTTCCTACAGCTTTTTCACCTTTGTTGGCTGCATATGTGTTTGCCCAGCTGCCCACTGGGCTCACACCAAGGTCCTTGTCTGTCTCTGATGGTCACAGCACCCTTGGGGCAGCTTCTTAACTGCTTTATATCCTTCTGACCCAGCAGAGAGGAAAGTGCCTGCTGCTGTGCCTCCTTCTGCTCTCAGCTCTGTGCCACCTCTGGAGCTGCTGGGTGTCCCTGGCACAGGGCTTTGGGCTGGGGAGCTTGGAGATGCCATCCCACGGCTGTGCCACCCGAGGGTGACAGCACATTTGGCATCCTGCAAGCCTTGCACCATGCCTTTCTTGGCCACAGCAAGTATCTTCCCCTGGGTGTCCTTCTGGCACAGTTGTCCTCCAAGCAGGGGGACAGCTCGGGCCACCAGCAGCAAAGCCTCAGGCAATGCACATTTCCCATCTCACCTGTGGCCACCAAAGTGCAAATGCCATCTCAGGTGTGAGATGGTGCAAGCACCCTCCCTTGCTGTCACATGTGTCCCCATGGCACTCTGCTTTCATGGGGACACTCCACAGCACCAGTGAGTTCCCAACACACCCAGGCCTGGCCCAGCTCCCCCTCCAGTTCCAATGCCAGCTCCTGATGGCTCAAAAGCCACTGTGGGGACACAACACAAGGCACTTGGCATGGGAGGGGTGGGACTGCCCTGCTTTGGGTGCTGAGGGGTGGTGGCATGAAGGAGCTGGGGACAGCTGGATCCCCTTCCTGCCCCTGCTGCTCTGTTGACCCCCAGTGTCCCTGTGGTGCTGGGACCAGTGCCAGTTGCAGCAGGGGGTGAGGGGCACCTCAATTCTCCCTCCTGGCACTGACCACCCCAGCTAAAAGGGAGCTTTTTGCTGGGCTGCAAAGGAGAGGAGAGAGGGGAAGAGGGGAGAGGGGACAGGGAAGAGGGGAGAAGAGAGGAGAAGAGAGGAGAGAGGAGAGAGGAGAGAGGAGAGAGGAGAGAGGAGAGAGGAGAGAGGAGAGAGGAGAGAGGAGAGAGGAGAGAGGAGAGAGGAGAGAGGAGAGAGGAGAGAGGAGAGAGGAGAGAGGAGAGAGGAGAGAGGAGAGAGGAGAGAGGAGAGAGGAGGATCCACATATCCCAAGGCAACAGCACCAAGCATCACCACAGATCCGGAAGAAGCACCTGATCCTTCCTGCTCTGACAAGCTGTCTCCTCCAAGTTTTTGTAACCCCATCCCACAACGAGCATCCCCCATCCCACACCCCAGGACGATCCCGTTCCCCAGAGACACCCCCTGCTCCTACCTGCCTGCAGCTGGCCCGGCGCCCCAGGCGGCAGCTGACCCTGGAAGNCGCCCACGCAGGCACGCAGGCACTCGGCCAGGCGGGTGGGAGACATGAGGGCTGCGAAGGGCGCTCGCAGGGAGCCCGGCGTTAATCAAACCCCATCGATCGCCGGGGCCCCCGTGGGGACCGCAGCGCCAATGGAGCGGCCGGAGCCGCCGACGTCGGTGGCGGACGGGGAGAGGGGAGGGATTGGAAAAAGTGACCCGAACGAAATCGTTGTGGAGTGAGGCACCGGCTGGGCTTGGGGAGAGGCTCCTGTGGGGATGGGGAGAGGCTCCTGTGGGGATGGGGACAGGGGAGCTGATAGAATGCTCGATCCCAAAACTAAGATGCTGAGAGAACTGAGATGGGCTCCTTCGCCTTATGTCTGGGAAAACCAGCTATGCTCCCATCCTCAGCAGCTGGATGTTTGTTCTGCCTGGCTGGAGGCAGCTCTGTGAGGCCAGTCCTGAGTTTGGGCCACCAAATACTGTTCCCTGTGCTGAGACACTTGCCCTGCCCTTTGTCCCTGTTCCTGGCACCCAGCTCTTGTGGCAGAAGCAAGAACAGGTTAAGCTCTCTTGCTTTCCACGCAGGAATAAATAAAAAAACACAGTCTCAAAGATCTGAGGCAGAAAAGGGTAAAGAAACAACCCCCAGAAGAGCATCCAAACCAACACAGAGCTAGGGAGCAGCTGCAGCCTTGTTCCTGTCTTCCCCTAAGGGATGGGTGGCCTTGGGTGGCCCTGGGAGTCTCTGAAGGTGGCAGTGCCAGAGTTGCCCATGGTGATCCCCCCCTGGGTGTCCCTTCCCTTTGTCCCTTTCCTCCTGCACTTACCAGCTTCAGCCTCAGGCTCATGGTGTGGGTGCTGGCAGCAAGAGAGGGAGTGCAGAAGGGAGAAGGAGGAGTAGGAGGGAGCAGGGTGTGTGTGGGCTGTGGGTGACACAGGGGGAGGCTCCTGTGACCCTGGCTAACCCAGGACATTGCTTATGGTGCCCATCACCTTCCCAGCTGTCCCCCAGTGTCCCTTGCCTGGTGCTGGGGATAAGGGGACTGAGCTGAGGTGGGGTCACTCCAGAATCACCAGGAGAGCCTCAAGCACAAGTGGCTGGGCAGGATCAGGCCCATGGTGCTGGCTGCAGGCTGGCAGTGACACAGTGTCACTCCCAGCACGTACCCTGACACAGCTCAGCCCCCCATCCCTGTCCCCAGCACCCTCCTGCCCAGATGCCACCTGCAGACAGGACCCCAGCCTGGTGACACCAACCCCACAGCATCCCCACGTGCCTCCAGCTGTGTCCCAGTGCCACAGCCCTGTGAGGCTGAGACCTTCATTGCACTTGTGGCTTGCCCTCCCTGCCAGCTCAGTGCAGGGCCAGACCATCCCAAGCAGCCCCTGTCTCCACTCCCTGCCCACCCCCTGGTATTTTTAGACTGTGTCTCGCCACTGTCTCTGCCTCACCATGAATTATTTAGCAGCCAGGAGCAGGGAGCTTGGGCAGGAGGCGTGGGGGACATTGGGGTGAGGACAGGCAGGTCCTCCCTGGGGGTGGGAGAGGCCTGTGCTGTCCCATTGCATCCCATCCCATCTGGGGGGGAAGGGAGGATTGACCTCTGTGGGTGCTGCACTGCAGGGCTTTGCGGCCACCACCCACCAGCTCTGATCCCAGCACCCCAAAAGCAGCTACTGACCCCACACTGAGTGGCCAACACCACTGTGACAAGTCCAGTGTGACCATTGGTCCCTGGTGTGCTCCTTGTGATGGGGGCCAGGGCATGGAGGCTCCTCACTGTCCCACTGGGGAGCTAATCCTGGGTCACTGGTCACCCCCAGACTGGAGGCACTAATGATGGGGACAAGCCAGGGGCAAAACCAGCCTAAGAACTGTTCCATGATGTGTGAAGTGGGGTGCCCAACCCCTGTGCATGAAGTTAAAGGTTTGCTGCATAGCACCCCACTCTGATGGAGCAAACTCCCAAGCCTGGAGGCTTTTCTGGGGTCAGATGGCTGCATTTTCATTAAATTTGCCCTGGGCTGCTGCTGGCAACAATGGGAGGTGCTCTTAGATGTATTTTGTACCTTGAGGCTCTCCTGTGCCTCAGTTTCCCCACAGCTAGAAGAGCTCCTTACTCGGGATTGTGGGCTACATCAGCATCTTTCACACGCTCTGATATCCCTCTGGGATGTGCTATTCCCTGTGTGTCCCTTTGGGTGACAGTGCCTAAGTGTCCCCTGCAGCGACGGGCGGTGCCACACGAGTTGGTGACAGTGCAGTGCCACCTGCTGTCTCCCAGGGGATCCGGTGGCCCTCGGTGTGCTGACACCAGGCCAGCTCCTTGGCTGGGCACCTCGGGGCCAGCGCTGCCCCAGGAGCTCCTGGAGGGCAGGACCAGTGGCCAAAGCTTCCTCCCAAAGAAGCCACATGTACACACAAACGTGCAAACACGTGTCCCCTTCAAGGCCACCATCACAAGCAGCTCATGCTGGTGCTTGCCCAGCCAGAAATTACCAGAAATACACATTTAGGGGCTTAAAATGAGAATTTCAGCCATTCAGAAGAAGGTATAACCAAACACAGGCATTTCCTGGGATGGAATCTCCACGTGTCACTGCCCTCTCTCTGCTTCTCCCCTCCCAAAACCACTTGTGAGGGCTTGTGACTGTCCCTCAGCAGCACCACCAGCGCTCCAGCCCTCCCTTGGTGGCACCTCAGTGCCCACACCTACCTGTGTGACCTTCTCAGTGACGTTCTGGGTGCGCTCCATCACCTTGTGGGGAGCGATGATCTCGATCTCCGTGGTGGAGCCCGAGCGGTGCTTCTCCAGGTTGAACTCCACAAAGTTGAGTGTGAACTGGGGGATCTGGCTGATGGTCCGGTACTTCATCAGGTCCGAGTCCGAGGTGGAGTTTGGGGGGTTGGGTTTGACGTGGGAAGCCTCTGGAAGAGGATGGAGAGGAGCATTGAGGAGGGCAGTGTGAGCAGGAACAGATCCCCAGAGCCCTGACCAAGCGTGGGACGTCCAGGAGATGGGGACCACCACAAGGTGCCACCAAAAGGTGCCAAAGTCTGCTTGGCCATAAAGGCTTGACTTCTCCAGGCTGGCTCAGAAGTGAGATGCCAAACCTGGGATGCCTCAGAGAGGGTTGTTTTTCCCACATCACCCATCTTTTCAGCATTAAAGCTCCTTCAAGGGGCTCAGACCAGCTGCCAAAACACAGAGACACTCAGTGTCCTTTGCTACCCCAACGACTGTCGTGGGTTGAAGACCAAGCCACTGAGATTCACCAGGGAGAGATGCCAGAACTGGCATGAAAACAGACAAGGGAGGTTGTTCTCCTCCACCCTTGCCTGCTTTAGCCTGACAAACATAGCTCCTGGGCTGCTATCTTGGATTTTGGCCACCAAACTGAACCAGGAGTTGGATGATATTCCCACTCGGATGTATCCTCCACCCCCAGCTCCAGGAAGGGAGGCCAGAGCTTTCTCCAGAAAAAGAGCTGTGGTGGGGATGGATGCTGATATTTCTCCCTGGGACCCTGCCTCTGGGTCACCCCAGTGCAGGACCAGGGAGGAAGCTGTGTAGGTGCTCATTTCATGGTCAGGTTTTGTCGTCATGAATGGGAGCCTGTACCCAGACCCTGGGCTCCAGGAAGATCCCCAGGCACTGTACTCAGTGTGTACCAACCTTTCCACCTCCTGCAGGCAGGGCAGGGTTGTATTTTCAATTTTTTATCCCTTCTAACCCTTGCACTCTGACATTGACCCCAGTGGTGGTGTGGGCAGGAGGTGTCTGAAGACGTGATGAAGGTGCGGCTCTCCTACCAGCTGCCTCCCAGCTGCCTCCCTGCTCATTCCCCTTCCCTCCCTCTACATTGTGTCTCCTCCTGAGGGTCCATGACCTGTGACATATTGGAGGATATGAGCCCATTTTTACAGCCAGATTCCACAGACCAATCTCTCTTATCCCAGCTGAGAAGCTTCCCTTTCCTGACCTCCATCTAATTTGTCATCTCATGAGAACCAGAGGTGTGGCTGTGGATAGCAGGGTGAAGGATCATTCCCTGCAGCCCTTTGGAGTGGCCTGGCTGGTGTCACAGCCACCACCAACACATGGACACAGCTCACAGTGCCCTGCAGACCCCTCCCCTCCCTCCAGGGATCTGGGGTGGCATCGGGATGCCCCTCGTGTGGGGGCAGCCAAATGCAACCTCACACGGTCTCACACCTCTCACACAAACCACAGACAGCTCTACCTGCAGAGCAGCACCTGCCTGTGCAGGGAATCTCACGGAGACCAGGGGGATTTTGGGGAAAACACCCAGATAATCTCCACTTTGCAGAGGGGAAGAGACCAAAACCTCCCCCCCCTGAGAGGAGGCCGGAACCCTGACTCCCGCCGTAGAACCGACAGCTCCGGGGTTTTTCCCTACCTGAGTTTGCCCTCCTTTCCCTGAATTTTCTCTGGAACTCAGACCTCGCAGCCTCAAAGTTGTCCAAGGAGGAGACCCTGCGGAGGCTGTGGAAGCTGCCCCCGGGGCGAGACCGAAAGAAACCCCACGCAGGGGACGACCCTCGTGGGCCCAGCACGGGAGGCTCTTGTTTCGGGGACGAGTGTTGTAGGGTGGGCTCGGCCTCCAGGCTCGGCCTCCGCTCCTTTTCCAGGAGGGATTCAGTCTCTGACTGCATACAGTTTTCCTTGGGCGATGTCTTCAAGTCCCTCAAAATCAGGGAGTCACCACCAGGCTTTAAGACAGCCAGGAGAAAGGGTTGTATTAGAAGGAGTGAGTCCCTGTGTGCCCGGGGAGGGAAGGTGAGGGAGCCAGGGTGGGTAAAAGAGGAGAGGCAGAGGGCTGGGAAGCACTGCAGGTTCCTGAGGTCATCTCCAGCCTGGACCAGGACTTTGGAGTGGGGCAACCGAGTCCCCTGAGGACTTGGCAGCTCCTAACTCCTCCCAGCTCCGGCTGCAGCTGCAGGGAGGTTTGCAAGGCGATGCTGCACAGCTGGGAAGCAGGTGAGAGCAAGAGAAGAGGAGACCTAAGGACAGGCTGGCCTGGAGTACCTGCTGTGCCATGCATTTTTCTGAGCTGTCCCTATGTCCCACCACTGGGGCTGCCTTTCCCTCAGCTGCTGCAAGAGCTCAGGCCACTGCTGAGGGTCAGTGCCCAGGCCCTGTGCTGGTGTTTGTGGGAGAGGATGTGCTCTGCACCAGGAAGCACTGGAGGAGCTGCTGGGTTTGCAAATTTGGCCATGTTTGGTCCTCCTTCTCCTACAGCCACCGTTAACCGTAGCTAAACCTTTTCCCCTGGAGATGTGAAGGATTTCCAGGCTTTAATTTCTGCAATGGGGTGTGCAGAGCAACCACCTTCTGGAGCAGAAGCCCATGGGACTGTGCCCCTCCAGTAATACCCACAGTATTCCACACTTCTCACCATCCCTTAGGGCAGGTTTTAGGATGGGGTGCCTGGAGAGGCTGGCTGCTGGCTGGCCCTGTACCTGCAGGGCTGTTCCCCCTTGACCAAGCTCCAGGAAAGTGGTGGATCAGGTTGTCCTCAATGCACATTTTCCAAGTGTGTGCCCTGAAACACTGCAGTGCCCCGTGCAGCTCCAGCCTGGGGGTACTCAGAGCTTTTAGCAGTGCTGCTGCCTATAGGAATGATGTACCCAGAGCATCTGATAACCCTACAGACATCTTCGAGCTGCCATAAGCACAACCTCTGAGAAGACAAGCACTTTCCATCTCATTACATCTATGACTTGGGGAAGCAGATTTATCCAGGCTGCCTGGACACACCCCAGGCAGCAAGACTGGCACCTGGGGATGCCATAGCAGAGCAGAATCCTCCTGCTCACAGCCTTGAGCTGCAGCATTTCAGAAAACAACAGCACTGGAGGTACCCTGAGCACTACTGACAGTCAGGAAGCCACCAAGAACAGCAATCTCCAAAGAGGCCCCACCAACAGTTTTTCAAGTTTGGTGACAGCATCACCCTCCATCATGGGAAATACAATCTTTGGATGGCTGAGAAGCTGGACCTGCCTGTGCTGCCAGGAAAACGTGGGGGAATGGAGCCTGCCAGTCCCTGCTCAGAGCACACCTTGCTCCACGCTCCTACGGCCACCAGCACGTCCCCTCCTTGAGGTGGGGACACCTCCCTGGAGCTCCACCATCCTGGCCAAGAGCTTGCAGCGTGGAGCCAGACCTTCCTTCCTCCCCTCTCTGGCACATCACCTTAGCTTCCCTCATCCCCACGAGCCACGGGATGTGCAGAGCAGCACCACGGAGCTCCAGCCCACGCCGCCAAAGCACCGCGCTCGCTGCCGCCCCGGATGGCCCGAGCCACAGCAGCCAAGGGGGACTGGGATGGGGAGGAAGAGCGAGGAAGAGCACTGGGACCTGGCCTGAGGCGTGGGCTTGTATCAGACAAAGGCTACTGTTACCTTTCCATAGTCAATGGCTACTCCATCAAACTCACTGGTGGGCAGAGATTTCCGCTGGATTTTGAGTCGCCGCAGGGACGGGAGACTAAACTTCAAACTCCTACCTTCACCTTGTTAAAAAGAAAAACAAAACACAAGAGAGAAAGGTGTGACCTAGCTGCATGTCATGGCTGGAGTGGGGCAGGATAGGGGAGAGGCTATGGAGAAGTTTGGGGTGGCTTTGGGGGATGCACGTGGTGTGTGGCCCTTCCTTGCTGTTCCCGTGCCATCACATTGCCAAGTGCTCCAGGCAGAGCCTGACCTGGCAGCAAGCTCCTTTGAGCTGGAGAAGAATTCCCTACAACTGTGGATGTGAGACAGGAAAGGTGCAGAGCGTGCCTAAGCCAATTAAAAAGGTTAAAGCCACTTAAGGGATTTGAACCCGGAGGAAATTGAGCCTCCAAATCTCCTTGGTGGAACTTTAGGGGTAGAGATGGTAATTTAGAAAGCCTTTGAAAGAAAAGTAGTTCTAGCAATTTTGTTCCTGGATTTGTTTTGGATTTTCAGGGAGGGAATTTGGGCCACACAGGTCCCTTTCTGCCATCACAGGGAGATCACCTCACCAGGGACTGGGACAAGGGCAGCCAGGGCTGCTAGGAGCTGTCAGAGAGGTGCAGGAGAGGAAGAGCCCAGATGTGGAAAGGGTCCAGCGTCCCTGATTGTGACACTCAATGCAAAGTCCTTGGTCTTCTAGAGGAGACCATGGTCACTTGCTACTGCAGAGTTGGTGTGAGCAGCTGGGTTCACACCCCTGGGGCCTGGGTCAGCCCTGGAGCTCATCCAGCAGCACCAACTGTGCTCCCTAACTGCACAAAAGGTGGCCTAAATCCTGGGGTTTGGCATGAGATATCCTGCATGGGATGTGGCATGAGCTCCACAAAGACATTGTCCCCTGGAAAAAAGCAGCTTGTTGAGGAGCTCTTTGGCTTTGGCAAGATTAGCTTCCCTCATCCAGCCCCAAAACACCACTGAGCTGCTTGGGCAGGGTCCCAGCCTGCCCAGAAATGCCCCTGCCCATGGGGCACCACATGGGCTCCCTCTGCTCAACCCATCCCCACTGCCTAGAGCAGCTTTTCAGCTGGAAGAAGCAAGGCATCCAACTTTCCCTGCACACCAATGAGCTGGTGACCAGCAACACAGCCCCACCTGTGGCTATGAAATTAAATCCTGAGTGAGAAAACCACGAGAGCCTGATCTGGACTGGCACCAGCAGCTCTGGCCTTTCCACATTCCCTGTCACCAGAGTGGGAAACCCAAGAAACACCCCTTGGGATGCACAGCACAGCATCCAGGGGAGTGACAGGTACTCTTGATTTGGGTGCCTTCTGCCAAAGGAATGTCTTTGGGTGGGATGGGGTATGGGTGCAGCATATGTTGAGATATTCTGAGAGCTGGTGGGGCTGCAAAGCAACACCAGTGCTGGAATTCAGAATTTCCTCAGCAGGTCATGCGTAGAGGGTAGCTGGTACTAAAGCAATCCATCCAAAATATGAATCTCATCACTTCACAGACCTACAAACACATGCACAGTGATCTGTCCATCCACACACACACACCCCCACGAGCCCCCTCTGTGCATGTCTGGCCTGAGCACATATAAACCCATATAAAACTCTGCTTTATATGGTACCTGCTGCCATACACAGACACCTGGATGGCTCCAGGGTATGGATATGCACCGAGTGGGAATGCACTGAGACTCACACACTCCAGTTCCATGGGCAGTTGTCCCCATTTTTCCCTGATGAGGCCCTGGCTCTGATCCCACCCCACGTGCCATGGGGGGACAGACCCATGTTGCTCCCACAGCTTTATTTTGAGGCCTGCCCAAAGCACCCCTAAGGAATGTTGTCATGAAGGTAGATGTGGGATTATTTCCCTGACTCAAGTAGAGGTGACCAGCACTGAGGGCTGCATGGAAGGAGGAGATTTAGAAGTTACAGCTCTTTGTCAGGTCCAACATCTGCATCCCTGAATATCCACATCCCCTCGAGAGCCTCACCACAGCTTCCCTCTGATTCAGTCTTCCCAAAAAAGGGAATTTGAATTTTCCACTGTCTCCAAAACCCTGGAACAAGCCTAGGAGAGCGGGGAATAGCCTGAAGCTGGGGCAGGCTGAGCAAAGTGCAGCCATCCTTGTGCCATTTGCCTGCAGTGACATCCCCACAGCACAGCCATGCTGATGGTGACACCAAATGTCCCCTGGCCCTGCTGGTGAGGCCCCACACACAGGTCCTGCCCCACACCAGCACCTCCAGCCCAAGCCAGTGTTAAATATGGAAAAGATCCAGCAATGCTGGGGCGTTCACTGAGAGGACTCCATGGCTCCACACACAGTGAGACCTCTCAAAAAGTCCCCATCCCATGCAGGGGGTCAGTCCCCAGCCCTGTTCCCCAGCTCTCTGGGATTTTGGGAAGTGTATACAGCCAGCTGTGGACACAAGGAGAGCACAGCTGGCTCAAACAGCCTTCTCCCATCCAGCTGGGGTTTGGCTGGACCAGCCCCTGAGCAGGCAGAGCTGCAGAGACACAAACCCCTTGCACAGACACAGGAGCATCCTTCAGTCCCCATGTGCACCCGAGCAAAGCCTCAGCTGAGGGTGCAGCTCTGCTCTCCCACAGCCCCTGCATGCACACCCACCTTTGCTCCAGGTCTTGGACAGGCGCTGGTGCAGGCTCCTCCCGGTGCTCTTGGCGATCAGCTGTGCCAGATCCTCGAAGTTGAGGATGAACATGATGACCACACCTTCCTCGTTCTTCACGGGCACCACGTCCACCAGGCAGCGGAAACACGAGGCTGCCGAGCAGAGACAGGCTTGGGGAGGCTGCAGGGGGGATCCTCACCTCCTCCCCCCAGCCAGCAACCCTCTTAGCATAAAAATGGGGTTTTGAGCACTCTGATGGGTGTAATCCCTGCTGGTGGGCAGTGGAGGGTGTGGAGCATGAGCTGAGCCCTGGGAAAGAGCCATATCCCTGAAGCATCCCCATCACATCTCTTTTTTCTTCTGTCCCAGACAGTCATTTATATTAATGTACTTGAGAGCAGCAATTAAAGAGTGAGTAATTAAGAACTCAGGAAGTCCCAGGTAGTGGTTTAACCTCATTAAGCATCCCCGCTTGTAATCACGCTGCAGTTAATTGCCCTGCAATCACCAGGCGGTTTTTGGGGGCTGGATGCAGGCAATGGGGGTGAGCCAAGGTGGGCAGCAGGATGGGGTGGGATCAGTCCCCAAGGACATTCCCTAAAGGCACGGAGTGGTCAGGCATTGCCTTGTCTTGTCCTGCTGTGGGGAAACTGAGGCACAAAGAGGGCACAAAGACTGGCTCAGTGTCCTGGGAAGGATGGAGGTTGTGGGGAGGATCCCAGGTATGTCCCTAAGGATTTTCCTGTTGGATGTCAGCTGCACCCTGTGGCTCTCCTTGTGCAGCAGCCAGGCACCAGTCTGCAATTCGAGGCAACTAAAAACACCTGCAGGACTTTTCCAAAGCACGAAGTGAAGGATGCAGGTGCTTTCCCACCTCCTTTATTCCCACCAAACCCTCCAAAAAAGGAGGATTATATCCTACCTTAGAGTACAATCAGGACTTCCTTGAGCTCTCTGCTGTTGCTTTGGCACTGATGGGAGCAGCAACCCCCAAACCACAACCACCATCCCTCCAGCACAACCCCCTGAACACCACCGAATCTATCCCTATCCCAAACCTCCTAGAAAGCATGGAGCAGCATTATTCCAGCCGATCTGGAGCCAAGGCTTGCATGGCAGCCTTTTCCCGGGATTAGCGGAGCGGGCAGGGCTGCGCTGCCGGCCCGACCCGGGGCTCCCGCTCCAGCCGGGAGGGGCATCCCGGCCTTTCCGCGGATGATTTTAAGGAGCTCAGGGCCTCCCGTAATCAGGAGCAGATGGCCGGCATCGGGCAACTTCAAAATCTGCCCTGACGTCAGGGATGTGTGCATACACGGACACACACAGGCACAGGAGCAGGGAAGAAATGGATATGGTGAAATCTGTTTAAAGACCCCAGCAGATGTGATTTTCTCTTCCTTCCTTCCTTCCTTCCTTNTGCCTCCCTCCCTCCCTCCCTCCTTCCCCTTCTTTCTCCTTCTCTCTCTTTCTTTCTTTCTGTCTCCACCGTTCACCAAAAATATGTGAGCTGGGGAGGAGGGAGTGGATTTTTGGCAGACAAAGCTCTTTTTGGGGGCTGCATGGCAATGTGGCAGGTTACCTCTGTGTGGAGCAGGAAGAAGTGAGGCTCTTTTCTCCCCCTTTGTCAGGATTTTTAGGGATCTTTAGATCAAGAGATGCCCTGTAAGTGATGCTGAGGTGGCACGTGCTTGCTGGGATGCACAGGGGAACCCTCTCATGGATGCTTTCTCCTTTGGTGGGTTAAAAAAATCAGGTTCTTTTTCTCCCCCAGGGGTGATTTTGAAGCATCACTAACCTGCTGGAACCCACAAGGTTCATTGGCATGCCCAGCCATCAACTCCATGCTTCCCCCTGGACTGGGAATTCTGACCCAGATATCCCAGTCCTGCCTCAGCTGCTCTTCCCTCCTGCATTCCTTCCCTGCCTCACCTTTCCTTCCTAAATTCCTCCATGGCAGTGGGAGGGGATGGCCTCTGAGCTGTTCTCAGGGGGGTTGGATCCTGGCAGGCCCAATGGGGCATGGGAAAGGGTTAATCCCATGGCCAGTGCTGAACAGCTGAAAACTGGGCCCAGTTACATCCAGTTGGAGGGATAGAAGGAGCAGCTGGGAGGTGGCTGGGGGTGGGTTTGGGTGGCAGCTGGTGCCTGGTTTGATCCTGCAAATCTGGGAGGTGCTGAGCTTGAGCAGCCCTGGCCAATGTCACTGTGAGCCCCTTGCTGATCCCTTTTAAATTAAATAAAATAGACTATTTCTGTTGGGAGGGAACGACAGCAATAATCTAGTCCAACTGCCTGGCCAATTCAGGGTGGGACAAAAGTTAATCCCCCCTCCAAAACCAGGGAAATCACCCCAAAATCAGCCCCAACAGGCACAGCCCTGCCTGCCAGGAACTCCGTGCCTTGCTCACATTGCACAGCATGGAGGTGCCAAGGGAATGGGGGAATATCAGGAGCAGCAGATTCCCTTAAACCTGGCCCAAAGACAGAGCATCCCCCCAGGATTTGGGCTCTCTGTGCTGCTGGGATTTGCAGTACCCCCAGCTCTGTTGAGAGGCTGCAGCTGGGAGAGCTGTGGCACTGACTCAGTTTCCCTAAGGTGAGCCTCCCCATCCTTCACAAAAACCACCCCCCAGAGCTGCTGCACCTCAGCCCTGCCCTCCCATCCCTGCTCCTCCATCCACTGTCCCCATCCCTCTGACTGCCTCTTCCTTTCAGCTGTTCAGCTAATCTGTCTCCATCCATCTAATTTTATCCAGCCACCAAATGATCTCTTGGAGGAGCCCTTAGGGCGTTCACAACCTGCCTGTGCTCTGTGGCCACCAGCATGAGGAGAAACCCAGCCCTGGGGGCTGCAGGAAGGGCTTGGCACGTGGGGTATGACCTGGATGCTGGTTTGAAGGGTCCCACAGCCAGTGTGGTGGGTTTGTATGGGCTGGGCAAACCAGCTCATCCCCCAAACTCCTGGGTTTGATCTTCCAGCACCCCCAAACCGAGCGAGTGCCTGGAGGTTTGTGCTTTCTCACCCACCGTGTCTTCTGACCTTGATAAAAGCCAACACTTAATAACATTAAAAATGTCATTGCTGGGGGCCCTCCCTCCCTCCCTGTCCCTCTTATCCCCTGCAGCCACTGGTGGTTAATGCATTTCTCAGTATCATCAGTATTAAACTAATCAACAGGACACGGGGGTTTCCGAGAGCCGGACACGAGCCAGCATTGTTATGAATATTAAAAAAGAGAGTTATTAATCTGTGCTTGGAGCTCTTACCCAGGCCTGCCCCCCTTCCCCTGGCCAGGAGATTTAATCTGCAGGGTCT
This sequence comes from Aegithalos caudatus, assembly GCA_013389925.1. NCBI lineage: Eukaryota > Metazoa > Chordata > Aves > Passeriformes > Aegithalidae > Aegithalos > Aegithalos caudatus. The sequence goes on along the minus strand of WEIU01006563.1, from coordinate 68,711 downwards.
CATGGCTAAATCTATAGTGGTATTATATAAAGGAGCAGAGGAGAGGGGCTGGGAAGGGCACAGAGGGGATGGGGACAGCGATGGGAAGGGAGCTGTGCTCTGGGGATGGCTGGCATGCCCAGGGAGAAGCTCCCATCCTGGGATACATCAGTGTCTGGGCTGAGTAGAACTTCAAAGGGAAGTGCAGATTTCTGGGAAGCCCTAAAGCAAATCCCTGAGGTGGGCTGGAAAAAAAAAATGGAGATAGAGCCTGAGCTGGTGGGAGATTGGTCACTCTTGGGACCTGGGCTGAGCCCCTGCAGGTCTACATCCCCTGGGGTGAGTCCCTGCACCCCTGGGGTGAGCCCCTGCAGGTCTGCATCCCCTGGGGTGAGTCCCTGCACCCCTGGGCTGAGCCCCTGCAGGTCTGCATCCCCTGGGGTGAGTCCCTGCACCCCTGGGCTGAGCCCCTGCAGGTCTGCATCCCCTGGGGTGAATCCCTGCAGGTCTGAATCCCCCTGGGCTGAGCCCCTGCAGGTCTGAATCCCCCTGGGGTGAATCCCTGTACCCCTGGGGTGAGTCCCTACAGATCTGCATCCCCCTGGGGTGAGCCCCTGCAGGTCTGCCTCCCCCTGGGGATGTACAGGGAATGTACAGCAGGGAATGTACAACACAGGGTGTGCCCTGGCCCCTCTCCCCACACCCAGGCAGGGCACCAGGAGACTGAAACCTGCCAGGACACCAGGCCAGCAAAAATGACCTTATTAAGTAACATCAGCAGGACCCTGTGCAGTGAGGAAGGGCAGGGATTCCTGTGCTTACAGGCTTCTTCTTAAATTCCAGGCCTTACAGGCTGGAAGCAGCAGTGGAGAAGGAAAACCAGGAGTGTCAGGTGGCTGAGGGTACCCACCAAAATGTGGCCACAAGAAAGATCCAAGCCTAGCAGGGTGGTTTTGGGTGCAGGTGGAAAGATGCTCTGATCCCCAAGAGCCAAAAGAAGTCCTGGATCAATACAATGGGTTGGAAAAATGCATCTTAACATCCTCTGCAAGCAAAGTGAGTGGCCATGTTTAGGTCCTCAGTCCTTCCCTTGCTAAATCCCACTGGCTGCAGGAATGAGTCCATCTTATCTGAGGCTGTGTGGCCAAAGCTGCAGTGCTGGCAGCCTTTCCTGGGGCTATCCAGCCATCCCAGGGCCCTGTTCCCATGGCACAGGGGGCTGCCTTCCCCTGGGGATGCCACAGTCATTAAGGATGAGGATGGAGAGCTTGGGGTGGGAATCAGGGACTCTACCAGGGCAGGGATTTCAGGAAAACAGCCTACTCCAGGCAGCATTCTTGGAGGTGCTGGGGATGATCTGGGCCTGTCCTTTTGTTCATAGGGCATCAGAGCCAAGCAAAAAGCATCTGTGGAGCAGCAGAGGATTAAAAATGTGTCTCTTCCAGCTCTCTGCCTTAGTCACACTGGCCCTGGGGCCCAGGCAGGGCAATGGGGGCACAGCACAGCATCTCTGGGACCAGAGCTTTTGCCATTGTGAGGTGGGATGTTTATAAGTTCCCATCTGCAGCTGGGCCATGGTGTCCATCCCTTTCCTGAGGTCACAGCCTGAGCCTTAAAGACAACAGCAAACAACCCTAGCTTGGCATAAACCCCATGGGTTTGTACAAGCCAAGAGCTCAGCCTGGGGATGGGGATGGCTGTGCCTTCCTACTCCTCCAACACCCAAGAAGTCCCCTTAGTCCTGCCTTGAGCTCTCATGGGGCAGAAGCAGAGGTTCCCAGGGAATGCCAGCACCAAATCCCTGTCAGTGCCAGGATCCAGCATTTGCTGGTGGGATTTTCCCTCCTGCTCCCAGTGCACCCCTTGGGCACGTCACACGTTGCTGTTTACAAAGCTGTGTGGAGAAACCCTGGCTGGATGCATCCCCCTGCTCAGCCAGGCTTCCTGGCAGCAGCTGCTGGAGATGTGCAGTGCCATGGGTGTGCCCTGGGCTGGGGACAGAGGGCACATGCCACAGGAGTGCCCCTGTCCCCTCTGGGTGCTGTGACACCTCCCAACCCATGCCTGCCTGGCTGCTGGCTCGGGCCCCCCATGGGGACCTGCTGGGGGGATCTGCTGAGTGCCATGGGGCACCCCAATCACCCTGGGAGCTTCCAGGGGAAAATCCTGGCTTCTGCAGCAGTGCTATGAGTTTGCTGGCCTGATCCCAGCCCCTAATCCCAGTTCCAAGGGGACTGACAGGAACTGCTGCTGGAGGGGACAGGCTGTGGGCTCTGCCCAGGACAGGATGGAGGGGCTGGGGCTGCCCCACCAGCTGCTCCAGCTGTCACTCCCCTTTCATATTCATCAGCATCACATTCACACAGATTAAACAGAGTGAGTGCCACCAGCTGCTGCTGCTCAGGCCATGCTATAGCACTGTGGCACTCAGCTGCTGTGGCCACTTCTGCTCTGGGGACCCTGCAAGCCCTGGCCATCAAAGCACATCATCCCTGGGGAGGGAATAACCCAAGGCTGGATGCAGCTCAGCTCCACCAGCTCCTTGGTGATGTCCTCAGGGGATGCTGGAGGATTTGAGCTCACCCTGGCCACAGTGGACAGTGTGTCCCCAGGGCTGGAGCCCATGGCTGCTCCTCACTGCAGCAGGAGCTGATCCCGTGCTGACCCCCCCCGTCTGGGCCACTTCCAGCTGTGTAACATCTTGTAAGAAAATTAACTTTTCACTGATCTCCCAGCTTTGAGCTGGGGATTAGAGCCCACACACGCTGCAAACGGGCTCTTCCCTCTTTCCAAGGATCTTTTGGGGTTGTTTTGGGGGCTTTTTTTGGGGCTGCTGTGGCAGGAAGGGACAACTGCCCTGGCTGGGCTGGTCCCACCTTCCCCCATGGGTACTTCATTCCTGGTTCCATTTTGGAGCTGGGCTCACTTTTGGCATCCCTGGCTCGTTTGGCTCTGTTTATAATTAGGTGATGACAGCACAGGCATCCTGGTGGGGACCGAGCAGCCAGGCTGTCCCCAGGGACACACATCTCCCCATCACTCAGCACCCTGCCTGACCACAGAACCCACTGACCCAGACACCTTTGGGTGGCCCCTTCCTACCTCCATCCACCCATCCATCCCACCCTGGCCCTGCCTGGGTGGCTGGGAAGGGCAGATTTTGGGTATAACCATTGCCTCAGTCAGGCAGAAAAGCCAGGAAACAACCCCGCGAGCTGCAGAGAGCCAGGAGTACCGCAGTAATAAACAGCAGGTCGAGGCTGGAGATTGGTGCTGCTGGTATGAAAAAGAGGACAGGCAGGTTTGGAGCTCTGCTGGCTAATTAAGCAGCAGCTCCCTATAATGCAAAAAGCCTTTTCTTTGCCGATAAGACCCATTTATAATGGGCCGAGCGGTCGCAGGCTGAGTGCTGGGGGGAAACAATTGGGAAGCATGCTGCTGGTGGGGTTGGGTTTTAAAAATAGACATGAAGGGTTTGCTTCTGGGCTCTTTTTTATTTTTTTTTTTTCCCCCTCTTTTTTAATAAAATAGAGAAGAAAGCAGCTCAGAGCTGCAATGAGTGTTCCCCATGGCCTAGAGGAAGAGCAGGGCTCTGAGGATGGCACTGAGCATCCCAGGAATGCTTCAAAGCAGGGAGCACGGCAATGGATCAGGCTCACAAGCCAAGTAGTCCCCAGGGACAGAATGGGAAACTATCCTGAGGGAAGCAGGGAGGGAATGGAACGGGGCTGCACTTGCTGTCCTTGCCACAGCCAGTGCATGGCCACGTTCTGGCACTGGGATGGGAGCAGGGGGACAGCGTGTCTGCTTCTCTGTGTGTCTCCTGCACTGAGCTGGGCTCCAGCCAGGCCCTGCAGCTGCTGAAGGGGGGGCTTGCACCCAGACCTGGCACCACTCATGGCCCCTTTTCCACCCAGGACTGGCCCCACAGGAAGGGCCTCGACCGAGTGGCCTGATCCTGGCACCACACAGGGTCAGGTCCTGCTGGGATAACGCTGGGATAACACACAGAGGTGCTGCCAGTGAATAACTCTGGGGGCTGATACGCTGGCACCTGGATGCCAGCCCAGGAGATAGGGACTTGGAGGGAGGCCAGGACACCCGGGTGCCAGCCCCCAAGATAGGGTGCTGGGCTGGGAGCCAGTGTTCCATTTTTTCCTTCCACTGGTTCTCCTCTACCTGGCTATCCCAGCAGTGGGGTGCAGCCCTGTGCTCAGGCCGAGCCCCCATCAATAAAATCTGAAGCAATGGGAAAGCCCCACAAGTTAAAAAAAGGAAACACTTTGTATTTTTAACCTCCCATGAGCACCAGACCTGCATTTCTCTGCCCCTTAGGAGCCCTGGCCACTGCTGTTTTGCAGCATCAAGCACTAAATATTTATTTAACTTCCTGCCGTATTAGAACTAATCACTCGTATTTTCCATCAAAGCTTCATTTTCATCTTAACGTAATTCCATCTGTGCACGCACAGCCGCATCCTGCCCGCTGCAAAGGCAGCTCTGAGCCTGCTGGCTGCACCCCCTCTCAGCAGACATGGGGAGGCTGTCTCATCTCATCTTGGAGCACAGACTGGAAGCCTGGAAGTGCCCCAGCCTGGCTTCTCCATGGGCTTCCCACTGGATTCTTGCTCCCAGTGCAGGGATCCCACAAGCAATGACACAGCTTGTCCCTGGAGCTCCCAGCCATCCCCAAGGCCTCACAAATGAGCTGATTCCCAAATAACCTGGCAACCTCCTCTATTGCTCATGGTCCCAACGTGCTCCACAACAGCAGAAGCCACTATGGACTTGCTCCCAGCAAATCCCCGAGCCCAGGTGCAATCCTGATCCCCTGGCATCACCCAGATCCTGTTTGCCTCCCATCCCTGGCTCCTCACATCCCAAACCCAGGGCAGATCACACCTCCTGCTCACCCCACCAAGCCCCCTCTTACTGTCTTTGCGGTAGTAGAGGATCTCCAGCTTGCACTCCTCGGAGCCCAGCAGGGCCTGGGTGAGCTGGGCAATGGAGCTCTTGGTGGTGTCAGGGCCGGTGAGGAAGTCGCAGGTGCAGGGCTGCTGCATCACCTCCACGCGGGAGTAGCCGAACATCTCGCAGAAGCCGTCGTTGCAGTAGATGATGGCGCAGTTCTCCATCTGGGCGTTGGCAATGAGGAACTTGCGGTCTGCAGGGAGGCAGGAGGGCACGGGGGATTAGAGGGGTGCTGGGGATAGCCTGGGGGGGAAGGGGGTGAGCTTGTGATGTCACCTGTTGTGGTGACAGAGGTAGGTTCCCTAGGGACACTGGTGGCAGGTCTGGGTGCGGGGGGAGAGTGGTTGAACCTCTGCCCACGCCGTCCCAGGGACTGCTCTGCTCTTCAGAGAGGGAAAGCATCCCCAATTCCAGGTGAATTTGTGACTGTGGGGACAGGGGGACCCGAAGGGGCGTTTCTCAGTGGAGGCAGTTTGGCTGGGATTGGCCACTCCCTGCATGCAGCCTTGACATCTCAGCACCGGCATGTGGGGACTCTCTGCTGACTAATGGGCAATCTGTGCCTGACCAGCACTGCAGGCAGAGGGGAGAGCTGCAGCCTCTGTCCCTTCCCAGGAGCTCAGCAGGGAGCTGAGTTACCTCAGAGACTTTCCAGCCTAGCTCAGATTTGACTGAAGTCAGGCAAGAGGCAGGAGGAGGAGGGACTGTGAGGTTTGCCTTCATGGGAAGCAGGGGTGAAACCCATCACATTAATGATTCTCCTAAGGTTTTATGGGATAATTGTAACTGTGGGCTGAAGGTGAAATCCAGACCCTGCTGGGCTTTGTGGCCCCTGTGCTCAAAAAGTAAAGTGCTCAAGTGAAGGAAAGGGGAAACTGAGGCAGGGAGTGGTGCTGCCCCATTCCCTCCTGGTGCTGCAGACACCTAGGCTGGGCTTGCTGTCTTGCCAGGGTGTGTGGCAGCACTGCACAGCCTGTGTCATCCAGCCCACATGGAGCCACTTCCATCCTTATCTTGGGGTGAGCTCTGATTTGGTTTGATTTTGGGTTTTTTTAAGGATATCGGGGAGTGCTGGGCTCTGGGACAGGTTTGCTGGGATGTGACAGGGGCTGGATGCTTATGTGGTGGATGCTGTGTCCATTCCAGCACCATCTCCCTCAGCATTTGGCATCAGCTTCGGGCTGGAGCTGGAGGCAAGGCTGAGCAGAGGGTCCATTTGGAGGCTGCCTCCCAACCCAGACCCCAATTAATCTCCTGGATTACCCAGGAATGGCATCTGCAGCTTGCAGAACCCTGCTGCACTCCAGCCTCACCAGGAATTTTACCCAAATGCAAGAGAAACCTCTGCACAGCTGCAGCACCAGGACCTGGTGGGGTGGGGGGACCCCTCCCAGGCACCTCGGGGCTCTCCCCAATGGCATCTGCAGAGTCCCAGCTCTGCAGGACTCCCCCCAGTAAAACCAGTGTCCCCAGGGATGCTGCACGAGTCTCCTGCTTCATCCCACCCTCAGACAGCTCCTTGGTGGCCCTTTATGGGGGACTCCCACTCTGGCACCTTTCCCTTTCCCACACAGGGCTGATGCTGGTGCTGATGCTGCAAACACCACAAAGCACCACAGACAAACGCTTCCCAGTTCCTTCTTCCCGATCCTTCTACATCCAAACTGCTTTGCCAGCTGGAAGGCAGCACAAGGAGGGGACCTCCTCCCAAAACCCTCCTCCTGGGGCACACTGTGATGAACAATTTCCCCATCCAGTGTCAGCTCCACGGACTGGATCCAGTCTGGATCCTGGCTGGCGCAAGGCAGGATTTACAGGGCTGGCAGGGCGCCGGAGCAGGCTGTGCTGAGCACAGGGATGTGACCAAGAAGACCAGGATGGGAAGGAACTGCAGAGCCAGACCTCCTTGGGGGTTTTTTGTTTTTTTTTTTTTTTTCCACCCCCAATTTGCTGTCTGCCCTGCCCTCAACCTGCAGATTTTCCCTTGGTCCCACAAGCAGGGAAGGGTTGTGCCCCTCCGGCTGCAACGGGGCCTCACCAGGAGCAGCTACACCCAAGGGAGCTGCGGTGTTAGGGGCGAAGGCACCCACAGGCATGGAAGAACTCGCTGCCTGTAGCAAAGATGTCTTAAGTGTGCTGGTTTGGTGTCTCCCAACACCTGTCACAGTAGGAAAACTGCCTCGGGGGAGCGTGGGGTGATGTTTCGGCAGAACTCAGCTGGTGCCCGACACGGCTGGCAGAGTGCGGGGAGGGTGCGGGCAGGGAGCGGGGGCCCCGGCCGCGTCCTCGCTGTCACACATCACCGAGTGGCCCCGCTGCCCCCCAGCCGCCGCTTCCCGGGGGGAACTGATAGGAACCAGGGACAGTTTTTCTCACTTTCCATCCCCAGGGTCACGTCAGTCACTGCCAGGCCAGGCAACGCAGATCCGGCAGGGATGGCAGCGCCAGGGAATTTGCCCGCTCGGGAAACTTGGACACCAGAGAAAACCCGGGGCAGTGGGGGGTGCACAGCCACGGCATCCCACAGCAGCACCCCGAGGTCAGTTTTTGGGGGACCCCAGCCCCCTGGTCCTCTCCCTTCATCCCCAACATTGTAGGGGAGACCGAGCCCCGTCGGGGTGCGCAGAGAGTGGGAGCGGGGACCCCGCGCTCCCACCCAGCCCCACGCAAACCCCGGCGCTCCCCGACGTGCACGGACTTTTCGCTGTATTTGACAGCGAAACCAGCCCAAAAAAATTCATATAAAGGGATTACACGGAGCAACAGCAAATGGCAACATTTCACCAGGGACGGCGGCCGCCGAGAGCGCAGAGTTGAAGGCAAACAAGGCAGCGAGCCCGACTGCGCTGGGGTCCCCCCTGTCCCCCAATTCCAGGCGGCCGGGACCCCCTCCCCGCCAGCCCGGACACATCATCCCAAGCCCGGGGACTGTGGGGGGGTCGCGGTGTCCCCAGCCCCCGGGGAAACACCGCGGCTGGGATGGCTCGTCCCCCTGTCTATAAATACCCGCGGGGACACTGCCTGGCTGTCGCCCACCCCTCTCCCCCCCTTCGGGAGGTCACAGGGGCCCCTCCGTGCCCCCGGGGACACCCTCCTGCCTTCCCCCCCTCCTCTCCCCGCTGCGCTTCGAAGTTGGGGGGCCGCCCCGGCCGCGGGGTTGGGGGGGGGAAGCGGAGCGGGACCGGAGGGTGCAATACTCACTTTGTCCTTCAAATTTGCGAATGATGGTGTCCAGGTAGGTGTTTTGGGGGGCCACATGGCCCCGGCGCACCGGCATCG
>WEIU01006563.1:25015-53453 GCA_013389925.1 Aegithalos caudatus | reverse complement strand
GCTGTTCCCCCGGGGGATCTGGGGACACGTTCGGGTACCACCTCCCCGTGAGCATCCTGTGCTCCGGGAGGATGGAAAGCAAACAAGCGTGGGCGGGCAGACACCTGCCTTCTGCTCGTCTGCCAGGTGCTATCAGCCTCTCCCCAAGCCTCAGCTTCCCGGAGTATGACACCACCGAGGGCAGAGGCCATGGGATGGGAGAGGGACGGCTGGATCATCCCGATCCCCTCATTTCCCCTGCTGCTTCGGGCTGCAGCAGATCGCAGCTCTTTAAGGCTGCAATAATCCCCGGCCCGGGATTAGTTTTGCACCTAATCACTGCAGAACAAATACGAAGTTTTATTTACAGAAGCAGAAGAAAGACGAGGCCGGGGACGGGGAGGATGGAGGGGGGGGGATGTGTGGGCCTGAATCACGGCTGATCCCAAGATTATCGGGAGCTGGAGGGCAGGAGGAGATCGCTGACCTTGGACCCCCCTCCCCGGCTTACGTAAATGTGTCATTGAGTGCTGGAGTGAGCTCCAGCCTCATCCCAGCCCGGGCTTGGTGACCCCCCAGCCCTTTAAACCGTTCATGTCTGGACTTTGGGGATTCCTGGCCCCGATTCAGCCCCTCCCTGAGGGATGTGCTGCTCTGTGAACCCACGGGCTGTCAGCTCGGATGGGAGCCACCATCCAGGGGAGGATGGAGATGCTGTCAAGGGATGCTGATCTTCCAGATGGGGATGGGGAAAGATGGGTGCTGCAGCCCCAAATCCAGGCTGGTCCCCAGGGATTTGTGTTTACACTGGGTTGGGAGGGAAGCTCTCCTTCCTGAGAGCCCCCAGCCCACATGTGAGAAGAAGCTGAGCTGCCGCTCCAAGGGTGACAAGACACAGGTTTATTTTTTTCATCCATGCAAGCCAACAGCCTGGCAGCAGGCAAACCAGGATGTGCTTCATCCCTCCCCAAGCTGCCCTCTTCACTGGAGTCCCTGTGGCTTTGCCCACAGGTCAGAATTGGCTGGTGGGTGACCAGGCTGGACCAGCTCCAGCCCTGGGCACAGGGGCAGCTCGTGACGGCTCCGTGCCTGCCGGAGCCTCAACTTCTCTTTCCCCTGATTCAGACATTGACAAATAAATAGCTCTTCTCTGCCTTGCATAGTGGAAAGGAATGTCTGACCTGAGAGGAGAGAGGAATCCTGGGCTGTGGAAACCCACGGCTTCCTTGGCAAGTGTGCCCACGGCCTGGCTGCCAGCCTGGCCAAGTGCCCGTGCTTGCACCCTGTCTGTGTTGCCCTGCTGGTGGCTGCCTTATTTCAGTTCCATCTCTGAGCTGGATTTGAAGGCCTTTCTCCTGGCTGAGGAGAACTTGACACCAAAGATGATGGTGGTGATCAGGAAGATGAGTGCCAGGGCGAGCAGGACCCAGCTCCCTGCTGTGGCTTGACTTTTGGTCAGGGACATTCCCAGGAAATCAGTTTTGCTGGAGTCATCTTGGGCTGGATTGGTTGGAAAAGAGAGAAATGAGAGATGTGGTTGTTGCTGGGGGCTCTGGGCTGTGCTATGTGGGATCACCCTTGCTGGTCTCTTGGATGCCCTTTGGCCCCAGCTCCATGAGAAGCATCCAAACACCCTATGATTTTTGGCATGGCCAAGGGGCACCAAGAAAGCTCCATTTCATTCTGATCCTGGTGAGGGCCGAGCCCTGCATACCTGTGTAAGGAGTCCAGCTGTAGTCAGGCCAGCCCAGGACCTCTCCATTCTTCTCATTCTCTTTCTCCAGCCACGTCATGAGTGGCTTGAAGTAGCTCATCAGGGCCTCTGCTGACATGTTGGGCTGCCCTGTGATGAGCTGCATGGCTTCAGGCCATGGCTTGCTGAAACCCAGCTTCAGGGCATCCCTGTGGCAGGAGAAATCAGCTCCAGTGTGTTCCCCATCACCCTCTTGGCTGCCAGCCCCTCCCTTTCCCTTGGGGGTCTTGGTATCAGCATCCCCGGGATAGCCTGAACCCCCAGAACCACGGGGATGCGAGCCTGGAGTGCAGGGAGGGACATTTATCTTGGGGGGGAAGAGGGGATTTTCATGGATTAAAACTCTCCAGTGAATCCAGCCTGATGCAGAGCAGCCCCTGGGTGAAAGGGTTAATTTTGCAGGTGCTTTCCTTGAAGCAAGGGGGTTGTTTTCCCTAAGGAACTGGGGGCTGGGAGGAGGAGGAGGAGGTGGAGGAGGCGGAGAAGGAGGAGGAGGAGGAGGCGGAGGAGGGAGCCTTCCCCCTGCCAGAGGCCTAGCTACCATCTAGTGGCTGCTTTTGCAATCACAGTCCCAGCCCAAGGTGTCCAGGGATGGGATGGGAGGGATGACCAGGGGCTGTGGTGCCTCCTGTCTTGATGGGCTGGCTGTAAGGGATTTGGGGACATAGATACCCTTGGCTTTACCTTGCCCACACACCTACCCCAAGAGCTTCCCAGCCTCCTGGGACTGGTAGATGTCACAGGTGTGCAGGGGACCCTTGTGCCCAGCTGCATCACAGAGTGCCTGGTGGAACTGGAACTGGATCACAAAGCTGACAAAGTACCTGGTGGAGAGGGATGAAGAGATGGGAATGGACCCTGCTGGGGCCTGTGAAGAGAGGATGTGGCTCCCCTGATTCTCTGGTTGCACCCTCCCAGTCTGGAGGAGCATCACTGGCTTTGGAGCTACACCTGCTTCAGCTCAGCTCAACCTGCTGAGGCCACTTCTCCCATTTTGTCAGAGTGGATGAGCTCATCTTCCTTGGATAGGGAGAAATTCCCCTAAATCCAGATTCCTTCTGTCCAGGTCTCCAGAGCTGCCCAGCCCATGCAGGATGGTACCACCAGCCATGGAAAATGCTGTCATCCCCAGCAGCTGGCCTGGGGATCAATGTCCAAGTGGTGTCCCTTGTGCCCCAGCCCTGCTGGCTCACCTAATGTAAGGGACGTTGGCAGGGATGTGAAACTTTGCCCCAGGGTCAAAATCATCTTCAGACCTCGGTGCTGGTGGGCACAGGCCCTGGTACTTCAACCTGGGTGAGAGAGGGAGAGTTAGGCCAGCCTGGGGAGGAGGAGGTGGGGTAATGTGAGGACAGAGGGAGGGGTTGTGTATCTCATCATTCCCATTGCAGACAACTGGGCCACGAGGACAAAACACCCAGAGGGACGATGGCCAAGGCCCTTGTCCCAGACAGGGGTCTGAATTCAATCCTACCTGAGGTTCCACCACTCCCTGTTGTACTCATCCTCCTGGATCCTCCCATCAAACACCTTCCAGCGCCACTGGTCCATCAGGTACCCGAAGGGCAGGAAGGCAATTTTGTCCAGGGCGATGCTCATCAGGTAGTTAATGTCACTTTCTGCCCAGGGTGTGAAGATGTGAGCAAGACAGTGCTGAATCCACCTCTCCTCCCTCTGTGGGTCATTCTGCCCCAGAACTGGGTGTCCCCAACACATCCTGTCCCCTCCATGCATGCAAAGCCGCTGGATATATCCCTGAGCCTTTTACCCTCGCCCAGCCCCTCCTACCCATCTGCATTTCCAGCTATTCCCAAATTTGCTAATCCAGCTCACCTTCGTTTTCCATGACTTGGTCCAGCAGTTTGATGCTATGCAGGTGTTTGGGGGTGGACACAGACAAGGCCATGACATCCCCCACAGCCTCGTGGAAGCCGGGGTTGGCCCCATCACGGAAGGACACGGGCTGGTCCTTGTACTGCAGGAAGTACTGGACGTGGCCCATCTCGTGGTGCACTGTGATGAGGTCATCCATGTTCACCACAGTGCACTGCTTGATCCTGGACAGGGACACAGGGGTTGGGGGTGAAGGGAGGGCAGTGCTGGCGTGAAAACCTCTGGGAACCATCACATCCCCTGGAGCTATTTTTGCTTTCTGTGTGCTCCCTTCCCCACGTCTGATGCCAGGCCAGGCTGGCCCTGCTCTGCTGGGTTGGGCTCTTCCTCCTCCTGCACCTCCTGCACACCCTGCCCCTGTCCATCAGCTTTTCCATTCTCCAGGGCAGGGCAGGGCAGGGCAGGGCAGGGCAGGGCAGGGCAGGGCAGGGCAGGGCAGGGCAGGGAAGGGCAGGGAAGGGCAGGGAAGGGCAGGGAAGGGCAGGGAAGGGCAGGGAAGGGCAGGGAAGGGCAGGGCAAGCATGGATTGCCCTCCATCCACCATGGAGCCAAGTGCCATAGCTGGGATGCCACAGCCCCAGAGCAAGAAATCCTGTGGTGGCACCAGCCCTTATTCTACAAGACCTTTTCTGCCCCAGCACCACATCAGCAGTGGCCACCCCCTGCTCCCCGTGGGCACCTGAAGTCCTTGCGATTGTAGAAGTCCCAGGCTGAGGCATGACACACCACCTCCCTCCCATCTGATGGCTTCTCAATCATGGACTTGTCCCAGAACTCCTGTGGCATTGGGATCAGGCCCAGGGAGGTGAAGAAACGGTCTGACTCTTCAAACATTTTCTTGGGTGTCCAGCCCTGGGGAAAGAGCAGAGACCTGGTGAGGGGTGCTGGGGGCTGTGGAAGGATGGGGATCTTGTTGCCCCTTGTTGCCCCTTGTTCTGGGCAGGGGGATCTCCTGGAGTCACCTAGACCTGGATCCAGGTCTTGGCTTATCAAGGTAGGGAGAATATAGATGAGGCATGGATTTTTTTTGGCAATATTAGAACATTTGGCAACATGGGTGGTGGCAACATCCAAAGGTTCCTGGGTCCCAAGGGGCAGCTTAGAAAAGCACTGACCTGTTCTTTCATGGCTGGGGTGGCATCCACCTTGGTGGCATTTGGGAAAGGTATCACCAGGTCGAAAATGTTGGACCATGACTGAGCCCACATGTTGCCTGGGAGGGGCAGAAGGATGGCACAGGTCAGGAGGGAGACAGGGAGAGGAGAGCAACCAGTGACTCCCTCCTCCTGCACAGGTGGATCCCCTTGCCTGCATAAGAGCAATGTAAGCAGGAACCCATCCATGCAAGAGAGGTCAAATCATGCTGAGCATGCTGCCCTTCCCTGGGGCCTCTACAGACCCATCCCAGGGGACATTTCCCTTCAGCCAGAGCTGAACAGAGACCACTTCTACCCTTGGCATGGCACAGAGACAGCCACACCTGGTGGCAGACACAGCTTAGCTCCAGCAGAGCCCTTACCTAGCAGGTGGGCAGGGATGGGGCCCCTCAGGTTTATGTGCTTTGCTCCATACTTTTTGTAGAGGGCTCGGCGTACATAAGCGTGTAGGTTGAGGTACAGGGGCTGCAGCTGCAGGTACAGACTCTCCAGATCTTCCTCAAAAGTGGGGGTCTCATACAGGGATCTCCAGTAGGCCCCGTTGTCTTTGTAGCCTGTGAGCAAGAGCAGAAGCTGTCAGACACTGTCCTCCTTGGGCAAGGCTCTGTCTTGCTGTTCAGACACTCCAGGTCCTTCCATAAGTGAGAGAGGAGATCTGAGAGTTAGTGAGACCTCCACACCCTTAGGATTTAACCCCCAGCTGGATGAAGATCCCAATCCTCTGCCCACAGGGGGTTAGAGCCATGGTGGGCTCTAGGGGAGTGTGGGCTCGATATTTCTGAACCTGAGAATTGCTAGCTCTTCTCAAGGGAAACTTTTCAACAGTTTTCTTTTTCTCAAACAACTTTGTATAAATAACTACCTTTTCCTACAACATTTCCAAGTAAACAATATTCCTCTCCTATAACAACCTCTCTCCCAGGTGTTGTTTGCTATTTCAGTTACTTAACCAACAGAGAGAGGTGTCAATCCTACGCACCAATAATGCCCCTTTTTTAGCCCAGCATGTTAAAAAAGGCTGGATAAATTGTAAATAAAGCCTCCTGATTCTCTCCTGCCTGCTGTCTTTATTTGGTGTCCTACTGGGACAGGGGAGCAGGGCACTGACCATTGAGCACGGCTGCCTTGTTGCTCAGTTCCACGTATCGCATGTAGTTGTTCCTCATCTTCTTCCCAGAAGCATCCCTCCAGCCCTTCCAGGCAAAGAGGAGCTCATCATAGTCCCGAGAGGTGGCCATGATGTCTGTGAGGTCTAAGAGAGAGAAACAAAGCCACTGTGGTGCTGCTGGATGGGCTGAACAGCTGCAGTGGTTCTACGTGCAATGTGCTGCGCAGGGGCCATCACAGAGAAGGTGAAAGGACCATTCATTGCCTTTCTTCATGCCCCCATTAAAAAAAAACAACAAAAAACAAAAATCCCTTCCTTCTGGGCCAGTGCAGATGCCCTGCAGGACACCCTGCCAGATCTTACCAGGATCCAGTGGGTGACAGGTTTCCTTCTCTCTGCAGACCCTGGCCACGCTGTACGTGGTCTCCATATCTGAGAGGAGGCTGTTATACTGCAAAGGAAATCAGAGGATGTAAACTGGTTATACTGCAAAGGAAATCAGAGGATATAAACTGGTTATCCTGCAAAGGAAATCAGAGGATGTAAACTGGTTATCCTGCAAAGGAAATCAGAGGATGTAAACTGGTTATCCTGCCAAGGTAATACGAGGATGCAAACTGGTTATCCTGCAAAGGAAATCAGAGGATGCAAACTGGTTATCCTGCAAAGGAAATCAGAGGATGTAAACTGGTTATACTGCAAAGGAAATCAGAGGATGCAAACTGGTTATCCTTGCTCCATATCTGAGAGGAGGCTGTTATACTGCAAAGGAAATCAGAGGATGTAAACTGGTTATCCTTGCTCCTGATATTGGAGGATGTCCCAGCCCATGGAGGTTTTTGGGTATTTTACTCTGGTTCTTCCCAAGATCAGTGTGACCTCAACAGAGGCAACCTGGAGTCAATACAAGAGGGCCTGGGGCCAACAAGCCATGTGCCATGGTCACCCAAACATCCAGGCCCTGTGGGAAACTGAGAGACAAGGATTTTGGCTTTGTGTAAAAGATACCAAGCTATCACCTTTTTCAAGACAGATGGTGGCTGCCCATTTCTTAAATTTTGAGAGAAACCTGTGTCTTCACACAGGATGATGGCCAGGGACACCCTCTCTTGCTGTGTCCCCTTGCCACTCACCTCCATCAGCTCATTCTCAGGCAGGGCTGCCCTCTCAATGACACTCAGCTTTTTGAGGATACGGATGACACTCTGGTCCTGGAAATTAGAGGTTTCAAACTGCCTGGCCCTCATGCCATACTCCAGGGTGTGCTTGGACATGGCCAAGTTCTTCTGCAGCTACAATGAGAGAAGAAGAGTTACTTCAGGGGGGGAAGACACAGGCCACCACTAGAAACAGCACCTGGCACCCCGTGACTGACACTCTCCCCAAAGCTGCCTTTGTGGGTACCTTATTGGGGGATTTCAAGGAAAAATGCTGGCTTTACAAGGGGCAGAGGCTGCCCAGGTTTTCAGAGATTCTGTGAAATGTGCCCTGGGGAGCAGCTGCCTTCCCTGCACAGCCCCAGGGGCATTCCCATACCATGATGTCCTTGTTGTGGTCGGTGATGTTGGTGTTGTAGGCCCAGGATGCCTCGGTGTAGGCGTTCCACACTTCCTCAGCTGTTCTGTTGTACTCAGACAGGAACTCTTTAGCTTGTTCCTCATCTGTTATTTTGTCTAGAGGAGGAAATAAATGGGGGAGAGACAAGAAAGGTCTGGAGTGTTGCAGGAGCATTATCCCATGGAGAATCTGTAATTAAGCTTTTCCAGAACTGCAGGTCCATTGAAGGATGCCACAACTTGGGAGCAGGCTGAGCTGAGGAATGTTGGAAGAGGTGCCCTGCTGGGGTGTCCCATTGGACAGAGGACAGGGTAACAGGACAAATGGCATGCCCTAGACTCTCCCATGTGGGCACAATTGATACAACTGAGAAGAAAAACTCTTCACAACATAACTGAGACATCACTACACAGCTTCAGACAGTGGCACCTGCTTCCTGGGAAGCAACACCCTTGGGACTTCACCAGAGCTGGCTATTTCTCTTCCCTTGTATGGAGACCACCCCACCCACAGCAGAGACCTCCCTCTGCCTCTGCCTGTGGATTAATGATGTCCCTTGGGGCACATCTTCCTGGCCATCCCCAGACCCAGGATGGAGCCTTACCAATGTTCTCAGGGTAGCCTTCAGGGACAGGGGGACGCCAGTCAAGCTCAGGCCAGCCCAGCACCTCGTTGGTCTTGTTGTTCTGCTCCTGAAGCCACTTGGTGACAGGGCTGAAATACTCCAGAAGGGGACCAGCATCCATCTGACCCGTGCCAGTGAGATTCATGAGGATATCTTGCCATGACTTTGAGGAGCCAGCTTGCAACACTTCCCTGTGGAGGAGCAGAACAGCAAGAGCCAGCATGAGGCCAGGGGATGGATGGGAGACAAGCAGTGAAAGTATCTCAGCATCTTAAGGCTTGAAGATGCTGTTCCTGAGTGGGACATGAACCTGGGAACTGCCTTGGAAGCCAACCCCTGTCCTGCATGTGGGAACTGAGGACTGCTGTCACACACTCATGCATTTAATATCCAGGGAATCAACAGGAGCCAACTGTGCTTTAATGACCTCTTGTCTGGGTGGGAGCTTGTGACTGGGACAACAGCAATACTCTGGTGAGGACCACTCACCCCACCCCAGTGCTTCCATGTATTTCCATCCATCCATCCATCCATCTGCAAAGCTATTTCTCCAGCTCACTTTTCCTTCCTTCCTTTCTTCTTTCCTTCCTTTGCACACCATCAGCTTCCATGCACACATCAGCGATTTTCCTGACCCTCCTCTGTCCCCACCTGAGTTTGGCTCCAGCCTCTTGGGACCTGTAGATGTCACAGGTGTGCAGGGAACCATTGTGGTTGGCTGCCTGGCACAGTGCCTTGTGAAACTGGAACTGGAGGATGAAGCTGACAAAGTACCTGCCAAGGAAGCCCATGAAGGTCAGAATGGGGGACAAGGGGAAGCAGACAAATCCAAGAAATCAATCCCACCATTTGTGGTCCCTGTTGTTGGGAGATTTCTATGTCTTGAGTAGGAGCATCACAAGACAGTCCCTGCCCACGGAGGTGATCCCCCACCCACTGCATCCCAACCTTTGTCCCCTTGCCAACACTTCCTCTACCTGATGTAAGGAGTGTTCCCTGGGATGTGGTACTTTGCTCCAGGGTCAAAGTTGCTTTCATTCCTTGAAACTGGAGCACAGATACCCTGATATTTGGTTCTGTGGACAACAGAGAACAACAGCATGAGCATGGGAATAATTAGGGATCAGAAGAATCCAGTCAAAGAATGGGAAGGCTTGGCACAGTGCTGAAGGGATCTGCACAATTAGAGTGTGATTCCATGTTTATCCATCCACCCATCCATCCATCCACTCATCCACTCATCCATGCATCCATCCATCCATCCACTCTTCCATGGATCCATCCACTCATCCATCCATCCAATCAACCATCCACTTATCCATCCATGCATCAACCTATCCATCCATCCATCCACTCATTTATGCATCCATCTATCCATCCAACCATCCACTCATCCATCCATCCATCCAACCATCCACTCATCCATGGATCCATCCAACCATCCACTCATCCATCCATCCAACCATCCACTCATCCATGGATCCATCCAACCATCCACTCATCCATCCATCCAACCATCCACTCATCCAGGGATCCATCCATTCTTCCATCCTTCCCACCAACCCACCCACCCATCCATTGTTCTCCCACCACCCCCATGGCTACTTTTACACTTTTTATCCCCTCTCCTCTTTCCTTCCCCCCTTCCTTGCACATCCCCAGCTTCCACAGCCCCATCCACCCCTGGTTCCTGTCCCTACCTCAGATGCCACCAGTCGCTGTTGTACCGGCTGGGCGGCGTGCGGCCGCTGAACACGTTCCAGCGCCACTGGTCGATGAGGTAGCCAAAGGGCAGGAAGGCAATCTTCTCCAGGGCCATCTTCAGCAGGTAGTTGATGTTGCTTTCTGTGTGAGAACAGAGCCTGAACCAGGCTGGAAAGGAATCTGCATAGACACCACTAAAATTCTGGAGGCGCCACAATTTTAGTGGGCAGATCTGGGTGAGAAATGGGGATGGCATTTCAACACGTGGCCTTGGTGCTAGAGAAGGCTGTGCAGGATGCAGGAGGCTTCTGTAGGTACAGTTATTACCTGGAGCAACATATTCTTTTTACTAAGTGGGGACAATGATAGTGACAAGTGTCCCCTTGCTCTTAGCCCAGCTCTCAGAGTTAAAAGGTCTTTGGTAAGTGCAACTCTTCCTCGGGCCTCGAGGTGAGGGGGTTTGGGGGACTTTGATCTGCAGTCACATCACTGCAAAGGTTCTGAAAGGTTTAGACCCAGAACCAGAGTCAGCTCTGGGACAGTCACCACCGTATGATGAGGAGCACAGGGGATGGTGACATCTGTTTTTTCCCTGAAGGAAACCCAGGGAAGGAAGTTTGGAGAAAGACCTGCTGGACATCCAGCTGAAGCTGTGGGGTCAGAGAGAGGCTGGCAGCACTGCCCTGATGGGCAATTGTCTGCCACCACTTTGGTGGCCTGGCTGCCAAGGGCTGGCAAGTCAGGTAGCAATGGCTTGAGGCAGAGACCATCTGCCTCGTTGTGTTTATGCAGCACTGGCCCAATTCTCTTGGCTGCTGTGATGTTTTCCTTGTCATAAAACATATTTAATGACAGGGCAGGAGGATCCCAGGACTGTCCCTCCTCCGCCAAGCAGCCGCCTGGGGCAGGTCTGGGGGTGCTCAATTTCCTTTGCCTCCATCTGCTTTTGCTGTGTGGGCTGAGGGATTTCTGGTGGGAGGATGAGGCTCCTGACAAGCTGGGCAGTGCCTGCAGTGACAAGTGCTGCCCTGCCAGGCCAGCTGGCAGCTGGACATGTCACTTGCTGACTGCCCTCGTGACTGTGCATGTAAGAGCTCGGTGCCACCTCCACAGAGACACACCAGGAGCTCCAGGGGTGGCTGCTTCTGGTCGAGGGAGGGAGGGAGGAATGCTGGAAAGGTCAAAGCCAATCAAGCACAAAAATGTTGTTTTCCAGTTGGGGCTCTGTCGGTGAAGGGAAATGCACAGACAAGCTCTGGTGAGCATCCCTCCTGCCTCAGGGGTGAAGAGGATGGAGCCAAGGAGGCAAGAGGAGGTTGTGTGTGGACCCACGGAGATCAGAAGGGGTTGTGACAGCTCTGGGCTGTATTTCCAGACTGCAAACCCCCCCTGGCACATCTCAAACCCACTGCCACAGGCAGTGCCAGAGCCCTCCAGGACACCCATGTCCCCAGGGTGGCTGCCATACCTTCATCCTCAGTAGCATTGCTGAGGAGACCGATCTTCTTGAGGTGGCTTGGGGTGGAGACAGAGAGGGACAGGACATCTCCGATGGCCTCGTGGAAGCCGGGGTTGGCCCCGCTGCGGAAGGACACGGGCTGGTCCTTGTACTGCAGGTAGTACTGGATGTGCCCCATCTCGTGGTGCACTGTGAACAGCTGCTCCATGGTCACTGACGTGCACTGCTTGATCCTGAAAACAGCATTGCCTGAGCTGAGGGAGTGTCACCCTGTTCTTTTAGCCTTCTGATTGTTTACATACTTAGGAGTCAGATTCTCACACATTTTCTATAAACAATACTATTGTTTACATTCCTCCAGTTAGGAGGGACAATTGATAGACACCTTTTCAGACCAGTGGAATTGAAGAGGTTGAACCTCTGTCTTCCAATGTGGTCCATTTCTGTGAAATGTATATAAGGTGAAATCAAAAAAAGTAAACTCCTCTTTTCCTCCTCTCGCTCTGCCTCTGTCATCTCTGTTGCATCTCATCGTGGCATTCCTGCATCAAGGGAGGGACCCCGGCTGCCTGTGCACCCCCTTGATGGGAAGGAGTCCCAGAGAGGGTGGCAACACCCCACAGGGTAAGGGAAAGTGGAGGGGAAGGCAGGGAAACATTGTCCCTCCAGAAAGTGCCATATTGGGCTGCATGGCCTGGCTGAGGTACCCAAAAGGGTGATGACCAAGGGGGATAGAGGAGGGTCTTGCCCTGGGTCCCTGCATGTCCCCACAGACCTGAAGTCCTTGCGGTTGTAGAAGTCCCAGGCCGAGGCGTGGCACACCACCTCCCGCCCATCCGTCGGCTTTTCCAGCATGGACTTCTCCCAGAACTCAGGGGGCATCTTCAGAAGCCCCAGGGAGGTGAAGAACTCCTCTGAGACCCGGAACATGTGGGTGGCATTCCAGCCCTGGTGGGCAGCAGGCAGTGGGTTATGGCTGAGGAAGGAGCTGGGCCCTGGCATTTCCCCCAGTGCTCCCCCAGGATGGTGGGAAGGAGGTGAATTGCTCCCAGGGAATGAGGTCCTGCCTCTCTCTCTGTGATGGGGAGGCCTAGCCCCAGAACTGGTGTGAACACCCCTAAAAAGCACTGAGCAGTGGTGCTGGAGCTCAGCAGGGGCAGGAGAAGGGAGCAGGACAGATACCCAAGGGAGCTGTGTGATGGTGTGAGGGCAGCAATGCAGCCCCCAGCCTGGGGACTGCCAGCAGTCCCAGTGCACTGCCCACATTCGTCCACCTACTGCCTCTTTGACCATTGCCAGTGATGAAATAAAATTTCTTTGTCCCTTCCCCTCCCAGACATGGATTCTCTGCTGTCTCCTATACAAGTATGAGAAATGACAACCATGGGGTCAATGTCATGGGCCAGCCTTGGCAGCACCTCCTGCTTTTTCCCCCTGGTCCCCCCAGTGTGTCCCTCAGCCCATCACCTGCTGCACCATGGTGCTCGTGACATCAAGGTTTGGCTTCTCAGGGTAGGGGATCATCAGGTCATAGATGTTGTTCCACTGCTGAGCCCACATATTCCCTGAGGAGAGAAAACAGCTGGAGCAGAGCTGGTGGCAGCTCAGAAGAGAAACTCAGTGACAACTGGGACCTCTCTGGCCTTGTGTGTGCCCCTCTGACACCACCAGCACCCCTGGGCAGAGGCTGGGGGAGTCTTATCTCTTACCCAGGAGGTGAGCAGGGATGGGACCCCTGAGGTTGATGTATTTGGGCCCGTAGTGATCATACAGCTTCCTCCTGACGAAGGCGTGCAGGTTGAGGTAGAGCGGCTCCAGCTGGCTGTAGATGCGCTCCAGGTCCTCCTCAAAGGAGTCTGAGTCGTACCAGGAGCGCCAGTAGCTGCCTGTGTCATTGAATCCTACCAGGGATACAGGGAAAACCTCCATCTCCAGACCCCAAAGGCTGCCCCCTCACTACCCATCCCCAAAAGGTGGCACCTAGCAGCAGGATTTTTCCTCCCTTCCCCAAAGTGCCGATACTTGGGAAACAGAAACTGGATGCCTGGCTGCACTTGGGGCACCCCAATATCCCAAATCCTGATTTCCCCAGCCCAGGACCATCTGGGGATCCCCTGGGTTTGTACCATCCATGGAGTAGGCGTCGTTGCTCAGCTTCACAAACTCCTGGTACTTGGGGCGCAGCGGGTTCCCCGCGGCATTGTGCCACCCCTCCCAGGCATAGAGCAGCTCCTCGTAGCTCCGGGAGCTGGCCATGATATCTGAGAGATCTGGGACAAAGGGGACAAGGAGAACGTAAGGAAGGGGCTGGAGAGGGATGGGGACAAGGAGAACGTAAGGAAGGGGTTGGGAGACGGATGGGGACAAGGAGAATGTAAGGAAGGGGTTGGGAGAGGGATGGGGACAAGCAGAACATCATAAGGAAGGGGCTGGAGAGGGATGGGGAAGAACATAAAGAAGGGGCTGGAGAAGGATGGGGACAAGCAGAACATAAGGAAGAGGCTGGAAAGGGATGCCACAGCTCTGCAGAGGTGACACCACCACCACCATGCCAGACCCAGCATCACACTGGGACAGTCCTGATCAACGTGAGTGGCACGTGCCAACCCAAATCTGTTGGGGAAGATGGAACTAGAAAGCTTTATAAATATGATTGCATAGATTTTGAGAAGATGAAACCTGTAAGTGAAATAGAATTGAAAGCAAGTTTTGATGTCTGAGATGTCCTAGTTACTGAAGGACTGGAAAACAATGCTATGGCTGGCTGAAGGTAATCTCTTTTTGATTTAACAATTCTCTTCTCCTTACTGAAAGTCCAAGGGTCAGAGCAGACCCTACTGGCCTGGCAGGAGGGGTTTGAAGGGCAACTCTTAAAGTGTAACACATAGGGTAATGTAATGATTCTTACAGGCTGTATGTAAATGCTATAGGATTTGTATCTTGTACTAGATTGGTTTGTGGAAATTAGAGTATTCAGTATAGAAAGAGATTTAATGTATTGTAACGGGAACTCTGGACACTTTCCACCTTTCCTCTCTCTTTTGACCTTTTCCTCTCTTAGTTCTCTCTCTGCTCTCTTTCTCTGTCTCTCAGGCCTGCTCTGAGCTGTGGCTGGCAGCTCTCAGCAGATCCATTTCCCCCACCACCTATGCAATAAACCTCATGCTCTAAGACCAGCCTTGACTCCAGAGATCTCTCATCATCACCCCCATCCCATCCACCATCACCCACACACACCCTGAGACTTCTACACCAACCCACTGAGAATGTGGGGACCAAAGTCCTGGCCATGGGGTGCTCACAGTGACAGGATCAAGGGGACAGGGACCATACCTGGCTCCAGATCCCAGCAGGTGCCATTGTGCAGGCACACCTTGGCCGTGGAGTAGATTTTGTCCATGTCACTCAGGATGGTGTTGTACTGTAGGGAAAGGAAATGATGTTGTGGCAGCAAGGGGACAGGAACAGCCCTTCAGGAGGGATCTGCACGCTTCCCAGCTCTGGAGTTTATGTCCAGACACATGTGGGGAAGGATTGGTGTGTTTATACAGCACGTGTTTGGTGAGATAAGTGTGTTAGCACTCAGGGTTTTGGCATGGTGGGACAGACAATCCCTGCACAGCCATGCTCTGGAGAGGGGCTGTTTATAAAGCTGTTTGTCAGTGAGGCCAGGGCACAGGCTGTTTATCTAAATGGGTTAAAAAAAAACAGGAGAAGAAAAGCAGGAGGGTGAGGGGGATTTATTTCTGTGAACTTCAATAACAGCAAACAATAGCAACAGGAGGTTTCCTGGAACATGCCTAGGAAGCCCATTCCCAGGGAAGGAAATTCCTCTGCTTTGTCCCTCTCTCCACTCCCATTCCTCTGCTCCAGCTGTGCAGAGGGGATGGAGATGGGGACAATGGTGGCAGTGGGATAGAGCTGCCCAGGGCTGGGTGAGACATGAGTGATGAGCAGGGAGGAGACTTGATGCTGTCTGTTATTTGGGAGAAGGCAGGGATGGGTTTCCTGGAAGGAACCGGGGCCGACAGGAAGGGGTTGCATCACTGGGCTTTGCCAGGGTTTTGCTGGGAATGGCTGTCAGGGAGCTGTGGGTCAGGATGGAAGGGGCTGTCCCTGTGCTCATGTAGAGCAGAGTGGCTGCCAGCCTCAGCCTGGGTGATATTTTCATGTGTGGAAATCAAAATTCAGGTGAACTGCTCTGAAAGCTCAGGACTGTGGTGGGGAAGGCTCAGGATGTCCTGATGTCCCTAGCATGGAACTGTGTCATCAAGGCACAGCATTCCTTGGTTTATGTGGGGCTCAGGAGCCTGCTGGTGAGCCCAGAGGGGTTGGCACAGCTGGCTCCAGCCATGGGCACAACCTGGCTGCTCTCCAGGTGATGCCCAAGACTGCTCTGTGTAAGCAGGAAACCTCCAGTTCCTGCTGGGATAGCTCCAAGGTAAGGTTAGGACTGGCTAACAGGGCCAGAGGACACCCCACATCCCCTGAGGATAGCACCCCATCTCCTCCTCAATCACCTTGTGGAGGTCAGTGACACCCTCCAAAATGGAACAGCTCAGCAGCAGAGCCTGGATGTTTGTGAAAAATTCCCTCTAAAGCATTTCACAGCACCTCAGCCATGCCCAGGGCTTTGCCAGCACCTCACTTACCCTCTCTCTCACATCCAGGGGTAGATTGGAGGGTCCCAAGGTCTGGATGGATCCAATGATTTTCCTCAGATGGGGGTCACTGAAGTTATTCCACTTGTCCCCATAGAGTTCCTTGGCTTTTTTCCCCCATAGCTCAGTGAAGTTCTGCTCCTCCAGTGATGCCTTGACCTGCGTGGTGAGAGGGGACATGGGGGCTCAGGACATGGCACCAATGGTTTGGGGGCCAGAGGCAAAGTCATGAGGGTTTGTGGGAGCCAGAGGTGACAGGACATGGGGTGACAGGCAGGGATGTCCCCCCCTGGCACCCATGGATAGGGACAGCAGCTTCCATCTGGCACAGCAGTGTCTGCAGCCCCTGCTGGCTGTGGAGCTCCCCATGAGCACCCACTGGGGTGGCTGTGAGGGTGTTCTGGGGGGAGTTCCAGTGTCTCATAGATGGGAATGTTGGGATTGGGTCTCCAGGCTGTGTGATCAGGCTTTGACACCTGCTGAACCCTGTTTTCAAAGGAGCTCTGAGGTCTGGCTTAATTTTATTTCTACTCCTGTTGTTTTTCACTTTCACAGAAGCCCAAAAAAATCACTATAAAGGTGCCACATTCACCTCTCTCTTTCCTGTGTGTCCTCACTATGTCTGTACCCTTCAGCTTCTATACATTTCTCAATTGGCTGTCTGCACCCTGTGACCTGCAAATGCCACATCTGGGGTTCACCCATTTGCTCTGAGGCCCCAGTTTTGGGTGTCTCACTGCACCCCAAGTCCTGCCAGCCCCAGTCTCCCTTCCTGGGCCCTGGGCTGGCAGTGAGCTGCCAGCACCCTGGGGTGTTATTTAGGCAGCTGGAGCTGTGGGTACCTAAATAACATTTTGGGATGGGGTGCATTGCAGATGGTTGTGTCCCAGCCTGAGCAGTGTCAGCTGTAATTTTGGGAATCTCTGATCTTTTCAGGGTGTCCTGGCCCGGTGCAGAGTGCCTGGTCAGTGTCCATGTGCCATCCTGGTGTGATTTATGGAGCTCATTAGCTGTGACTTGTGGCATTTTTAGCCTGGCTCCAACACTCCTGCTTTATTTTAATCTTCACATTCCCTCAGCAGGCAGCAGGGAAGGAAGGGAGTAGTGGTGTGACAGAGGTGGAGGCTGCCCAGGGCAGACACCCACACAGCTGTGGGACATGAGGGTGGCAATGCCAAAATTCCAGGTGCCCCTGGCTCCCCAGCACTGCTCCCACCACTTCCCTTGGACATCCCAGTGCCCTCAGCATCACTGGCATTGACTGGTCCCAACCCCTCAGCCCCACAGACATCCTGCTCTTCCATCACTGCTCTCAACAGGAGATGCCTTCACCCCTTCCCAGACCCTGTGCAGAGCTGGAGGAGCTGGAGGAAGCAGAGTTCAGCTGTGTTTTGTCTTCTCCTTGAATTTTTGTCAGGCAAATTGTACCCTAAACTCTCCTGACAGCTCTATGGAGTGAGTTGAGGGCAGTGCTGCTGCCTGAGAGCCCCTTGCCATGGCCATGCCCACCATCCCACATCTGGGATCTCCCTCTGGAGGGGATGCCCCTACCAAAACCTCCACCCCAGCCCCTGCCTGCCTGTGGGTGCCCAGTGAAGGCTCAGGACACAGCTCAGGACACTGGGACTGTCCTGGCCCAGGCACCTGCAGCAGCTCTGCACCCAAACATGAGCAGCCCCCATGCTCCACTGCCAGCCTCTTGCCCAGAATCCCAGCTTGCAGAAGATGGCACATCTGTCTGTCTGTCCAGCATCCCTCTGCCCATCCCTGCCTTTGACCTCTTGCCTCTCATGTCCCTCTGTCACAGGGTCCCCTTTTGTGGCAGGCCCCAGAGCTGCCCATGCCCTGATGGTCTGGCCCAGCCCCTCTTGTGTTATGGGTGTATGGGGTTTTCCTGGCCCAATGCTCTCCCAGATCCTCCAAATCCAGCTTTTTGGGTCCTGCTGGCCAGCTGGAATTCCTCTGGCAGTTGGTGACTCCCCATCCTACCACACCTCCCTGCTGGATCCTCTCCTCTGCCTGGGCTGGCTTAGCAGCCTTGACATTGCAGGGAGCTCCTGGACATGATCCTCACACATTTAATAGCACATAAAGGGTGGAAAAGCTGCTCTGGAAATGCCTTTTGAGAAGTCCATGCAAGGTGCTCTCCTGGCCCTACTTTTGGAGTCAGTGTAGCTGGAATGTTCCTGCTCTGCCCCAAGATCCCCACCACATCTGCAGCTGGAGCTGGGCACCTGCCCAGACATCACATGAGCTTGACAAAAAAAGGCTGAAGGGGCACCTGGGCCCTCTTGAGTGTCCTGCCAAATTGGCAGTGACCAGAGCTGGCAGTGATCTGTCCCCTGTGCAGGAAGATGCATTTCCTTCCTGCACAGGGCACACTGTGCTCCCATCCCCACGGGATTCCAAGGGTTCAGGGCTCTGTGTGGCAGCTCCTCTGGGACACTGGGGTGGCTGAGCACACCGTGGTCACCTCTGGGCTGCACTGTTCCTTGTGTACCTGTAATGTCCCTGAGCTGCATGCAGGGACTTGTCTGTGACCCCATGGTGGGGCCACCAGCAGCTCCCTGAGCATGGATGGGGCTGGGGAAACCAGGGCAGCCTGTCCAGGCACTGCCATCCCCTGGGCCATCCATCCTGACCCATCCCCTCATCCATCCATCCTGGGCCATCCCTTGGCCCATCTCCTGACCCATCCCCTCACCCATTCCCTGGGCCATCCCCTGGACCATCGATCCTGACTCATCCCCTGGATCATCCCCTGTCCTGGGCTGTGCTGCAGCTCACCCAACAGAGAGCAGACCCAGGGTTGCTCCAGCTCCCTGCCCCACTAAACACAACTCAGACACACGCAAACCCCTGGGGGAACACACACATGGGATGCACACAGCGTTGCTGTCTGCTCTTCCAGCATTTACCTGGGCTGATGTCTAATTCCCTACAGCCTGGAGTGCTTTCCCACCACTCTTTGTCCCCATGGGTTGGGGATGCAGGGACAAGAGGTGGCAGCCCCAGTCCCGATGCCACCCAGCTGCTTGTGCACTTTGGGCTCCTGGTGTCTGCCCCAAAATAAACCCCTCAGCACTGGGATGTGGTGACACCAGGCAGGGACAGGGACAACTGACACCTGGCCCACTTCTGGGAAGAGGGAAAGGAAAGTGGAAGGTGCTGGGAGGAGGGAATCACCTCTAAAAATAACCTTGACTCTGCTCTTGGACCACAGCTGTCATCCTGGGGCAGAGCGACTCTGAAAACCAAACCGGGGCAAAACCCTGAGTCCCAACCCCGGGTTTTACCACCCCGAGGTGCCGAGACAGAAACCCTCAAGGAGGAAGGGAACCAAACCAAATGACCCAGCCCCCCTCCCTCTAATCCCCAGCGCTGGGGACACCCCCGTGGTGACATCGCCCCCGTTTCGCCACCCACCTGCAGAGCCGCGTTCTCGGCCGTCAGGTTGGTGTTGTAATCCCAGCTGGCCGAGACGCTCTCGAAGAGGACGAGCTCGGCCGTTTTGTTGTAATCTCTGGCGAAGAGGCTGGCCCCCGCCTCGGTGGGGTCGTGCTGGGGGGGTTGGAAGCGGAGGGCACCCGCCGGGCTGAGCCCCAGCAGCAGCAGCAGCAGCGCCGCGGGCATCGCCGCACCGGAGGGGCCCCGTTCGCTGCCTTCCGAGGCGGCTTTGCCTCCGCTGCCGGCTGCTTATAAACCGGCAGATTTCGCCTAAACCCTGCCCACCGAGCCGGCCTCCCTTCGCGGATAAGACCGGAGTATTTTGTTCTGCCTTCGGAGGTATCGAGGTTTGAGGGAAGGAGCGGGGAGAGAGAGCGGTGCCTTAGGGTGCAAAGTCCTTTTGGCTCCCGGAGCTGCCGGGAGGGAAGGGGAAAGGGTTGGGACAGGAGGGAAGGAAGGAGATGGAGGAGAACCTAGGGAAAGGCAGAAATAAAACAGAAAGGAGAAAGGTTGGGGTGGATGGGGTGGGTGAGATGCAGCTCCATCCCCGCAGGGTCCCGGTCCCCTCCCGATTTTGGGATCCGGCTTTGGTCCTTAGCAGGGCATCGTGCGACTGATGCCCCTCGGCAACACCCCGGCCACCTGCGGTGAGCCACAAGGGCAAACACAGGAGGGAAACTATTCCTGTGGGACACAGCCAAGCTCTGTCCCACCCTGCTTCCTGCCAAAGTGAGCCCCTTCCAGGCATAACCTCGTTTTTCAATAAAGCAGAGTATTTCTCCTGGCTGTGAAGGAAATCACATCACGTCACACCGAGTGTTCTGGACTTGGAGGAATTGCACTGATGTCAAATGAGTAACAAAAAGTTCCTTCAAAATGAAAACCAGACCCATGTTGGTGGGCCTGATAGCTCCTTTGTTTTGTTTTGGTTTGTTTTTCTGTTTAATCTACTAAATCTGTTTTCCCCAGGGCCTGGCCTCAGCCCTGGGAATGGTGCCTGAGCTGAACTTAGGCCCTGGGCTGACTGATCTCATTACTCCTTGTTAGAGCAATCACCCTTTAGGCACACTGGGAACACCTGAGAGAGCATCTTTGAGGGGGGAACAGAGGGAAATCCCTTGAGACTTTTTTTGTCCCTGCTGAGAGCTGCAGAGCAGCTGGACACCATCACCACCCCTTGGAGTGAGGCAGTGGGGTGACTCCATGGGGACAGGGTGGCCACTCAAAAGGGACAAGTCCCCCTGTCAGCACAGGGGAACCCATGGGGTGTGCACAGCCATTAAAAATAAAAATAGACTTAAAAAAACTGCAACCCTCTGATGTCTATTAAACCTGACTCCAAAAATCCCAGCTTCACACCCTGTTCTAGCACTGTCTGCCTGCACAGGCTGATGTGGGCACATGAAAACCCTTCATGCCCCTGACCCCAAGCCCATGGGGGTGTCCCCATGGTGGTTGTGCACTCACATCACCTGCAAGCCTGGACATCACAGAGCTGGAGGCAAAGTCAGCATCTACCTCCAGCCCCCCCTTGATGACCCCTTTCCCCACCAGTTCTCTGGAAATTCCAGTTTACTGGGAAAAAAAAAAAAAAAAAAAAAAAAAAAAAAAAAAGGTTGGTTTGGGTCCAATTTGGCTGGAGACCAAGCTCCAGTGAATGGAGATTTCCTTCCCCCCTCCAGTCTCCCTTCCCAGCTGCTCCAGGGAGGGGTTTTCCCAGCTCTGGGTCGTGATGCAGCCTCTGGCACCAGTGGGAATTTCAGGAGAGCTGAAACAGCCTGTGCAGTGTCACTGGTACCCAGAAATCCCAGCATAGGAAGCCTTTTCCAAGGCTGATGTGGCCAGTGGAGGATCCTGCAGGAGAAGGGTAGCTCTCCATCCTTTTACACAGGAGCATCTTCCAAGGCTGGTGCAAGAGGGGCTGCTGCTGCTGGACTCCTCTAGAAGTTCCTCTCCAAGGCTGCATCTCCAAGAATGCCCATGGCTCTGTGTCATCCTTATCTTATAAATAAAACTCTTATTATCTTATAATAAGATTATAAAAAGATAATAAAAAATTATCTTATAAAAAAAATTCCAGCTGCATCGGGCAGAAAAATATCCCACAGAAAGGATGGAGAGCACTGGCAGGTTATGCAGCTGTCGGTCCAGGTGAGATGGTGAAGGAAGGCTGAGATGCCTGCAGGCTGTCAGATGCTCGTTGCTGCCCCAAATCCATCCTGTGCTCCAGCAGCCACCGAGGACAGGTTCAGAGTCACCTGCGGGCATCCTGGGGAGCAGCGGGAGCTGTCCCTGCTCTCCCCTCTCCTCTCAGCGCTGCTGAGCTCGGTGCTGGACATCCACCTGCTCCCAGCCTTGCAGGATACCCGGCTCTGCCAGCACCACAAACCAGAGGGGCAGGAGATACCGAGGAATGCGAAAAATGCGTTGCCACGGAGACGGATGCGGGAGCTGCCGGCGGGGACGTGGGCTGGGGGACGCTGGGCGAGACGCGATGTCCCCAGCAGAGCCGCCCTGGCCCAGAGGATGCTTCCCATCGCTTTGCATCGCCATCATCACCCCGTGGAGACTTTGTCCTCCCCCTTCTGGAGGGCACGTGTGAGAGGACACGTGTGCCATGGCCCCACTGTCACCGCCGAGCATCGCCGGTGACACGCGCGTGAAGGAGCACCACTCGCTCCCGGCGTTTTGGGTCAGTTCCTTGCGATGTGAAATCTCCCTGCCCACAGTGAAGCAGCGCTGGAAAGGGGCACCCCGATGGTGCAGCTCGGGAATTTCCCAAAAAGAAAGGAATAAGGAGTTTGGATAGTAAATGTTTCTTAGGGGAGCTGGGAGATATCGGTGATGGTGGAGTGGTGGAAGATGGTGAGCAGGCGTGGTGGAGCAAAGGAGCAGGAATTTGGGGGTGGCCCTGGTGCTGGCTGGAAAGATTTGGTGATTTATGTGGGTATATCCCAGCCCTAAGACCTCTGGCTGGGGATGCTCAAGCTTATTTTCCCCTTCTTCTATTATAAACCACATTTTTGGCTTCTCCATCCCACCGTTTCTCCAAGGGTTCAAGGTTCCTTCATAGCTTCTGTCTGACCCATCTCTCTAAAGAACCAAAGAGCTTCTGGAGGTGAGAGAAAGGATTCCCTTTTGCAGAAAAATCATTCCTTCCTTATTTAAACCCCTTATTTAGTCCACAGCTCAGCCCTGTGTGTCACTTTTCCTGGTGGCTGTGGTTTCATGGTCATGAACAACTCCTGCACCTGTCAGTACAAACCACTGCATTGAGAATTTTTCCTCCCTCTCCAGACCCTGAGTTTAAAGGCAGCTGCTTTATTTACTGATGAATTCAATCAATTATCATAGTGTATAATTCCCTAAGCTGCTTTCCCAGCTGTGGTGATGCTGTCGTGAGGGAGAGGGGAAAAAAACACCCCTCCAGTCCAAATTTTTCATCTAAACAAACAGCTTTTTTTTTTTCCTCATCCTTCCAAAAACACAAAGGAAACTCCCCAAGCCATCAGGCTTTTTACCATTTATTTCAGACCCCCTGATTGCTAAAACAATTTTCAGAGAGCGTTGAGGTTGCTGGAGCCCCTCAATGTCACCTGGATTTGGGGACTGTAATGGCAAGAGGGACACAGAAGTCCTTGCTGCTGCTGTCTGATTGCAGAAGGTCTCTGCTGAGCAGTCTTGGCAGAGCTGTGAGGCTATTTCCAGCTTTTTCCCTGGATTTAAGCTGTGCTGAAAGCCTGGTGTGTCCCCTCTGAGTGTGGCCCCACAACACCAAGTGTTGCTTTACCACCCCAAGTGCAGCCTCAGTGGAACGCAGCAGAAAACTCCTTATCATCACAATTTCCACCCCACCCCATAAAAAACTCCTTCTAGCACATCCCTGCCCTAGGACAAGGGTTTATTGTGCTGCAGAGACTGGAGCTGGTGCAGGTGTGACATGGGACACATGTGACCTGGGCTGGCTGCACGGGGCAGCCTGGCACTGCCCAGGTGTTTTCCCCAGCTCGGTGAGGATGGAGGTGAGGGGGAAGGGGATGGATTTGTGCTTTTTTCAGATCTCCTCAGCCTCATCCCCAGACTGGGACCGGTGCCAGCAGCCCAGGGTTGTGTCCATTGCAAAGAGAGCCCAGGGGATGTGCTGTGACACTGCAAGGCCCTGAATGTGCTGAAGGCATTGCTGGGCTCAGGGCTCCTAAATTATTCCCAAGTTTTCCTAAATAAATGTAGGATGCTAATAGTCCAACCTTTGGGGAGCCCCCAGCCACAGTGCAGAGCACCAGGCACACAGACAGGAACATCACAGGGCAAGAAGCAAAAGCCTGGCCAGAAATCATTGCTAGTTCATTGTCCTTCATCCTTCATCTGTCCTCCCTCCACCTTAATTTCTCATCTTTCATCTCTCATCCTTCATTCTTCGTCCTTCATCCCTCATCCTTCATCACTCCATCCCCCATCTTTGCCACTCAGCCAGAGCTGGGCATGATACAGGCTAAGCAAAGAGGCCAACGTGTTCCCTCTGCACCCATCAGCCCAATAAAACATGGCAAAGTCCATTATTCCCTCCTACCCCCCCCCCTTTTTAATAAATGAAAACAATCCCAGCCCCGAGGCGAGCGAGCGTGACTGTTCTGGGAGCATTAATCATCCTCTGGGAGCCCAGCATGGGTTATCACCACTGTTTATCCAAGCTGCTATTAAAAAATTCCCCATAAATGTGCCTTAGCCTCTCCTGAAGGAGATGCAGTGTTTGCAGGGCTCTGCTGGGCTGATTGTATCACCCACCCCACGCAGCCCAGTTGTGTTCCTGGCCAGGAGCACAGGGTGGCTGAATTGCTGCCAGGAGGAGAACCAGAGTCTTTTCCAGCTGATTTGCAGCTTGGAAAGGATCCAGGTTCTTGAGGAAGCTTTGTCCCAGCTGGGAGTTACCTGTTTTTCAGCCTTCATGGCATCCCAGGGAAGCAGAGATCAATCCTTTTGATGTGTCCTTAATCCCAAGGCACCCCTCAGCCATCCTCCTGGCAGCCGCTGAACCTGACAACATGGCTGTTATTTTTCCCTCTTATATCTGGTGAAAAATGGTTAATTTAGCCCAGGTTTGGGGTTTCACATGGAATAGCAGCAGCTGAGGTTGTTTCAGGTAGCACCTTGGCTCCTCAGAGGCAGCTGGGCTCTTGAATTGCAATCCCCTGGGGAGGCATCTTGCAAATTAGCATTTCTTAGCAATAAGCATTTGATTTAGGAAGGAGAAGAAAGAAACCAACCAAAAGAAGTCAGATCAGCAAAAGGGTAATTTAATTAACTGTGGTGGAGAGAGGGAAGATGCCCATGCCAAGGTGGGAGATGCAGTTGGGCAAGAACTGCTGGTTTTTCCATGAATTATCAGTTGATGATGCTCTTAGTGATCCCTGGGTTCTTGATAGCCCAGGACAAACCTTGAATGGGTTCCAGGTTCATCCAATAGCTGGAGGAGCTTCTCCAGAGCCACTTCAACTCCCTGATCTGAAGGAAGCTGTGGCAGTCCCAAGCACAGCTTTGAGCAGCCTTGAACACCTCTAAGCATCCCTGAACATCCTTGAACATCCCTAAGCATCCCTGAGCATCCCTGAACATC
Source organism: Aegithalos caudatus (assembly GCA_013389925.1). NCBI lineage: Eukaryota > Metazoa > Chordata > Aves > Passeriformes > Aegithalidae > Aegithalos > Aegithalos caudatus. The sequence continues at coordinate 28,496 of WEIU01006563.1, read as the reverse complement.
CCTGAGAGGCCTTGGGCAGCCCTGAGCAGCCCAGGAGGTCCCAAGCATCCCCTCAACCTGCAGATCCACGCCAGGACAGCCAGCACAGGTCCCTGCCACATCCCCATCCCAGCAGAGCTGGGAGGATTTCATTACCTCCAGCTCAGGGAAAGCTCAGGCAGATTTAATAAAGCCATTATGCCCCTGGCAATGCCTTTAATTAAAGAGCTCATTACAAGTGGCTGCTGCTCCCTGGTAAGAGGAACTCAGCAGTGAAGTGGTTTGTTTGTCCCTGGATTGGCTGCCCCCGTGGTCCCTCAGCAAAAACTGCCCCTGTTCCTGCTGTGTGGATGGGACAAGATCCACCTCCCTTTAATCCTGGAGGTTTAGGGACTGTTCTCTTTCCCTGTCTGCTGGAAGTTGAGATAGTTCAGCTGGACACGTGTTTATAAACATTTCTAAACCTGTTTGGTATTGGGTTACACAGTGCTGTTCTCATCAGGGCAAAGCTTTATGTCTTGCCAAGCATCCTAAAGGATGAATCCCCAGATCTCACCCCCTTTGTGGATTTTCCAAGGGTCTTAGCTGGGCTGTGGTGGGGGGAACCCTCCCCCTGCTCTGCTCTGCCCATCCCAGCCGTGGCACAGCCTGATGGCTGAAGGTTTTCACTTTATGGTGGCTTTTATGGCTTTAGCAGGTGATGCAGAAGGTAAAACATTTTCCCAGCAGTGATAAAGGCCCAGGGCAGGCCAGGGGTGGCAGTGGATCCTCTGGCAGTGCCATACCCCGTATCTCATACCCCATATCTCATACCCCATTATCCCCTCCGGGGTGGTGGCTCTGGGACTCTGCCCCGGGCTACAGCAGGACCTGGACTTTGCTGCTGCTGTGTCAGGTCTGCATCAGCCCCAGGGCTTTCAGCTCTGCTGAATCATGCCCTGCTGGCAGCTGCGGGTCCCCAGCTCCTGGGCTTTGTGCCCCACAGCACCCTGCTGGGGTGGGGAGAAGGAATGGGGATGTTGGTGGGGGTCTCAGCTGGGATTTCAGGTGCCTTCACTCAGGGTTTCTGTCTGAGAGCAGACCCGAGTGCCCAAGGGAAGGGCTGGGGAGCAGCCCTGCACCCCAATAATCTGTTACACCTGATCTTCTGCACCACGGGAGCCCCAGATCCCAGCAGCCCCTCCAAGCCTAGGGATGCTCCAAGCTCCCGTGGGTGGTCCAGGGCAGAGGATGCTGCAAACCCCGCCGTGAGTGAGGGTGCGCTGGTTCCCAGGGGTGCTCTGGTTCTGGGGGTGCCCCGGCTCCCTCTGGGGGTCCAGCATTAAGGCTGCTGCTGTTCCTGCCCGGTCCGTGCCCGGTTTCCCTGCCTCCTGCGGGGGATCCAGGGCTGAGGATGCTCCAGATCCTCCCTCCTTCCCCAGGGCGTGCGCGCCGCGGGCTCCTGGTGACATCTAGCGGTGTCACACACAGGGACAGACACGGGGACACGGACACACAGACACGGAGGGCAGGGAGGAGTGGGTGTGGGTGTTCCGGGGGTGCTGCTCGCCCTCACCCCCGGGGACCCGCACTCGGGAAGGGCTGAGATGGGGACACCCCTCCTCTCCCTCGCTTCGCCTCATTTCCCCTCATATCCACTCTCCAGGATTTTCTCCCTCAGGGATTTTCCAGAGGGAGCGCAGATGTGCCCGGAGGTGTGGAAGGGCTTGCGGTGGGGCAGTTGGAGGTCGAGGGGGGGGTCACGTCCCCTCTCTGCCATTGCCTGATCCACCAGCCCAGCCAAGGGATGCTGCTTCCCAGGATGTCACTCCAGTGCTGCTGGAGGGTGCAGGGATGAGCCGGAGCCATGCAGGGCCCAAACACAAATTAAACGGTGACAAAGCCCCTGTGCAGGGGAGGTGACAAAGCCCCTGTGCAGGGGACAATCCTTGGGCTCACCCTGTCGGGCTTGGTGCATCCTGCCCTGTTTGGGGCTGGGTGGGTGCAGGGGCTCAGGTGGGTGCCTGGAACAGCTGGGGGGTAAGGATGGGTGTCACACACACTCTTGGGGACTTGGGGACTGTCCCCAGCATCCCCCACATGGCCTTGAGCCCCCCTCTCACCCCGGCAGCCCCCCCTGCCTCCTCCTGCCTGCAGCGCCAGCCTCCCCCCGCAGCCGTGCTCCCCCTGGCTTTGTCATCGCTCCGTTGCCGTGCCAACGCCGTGGCCCTGTCCCTGCTCAGACACTGCCACCGCCGGGCCTGGCACGGGCAGCACCACACGGCACCCACAGGTAGGGTCGGGGGGCACGGGGGAGCTGCGTGGGTGCCTGCCTGCACCCCCCCAATGGGTCACTCAGACCCTCCCCAGCTAGGAACTGAGAGAATCCCCTCCCCTGCATGAGCCTTTAGCCCCCATGGAGAGCAGAGACAGCCCTGAGACCCCCCTGGCATTTTGGGGAGTCCCAGCCAGAGGACACAGCGAGGGGGTTAACCAGAATAACCAGAGAAAACAGCCCACCAAAAGTAAGGAGCTCCTGATCTGCCCTGGGAAGAGGGAACTGGGGGGGACAGAGGTTGGGAGGGGGTCAGCAGCTCCTGCTGATGGGGTCCAATCACCTCCAGTTCTCCCAGCACCCAGTGGTGGTGGCTAAATGGGCAATTAATTCAGAAGATCCCACTCCTGACAGGCACACCCCGTGTCCTGCTGCCAGGCCTGGTGGCTGGGGGTGCTCATTCCCTGTCCCCCCATCCTCTGTGCTGTTGGGGGCTCTGCTTGCCCAGTGTGAGTGCCAGCAGGGCCAGATGTTTGCATCTGGGGAGAGGCCACCTGCAGCCCCCCAGATGTGCCAGCAGCCCCCCAGGTGTGATGAGAGTTTGGGGCTGGCTGTTGTGATTTGGGGGGAGCTGGTGCCTCTCGTTGTGCCCCCCCCAGCCTGGTCCCCCCTGCCCATCCCACAGAGCACCCCATGGCCCCAGGCAGTGAGGCTGGACACAGGCAGCCTTTGCAGTGCAACTTAATGGGATAAACCAATTCCCTTAACCCACTTATCTGGCTGATCCAATAAAGGTGGCTGGGAATAAAGTGTGTGCATGGTCTTAATGCATTCCCCCCACTCTCCACGCTCCCCCAGTCCTGAGAGCACCGTGGCTCTGTCTGCCACAGCTGGCAGGGGGCTCTTCCTCCCCAGGGGCAGGACAGAGGGGGGACCTCGGACCTGGGAGCTGCTGGCTTTGGGTGACAGGGAAGAGGAGAGGTGGCTGTGACAGTGGTGGAGGTGGCTCTGATCCGTTGAGGGATAACCCAGCACAAAGCACAAGGCAGGTGAGTTGTGGGGGCCATGGGAAGGGTCTCTGGTGTGGCTGTGGTTGGGTGACACCCCGTGTTTGTCCCCCCCCCACCAGCACAGACATTCACTCAGCCCCACATCCCCAGGGGACATTGCTTTTATCACGGAGGGGGTGTCCCTTCCTTGCCCCTGTGCTGGGTTTGGGGGTTGTCGTGGGGGTCTGGGAGGGGGTGG
>WEIU01006563.1:6678-18993 GCA_013389925.1 Aegithalos caudatus | reverse complement strand
TTTTTTTTTTTTTGAAAAATACACTAAGAGACATGAGCTGTTTTGCTATTTTTTCTAATGAAGACACTACTCACGCTTAAATATCCAGTATTTATCATAGTAACAAATTCAAACAGTAAAGTGCACCCATTTACAGAGAAAACAGATGGAAAACCATTAGTGCAAGAATCCTGTGGAAAATGCAACACGTGGAATCGTGAAAAAACCTGCATGCTGCAGTGTTTCAAGCCTCCTTCAGCTTTGTGGTTGTGTCAAAAAGCGTGAGCTGTTTTCTTTTTCCCTTAGAACATCTTCAGAAACTGAAAAGTTACACGCAGGAGCGCTGTGAGAGGGGGAGGATGTTCTGAAGGACAGGACTGGGAGTGACAAAAGCAAAGGCAGTGAGTGGCAAAAGCAAAGCATGGGCAGTTCTCCTGTCCCTGCTCCTGGATCACCCCCTTGGCACCGCGGTGGAGAGGAGGCACCTGCAGCCTTGTCTCCCTTGGCCAGACAAAACAGGGACAGGGCTCAGCTGGGTGACTTTTTCCTTCCTAAAAAAGCAACTAAAGGTAGGAAGCCACTCATTCAGGCAGAAAGCTGGAGGATGGGAGGCACTGAGCAAAGTGACTGATGCTGCTCCAGAGCCGGGATACGTCTCCCAGCTATGGGAGTGTGGGATGAGGAGGAGAGGGCGGTTGTTCCTTACAATGCAGAGCATGTTGTTTCAAAAATGAAGAAAGAAAACCTTCACACCCCATTTGCAAGGTGAGAAACCGAGCTGGGTGTCCCCATGGGGTACCTGCCCCGTTGAAGGGGTCCCAGCCAGGCCCCCCATTTTACAGAGCCCTGGGATAAAGCAAAGAGTCAGCGCTGGGTTGCACCTCAAGGAAGAAAACACCAACCTCAATCCAAATACTGGCTTTGACAAAGACCAAATGGCCCAAGAGAACCTCAAAGCAGCCAAAACTCATAGAGGAACCCCTCCATTCCAAATGCTTTCCATGTGTCTATGAGACACAAGCCTCCCCTGGCCCGAGGTGTGCACGTCCCAGCTTGCTCTGAGCAAATCAGGCAATGAAACAGCAATAAGATGTGCTGAGCCACACACAAAGAAAAAAAAAAAAAAAAAGCCCCATCAAAGCCAGGGTTTGATTAAAGAGTTGTGGACCCTTGTCCTGAGCTGGTGTGAATGGGTGCAGCTGCAGTGATGCTGGGATATGCTCACTCACACCAGCAGAGGTTGGAGCCCATGATTTGGTTCAAGAAGCCTTGCAATCGATTCACAGTAGCCCTTTGGAGCTGTCACTCCCCTGCTCAGCACTGAGATGCTCCCAAGAGTTGATATGAGTGAGGTTCAGCATTGGGCAACAGGCACTAAGAGTTTGCTTTAAAACAAGCTACAGCGTTATCACTCTCCCTCCCGTCATCCCACCCGTCACCCTCAGAACAGAAAAGGCAGATTACAAACCCACCACGAATAAAGGAACTGGGAAAGGAGTTCTTGCCCCCACCTCAAAAGAAATTTTCAGTGAATAATTGAAAAATCATTGAAAATCCTATAAAAAGGATTTTGGAACCGGCCCCTGCTTTTCGTGTTGTCTTGATGTGACTTGCATTTGATTGCAAAACTGAAAAGAATAGGAAAAAACACAACCTGAACTGGAAAATGTCCTGAAGCAGACAGCATAAATAAATTATAAATAGGTCTTTCTTAACTACAGCTTCTCAAAAAAGCAACACGTGGTCTCTACCATGTACAGATATGGAACATGGTGTCCTTTTCCAGGATTTTGGGAACAGAGGATCTTAAGAGGAGCATCACCCTTGCTACAGCCCCTGCTCCCTGGCAGGACTGTGCCAGAGGGAAGGGATGCTGCAGGGCTGGGACTGCAGAAGGACCCTTCCTCTTTTGGGGACCATCATGCCACGTTCTACATCCTCACCATAAAAAAAAAAAAAGTAAAAAAAATGAATTAAGAACTGCAATTTTCCTCTTTGAATACCATTTCCTAAGTCAGATTTTTGCTCTTCCTTGCAAGTGATGAATTCCCCCCCCAGATGAAGTCCCCAACACTAATTTGTCCCGTGCAAACGCAGTGGGTGAGGTGCAGGCTGCCAACAGTTGTGAAGGAGTTGGTGCAATCTCAGTTCATGCACAAGAGGTTCCTGGCTAATTCCCTTGGCTGATTAAAACACACAATAAAGGGCCAACCTTAATCCCTCAATGCTTCTACAATGCCCCAGAGCAAAGAAAATCAGTGTGAGGGCACCTGGTAGGTACTTGGAAAGCAACGAAGTGCTGTGTGATCCCCACCCCTTCCAGCCAAGGATGAATTAAACAAGGAAGGAAAGTGCTGTAAACCAGCAGAATCAGGATGGGTATGGTGGGTGCTGTGCATAGCTACTGGTGTTAAATCACATCACCGAGGGAAATTCTGCTCTTTGGGGCAAAGAGCCAAACAGACCTGGCTGGCACGGGGACCCATGGATGCAGCCTTGGGAAAGGCTCCTGTGGAATTCCCTAGGAATTCCCATCAGAGTTGAGTAAGAGATCATTGAGACAAAAGAAACAGATTTAAATCCAAGGCAATTGTCTCTTGAAAAAGAGCTGGTTACCTCCTGGTGCGCAGGGATATCTCTGGACCAACCCACACCATGGTCTAAGATATCCTGGTTGGAACTTTGCTGGAATTGGGCAAACGATACTGGCTTGGCTGATGTTGGCTTCACAGTCAGCTGGGGAACACAAGGGCTGGAGCACGTGCATGGCTGTCTGACCACCACATAAAAGTACCGGAGAAACTCGATCATGTAGCTATCAAAGAGAAACAAAAATAATAATAGTAATAATAATAATAATTATAATAGTATGCATGGAAATCAAGCTTGGAAGTGTGTGCTGAAAACATGAGGGTCTCACTCCAACAAGTGTCTTTTACACATTAGACTCCACAAACGGTCTCTTTGGTTTGATTGGGGACGTCTGCCCTTGCCTGGAGTCCCTGGAGAGCTGCCTGTACAGGTTATCCTGGTAGGCCTGCGCCACGGGCAGCGTCCTTGCCACCTTGACGTCGGGGTACGAGGAGGCTTGGGTGACTCTCTCCAGGAGGTCTCCCCGGGACCCATTGGCCAGCATCCCATGGGGGCTGTAATAGTCTTCCTCTAGCAAATGGCCATTCTGTGCATTGTTGGTTTTGTTATAAAAGGCAATGTTGCTGATGGAAGAGGGCGGGCTAAAGGATTCCGGCTGGGGCAGGTTGCCGGGAGATGTCGGACTGATGACGGTGTCCACCGACGACACGGCCCAGGTCCGGTTCTGCTGATGGAGGTGGGGGTACTGCTGAGTCCGGGCAGTTTTATCGATGATTCCCATGAAGGGTGTGGTCCTGGAACGGGCTGGCTCGCTGGGGTAGCCCCCCTGAGTGGGAGACACCGGAGACAGCTCATCGCACGATCGGTCGTAGGCTGGCTTGAGGGGAATCTCCATCTGCTGAATCGAGGCGGACGGGCGAAAGTTGGGAGTCAGGTTGGAGGTGGAGGAGATGCTATTGCTGGAAGGGGAGAAGCGGAGGCCCACGCTCTGAGAGTGGAGCAGAGGCCTCGGAGTCGGCGGGTGAGGCTTGATTTCGCTGGGATTGACTGTGATGGGCCTTCTGATGAGGTGAGACACATCCGGGGAGCCCAGCTGGTTGGCGGGGAGGGGGGAACGCTCCAGGTCCAGCTTCGAGTGGCACACAGGATAATAGGAAGCAGACTGGCTTCTCCCAATCTGAGGTGTCTGGCCGTATCTCATCCCCCCTCTGTATGCTGAGGACGGCCTCTGGGGAAGGTCTTCTTTGGCCAGCCCTCCGTGCTGACAGATGGCTCCGGCGCTGAGGCTGGCCTGCACGTGCTGCACGGGCCTGCCGTCACCCACGATGCCCCCGATGGAGCCCTGGTAGACCAACCTGCTCTGGCTGACCCCCATGTCCCCCGAGGACGACTGGTACTTGCTGGCCATCGAGTGGGCCACCTGGCCGTAGGCGCCGCTGGGGATGACGGTGCTGGAATGGACGGCAGAGCTGGGCTGGTTGCTCCTCACGATCTGCGCCTTGGCCGGCTGCAGCCTCAGGCCCGGCTGCGGCACGGCCACGGGGAGCTGGGGCATCTGGAAGGATCTCTGGGTCATCTTGGAGAGGGGGGACTTGGGCCTGCCGGGGAGCTGCGTGACCCCGGGGGGCTCCTGCTGGTAACGCACCGGGGAGCCCGACTGGGAGCGGTAGACGCTCATGCTCTCGGCGGGGGGACTGGCACGGTACTGGGGGCCTCTGCGAAGGGGAGAAGGGGGTGGGCTCTGATATTCCTTCCCTTGGCTCCCCACGGGAGGGGGGCTGAAGCGGTAAGTGGAGCCCTGGTGAGCCGGGGACGTGTGTGGAGGGCTGGGTCTGTAATGGGAGTTTTGGTGCGTCGGAGACAGAGCGGGAGACGTGGACTGGTAGCTCTGGCGGGTGGGCGAACCCACGGAGCTGTTGGACCTGAAATCAAAGACCTGATGAGAGCCGAGGGGTGATCCGGATATATAAGCTGAGTCCCTGTGAGCTGGAGATGGGGGAGGGCTCTGGATGATGGGCAGCCCTTGGTTTGGCCTGGACTCTGTCTGGAGGCCAATGGATACGTTCTCTACATCCTGCTCGAGGTATTCCTCCTCAAAGATATCTTGCACGGAATACAGCTCCTCGTGCTGGGCTTCGGGTTCTGGCTCTGCTGGGAGTGGTGCTGGTGGCTGCTGCTGCTGCTGCTGCTGCTGCTGCTGCTGCTGCTGCTGCTGCACCTGCCTGCACTCCTCCTCCACCCGCATCAGCAGCCGCTGGATCTCACGGTTGTTAGGACACAGCTTGATGGCCTCGTTCAGGTCCTCCAGGGCTGCTGAAAACTGCCTGCTTGACAAGGGAACAGAAATGAGAACTGAAAGTACTCTGGGTTTGAATGGAGCTGTTTTCAGAGGTTCCAGGGGAATAAAGTGGCTTGTGCACGTCACTGAGGGAGAGAGATGTGATTGCTGCTGCTTGCTGCACCTCTGACACGCTGCCTTATGGGCCTCCCTTGGATTTATGTTATCCAAACAGAGGGAAAATTCTGGGAGAAGAAGGGAACACAGCCCTGAGATGGCACAACCCAGACTAGCAAACATGCCTGCCTCTGCAGCTTATGTTAGGGGCTAATTAATTACTCCCCCTAGCATCACCACGAGCTTCACCTCTGTTTTAGCAAAGGGGACACCAACACATTGATTGATCACTGTGAGCCCAGCTCACCACTGCTGTAAACAAGCTCTGACAGAGCTACAACCACTTAGGCCAGCGAAAATTTAACTTCTGCCTGATGCCAAGACCACACAGAGTCAGGCCTGGCTCCAGAGCTCAGGGCCTCCTACAGGTCAGCGCTCTGGGCAAGGCTTGTCTCTCCAATTTTGCAGTGGATTTGGCTAACATCTTTGGAATGAAGCAATCAAGCAATGTGCCAGAGGCTGTGAGCCCAGGGAAGCCTTTGTGAGGGAAAGGCCAGCCTAGGAAGTGTAAGAAGGAGGTGGGGGGTTGGGAAGGGGGTTGTCATATACAGGGACACTGTCCACTCTGGAGCAAAACCATGTTTGAACATGACTGTGATCTGGGAAAACCCACCCAGATGGGGGAGAAGCTCCCCATCTGTGATCCTCCCCCAGCACCTCCCAACACCAGCCTCATCTTTTGTACAAGTCATCAAAGATCAGGTGGAATAAGGAAAAGGCCTCCTCTTCTGCCAGCTGTGTGACCCCAGGGGTGCTGCTGGGCACAGACTGGGACAGGGAGAAGCAAAGCCAAGGTGGTGACCCCAGGAGAAAAGGATGTGGGAGGCTGATATCACCTGGAGAGGAACATAGGTCTTAAATTTCCTCATAAAGTTTTGGGAACAATGAAGAAGAAACCATTAAAAGCATGAGATGTGTATGGCTCAGCTTGCAGGGCTCCCCTGTGGAACAGAAGGTTACAGCTTCACCTCCCACATCAGGACCTGGTGGACCTGCACCAGCTGGGCCAGGAGCCCAGTTCCACACTTCCCTTCTTCATGGAATGTCACACAGTGGTGGTGTCTGCTGAGCTGGGATGTTTGCACAGAGGGGCTCACATACCTGCACTGCCACCTGACATTCTGGCTGCCAATTAAACAGAGATGCAGTGCCAGGGTACCCAGTCCTTGAGAACAGGATTCCCAAGCAGCCCTGCTGCTCATTAGGAATGGCAAATGGATCTGATCTCACATCTTTTAGCCTTCAGGGAGGGAGGAGAAGAAGGGAGATCCCAGCTCTCCAGGAGCTGGCTGCAGTATCCTGGGCACAAGTTCTGGTTGGAGGCTCCCTGGCCAGTGCCTGCCTGCAGCCACTGCCCAGCTGCTCAGCAGAAAGGGCTCACAGGGCTGCAGGACAGAGATGCACACATTTTAAGGTTAGAGGAGACCACTGTGATGAATGAGTCTTCCTTCTTGCACAACACAGGTCATATTCTGCTTTGAGTCCAAGCTGTGGTCAAACTAAAGTGTGCTTTGAAAAACAACATCCCTCTTGCATAAAACAGGTCATATTCTGCTTTGAGTCCAAGCTGTGGTCAAACTAAAGTGTGCTTTGAAAAACAACACCCCACTTTGGTGCACAGCTCTCCAGCGTTGTGAGATGTCCAGACAAAGTTCCACTAACACAAACCTCTCAAAACATATGGACTCAGAAATCACCAAATGAGGGAGGGCATTAATTTGGGAGTTCAGGAAGTTGCTCCCAGGGACCCTCAGACCCTTCTCTCTGTCCCTCCTCACCTGCTGCTGCGTTTGGCCCTTGCTCTTGCATAGTAAGCTTCGTAAGATTTCGGTTTCAGCTCCAGTGCTTTCGTGGCAAATTCCTCCGCCATTCCAAAATCCTGTCATTTGAACAGATGTGCAGCTCAGTAACTGAATACATTCAGAAATAAAAAATACATGCATCATGGGAATAAAACAAACTTAGTAGGGGCTTGCTTTTTTTTCCTTCATATTGCATGGAAAACTTGGAATATTTCACATGGATTCAACATCATTTACAAACAGGGAGCTATGATGGCATTTCCAAAGGCTCAGGTGTGGTTAATGCAAGTTGCTGTCACCACCCACAGAGGCTAGCAAGCCTCACTGTGTCCCCAACATGTGCAGGTAAATCCCTCTCCAACAACCTCCAGTCCTGAGGAAACATCTGGTCTTGCAGAGGCTGGAATGTTATCTCATGAATCATTTTTGTTCCACAGTTGAAAGCCATAGGAAACCTTTCCCATGCCCTTCTGCTTCCCTGAACACACTGACATTCTTCAAGGGGCTGAAGAAAATTGCCTGTGAAGGACAGGGCTGCATTAGCTGCAAACAGGACTTGCCTGGCAAAGGTTTCCCATCAATCCCACTGTTCCTCACTTCTCCATGACAGCTCACCTGGGAGCACAGTTTAGGAGCAGGGGGAGGGTGACAGTGTGGGATGGGACTGCTCTGGGTTCTCTCTAGGGCAGTGCCATGAGCCCAGCTTATCAGCTCTGCTTCAGACCTTATCACCACCCTCCCTTGCTTTGTCCTGAATGCTTCATGTCCTGCTAAGCTCAGCTGAAGCTCCCAAAAGCTCCTTCCCCTCCAATGTAGCCTTTGCTGGCTCATGACCTCAGCAGTGTCACTTTTTGAGTTTATGGGGACTTTAATTTGTGGAAGTGAAAGCCCCTGCACTCCAAGCCAGGGAAGGCTGGCAGAACAGGCATCTGCACAAGCTGGTTGCTGGATGCTGCCAGATTGCAGTGGGGAGAGTGACAGGGATCTGGAAGTTCTGGGATGAGAGGGAGTCTTGTGGAGGTGTTTCTGGATGAGTCACTGCCCTGGGGAAGTGCTAACCCCCTAAGTATAAGCTCCTTCATTTGAAATTAATTAGTATTCCAAGGAGCACATCTCCTGGCTCCTCCTCACTGCTGCCCCAGAAATCTGGAAAATGCCTCCACCCCCATGTGACGACGTGAACACCATCATCCAAAGGGAGTAATAAAAAATTCAAAGAGCTATAAACACAGCAATGAATTTTTAATCCCCCGAAATGCACACTAAATCACTAATGCCTTGGAATTATAAAATGTCAGTGCTCTGTGAAGGACAACCAGGTTGCAGAGAGGAGAAATGTGAGAGGCCAGAGCACAATTAGGGGTGGACATGTCTCTGCAGAGGCACAATGGGTTTTGCCTAAGGCCACGGCAAGAGGGGACACTTACATTCATTTTCCTTCGACACCGGGACAGGTTGAGAAGCAGCGACACCTTCAGCTCCCGGAACGTTTTCAGGTCCTCTCCAAACCCTTCCCTGGGGAATTTCTTCAGAGCATACTGGTAGCGTTGGGCAGCCTCTTTCACTTTACCTTTCTATTTAGAAGGAAAAGATGTCAGAACTCATCCTTGGGTTGAGTTTACTTCCCTGCAGAGAATTCACTCACCAGCCCCACCAATGTTTTTAGGTGGCTAAGGAAGCAGAAATTCACTATTTAGCTCTTTCCTAGAAAAGGGAGGGCAGAACATTTGAGCAAGGGAACACCTGAGCTGGAAAGGCAGATGCCTTGTGAGAGTTGAGATCTCCCACTTCATACAGAGCTGTCACACTACAGCAGGAAATGTGGAGAAATGGTGTGAACTCGATACAACTCCATCTGGTTCTTGGCTGGATGGTCTTTTGAGCTGGGTGATCAGTTACCCATTCCTGGAAAACACCCTCCACCCAAAGCTTAATACACATCCAGGAGGGTAAGAAACACAAATTGTGGGACTTTGGGTGGAGCTCTGGGGCTCAGAGAAGCCTCTGCAATAGCAAAGATAAAGGTCACAGCACTGCAGTGGCTCTGAACTTGGACAAACAGGGTGAGATTCACCTCCCTGGATTTGAGATGCTTAAAACTCTACATCTGAGGCTGTTAACTGGGTTTCGTTTTTAATTATTGGTATGCAACAGTCACCTTCAAAGGTGACTCATCTCTGCTATTTTGGGCAACTAATTTTGGGATGGGACCATGTGCACCCTGAAGGGGGTGAGGGAAAGAGGGCAGGATGGGATCAAGGACACACACACAGCTCCTCATGACCCAGACAGAAATTCTGCAGCTACAAATAGCGAGTTTTAAAAACCTGTAGACTCAGGTTTCTCAGCTGTATCACGTCTCTCTGGCAGATAACTCCTATTACAATGCCAGCTTTGCCTATTTTTCTGCTTCACCCTTGGAGCCTCACAGTGAATCATTGTTGTACTTGCACATTTTCTACGTGTGTGCAAATCCCCAGGTTTTAAAGAGCAGCTTAAAACAAACACAGAGCAAAAAAAAGGCTCCCTAACTTTAACAGTGGAATGTCTCCCATGGGCTAAAGGACAAGACAAATTCAGCTGTATCCTGACCAGCTGTTTTCATTGGAAGAAGTTTATTCCAGGAGTTTTTCTGGGATATTCTATCCCATTGCCTTGATCCCCAACAGTGAGTCCAATAAGGTAATAACAAGACTGATGCAAGAGCAGCAGCACTCCCAACAAAAACTTAGGTCCTGCTGTTTTCAAAGAGAAAATGAAGCTCTGGCTCAAATCCAGAACAGCTTGGCTTTGCTTCAGCTTCACTACAGATTTGGGCAAGCAATCCCCTCTTCTCCAACCCCACTAACCAAAACCAAACAGTTTAGAACACAAGGAATGCTGTGAGTGAGAGCTTTTCCTTGCTTAACGTGGCTTAAGACATCAGCATCAGAATCACAGAACCATCTGTGACCAACCAGTGACCTAACACAGCCAAAACCCCACACCAAGTGATGCTGCAAGCTGCATCTGTGCCATGCTCCAAAGCCACCCTTTCTCACCTTGTAGAACATGTCTCCCTCCTCCATCAGCTTGCTCAAGAGGATGATCATGATGTCTGGTTTGGAGGTTGCCATTGCCCAGGTTGCTGGACCTGTAGTGTACAGGATGCATGATGGGTAAAGAACTCATACAATGCAAGGGTGGTAGGAAGCTGGGTGGAAAAAAATACCCTGGGGTGGGAAATTTCTGCTGGAGAGAACAACTTGGCAGGGTCAAAGGGCAGAGTGCTCCAAAGGATTGAGCTGACATTTCCTCTGATGCCTAAATTAATGTCGTCCCCATTGCAATGGTTTTCCTTTGCAGTCATTAAGGCCAATCCCAAAGGTCTGGGAAAGGATGGAGCCGTTTCCACAAGAGGGCAGTGCTGAATGTGGAACAGGCTGGGATGGGGGGAACGAACTGTACTTAAAGGAAAAATCAGAGTGGTTACATAAAAGCATTTCTAAACTCCAATCTGTGGAAGTGGACTAGGGAAATCTGCAGTCTGACTGTCGATAGGTGGCTTGTGCTTAAGTGGATTGTGATTTCCAGCTTCACGAGACGTGAAAGACTAGAGTAGAAAATCCATTAAGGAAGAAAAAAATGACAAAGGAAAGGCTGTATGTAAGTGCTGGTGGTGCCAGAGGCATCACTGGGCTGTGGAAACTGGCTCTGCATAGGGGCCACCCTGCAGAGCCAGCTCAAAATCTCAAGGACTAACACTGGGAGGGAAGGGGTGGCAAAAATTTGAGGGCAGCTCATTAGTGTGGGTGAAGAATAATAAGTCAACAATATTCTATAAGTAGATTCAGTAGGTTTTGGGGGAAGGAGGTTAGTTTTTGAGTTCAAGTTATTCTCTGCAACAGTCATTAAAAAAATTATTTGAAGGTGAGGTAAATTAAAAGATTAGAGGTGTTGGGGACGCATGCAGGCTAAATCAAACAGGAGAAAGCAAGGCTGACAAAGCTATCAGATCGAAGCTGATGCTGACAGCAATGAGATATACCTCGTGGGCGACTCGGTAACGTCTGACAACCTTCAAAGAAAGGAAAAAACAAGAAGTTGTAGGAGAGAGGGGGGAAAAAATGGATGAAGGTGAAAAAAAAAAAAAAAAAAAAAAAAAAAAAAGAAAGGAAAAAAAAAAAAAGCAGCTGTGAGAGGCAGGCAGCGAGGAAGCCAATGCACCAGCAAAATTCCCCTTTCACAGGAAAACATAACGTGAGCAGCTGTGTGGTGCAGTGCAGGTACACTGAGGTCTGGAAGCATACACAGAGCAAGTGAACGCAGCAGCTCACAGCAAGGCACGGACAGAGTACACTTGGCAACTCAAGACTAGTAAAGACAGAAAAAGCATTACCAGAGGGAAAGACCTTGCCAAAGAAACAGTTGCTTATTGGTTAACTTTCACTAATAATATGACAGGAAAAAGAAAAAATAAACTCCCCATTTTACTAAGGAGAAGCGAGTAGCCCTGACTCGCCGTCTGCTTTCGGAGTGCGAAGCAGCAGCTGGGGCTGAGGCTGCCTCTGGGTTATATTTGTGGTTTTTTTAGGATGCTAACCCCACTAGCTTGAGTCCTGAGCACAAAGCCCATGGCAGTGTCCCCCTGTCCCTACCTATCTTTGCCCCTTTCTTCAGGAGGGTGACGACGACCGAGGTGTTGCGGCAGCCCACGGCTCTGTCCAGCGGCCGCATCCCGCTGTAGTCAACGTGCTCGATCATGGCCCCGTGGTCCACCAGAAACTGGACCTGCAAGGAGAGGCCCAGTGGTCAGTTCTGGTCCTGGGTGACACCCCCACGTGCTGCTGGGGATGATCAGAAGGAGCTTGCTCTGCACTGCCTGGGTTAAAAGCATCTCCGCGGGGTTTGGGGGTACACTGTGGGTTGAGGGAGGGAATTCTGTCCCTCGACTCCATTCTGGTCTCTGGTGAGCCTGGAGGGCTGTATCCAGCTCTGGGATAGAAGGACATCAACTTGTTGGAGCAAGTCCAGAGTAGGCCATGGAGATGCTCCAAAGGCTAGAGCACCTCTGTTAAGGAGGCTGGGAGAATTGGGATTGTTCAGCCTGGAAAAGGCAAGGCTCCAAGAATACCTTAGAGCCCCTCCCAGTGCCTAAAGGGGCTCTAGAAAGCTTGGAGAGGGACTTTGGACAAGGGCCTGGAATGACAGAACAAGGGGGAATGGCTTTAAGTTGAAAAAAAAAGTAGGTTTATGATTGGATATTAGGAAGAAATCTGTCCATGCAGTGGTGGTGAGGCCCTGGCACAGCATGCCCAGAGAAGTTTTGGCTGTCCCATCCCTTGAAGTGCTCAAGGCCAGGCTGGACAGGGCTTGGAGCAACCTGGGATAGTCCCTACCCACGGCACAGGGTGGAACAATTGGTCCCTAAATCCCCTTCCAACTCAAAAACTATTCTGGCACTCCCTGACCACCTTCAGTGGCATCACAGGGCCAGCACTCCAGGTG
>WEIU01006562.1:139965-155152 GCA_013389925.1 Aegithalos caudatus | reverse complement strand
TGCAGTCACTGTCACAGCCCGGGGTACCGCCACCCCCGGAGCATCACTGGCTTTGGGGCTCGGTGATGGCTTTGGGGCTCAGTGATGGCTTTGGGGCTCGGTGATTGCTTTGGGGCTCGGTGATGGCTTTGGGGCTCGGTGATGGCTTTGTCACCCCTGCGGGGCACAGCTTTGACACCCTGGTCTGGTTTTACCCCGTGGGCTTGGCTCCTGCTGGCATTGTTCAACCAGAGCACCTCATAAATGTACAATTGATACGGAATCGCTCTCAAAAGCTGAGTTTTCCCCGTCCCTTGATCCTTAGTACCCCTGGAACTCTCCAGCGCAACCCTGGAGGGCTCTGGGTGGGAAATGAGAACCCCAGCCATGAGCAGGGCAGGGCTGAGCCCTTGGCTGGCAGCTTTTTTGGCGATGGAGCCATTCCTTCGGGCTGTGCCATGCCCTGCAGGGCTGGGAGCGGTGCCCTACAGCCATGGACCAATAATCCCTCCCCTGGAGCAGCCATCAGCATCCCGGCTCCACTCAGCGCATCCCGCCCCGTGCAGATCGCGCCTGATTTGCACTTGTGAATATCGGGGTGAGATTTTCGCACCTTCCTGCCCGGCCATCGCCGGGTACAGGCACAGGAGTGAAAATCCAGCCTTAAAAAATCCTGCCTGCCCCGGGGACTGCGCTGGTGACAGTGTGGAAAACGAGGTTTACTTTTTTGGTGACTGTGAAAAACGAGGTTTACTATTTTTGGTAAAATTTAAAAAGTTCAATAAAAAGACAGTAGGAGATGAAGGGTTAAACAGCTGGGTGCTTGGTTTTTAGCTAAGAGCACACCTATTATTTTTGGAAACATCCCTTAAATAAATTTTTTTAACTACGTCAGCCTGTTGCATATTCATAGGCTGTTATGCATGTTTATACTTTTTCACAAGCTAATTTCTATATTCTAGGAAGGGTTTAACACGGCCACTCCTTGGGTCTGCCTTTTTAGAGCATGGGTGTTTTTTGGCTGTGATTTTATTCTGTTCTTTTTATCACTTCCAGTTTGGGGCTTGGTCCATGCTTTTTATAGATGGTAGGTATTTATTTCTATAGATAGTTGGCTTGTCAGCAGCAGGGTCCTCATCACATGTTCGCTGCATGTTATCCCAGTCAAGCAGACAGTTTAAGTGTATATATATACATATATATATATACACACTATTGGCCACTCTGCCTAATTTTTGCTAATAGCAGAAATAAAAACTATATCCACACAGAAAAGCCATTTTAATATTATACTTACAACATTTATTTTAATACTTGCCAAAAGCCAACAATATAATATGTATTTATAACAATTCTATGCGGGGGGAAAAGGCACCGACCCTGCTGCTCCTCACTGCCCTCGGGAATTTCCAGAAGTGCCTCGGGCTCCTCCGGCCCAAATCTCCTTAAAATTGGAGTTACCAAACTAACTGAGTCCTTGAAAAGCACAAGACCCGGAGTTTAAGAGCACAAAAGTTGTGTCCTGTGGCACTCAAGGCGACAATTTTGTGTTCTTAGGAGTTTGCCACAAGCAGGAATTAAATCAGATCTGCACCCAACTCTTTCTTTCAGCACGAATCACAAATGTTCAGGTCCTTCATGTTCTAAAAATCGACATTCTGTGCTGTTCATACAGGGAGAAGGCGCTGTAAATCCCCGGTGCGCAATTCCCACTGGATTTAGCCTTGGAAGCTGCAGAGACGCTTCCTTGGAGTGCAATGCAAATACCCGGGGCTGGGAGCAATAAAGCAGCTCTAATGATGGGTTATGCTAATGAGCCGAGCTGTGAAGTGCAGCAGCTCCACATCCCTGCTGCAGTTCAGCTCCAGGCACAGGGAATTTAGGGCAGAAGGGCCGAGATGCTCAGGAGGGGTTCCCAAGGCACTCAAGGCACCCCAAACTGCGTTGGAAGTTGGATTTTATTGCTTGGCATCGCAAAAAATCAGCGCACGTGCTCAGTATTTATAAATTAATTGCAATTATTCCTCGCTTAAACTGTCACAGCATAATAATCCCTTCGTAATTTTCATTAAAATATCTAAATTTCACTACCTGCAGAAATGCCATTGTCTAGAGGACATAAAAATGGGAGAAGATAATACAAACCTAAATTTCACGATTTTTTCGAAGCCAAGCAGGGTTAATTTATCATACAACACAATAAACAATGCTGCTGCAGTTCAGTCTTGTGGTTCAAGGTAAAGATTTTTTTTTAAGACGAACTTTTAAATGACAGAAATCAGCTCAGGGGTGCCTCAGTCGCCCAGCTCTCAAGGAAAAATAAACAAACAAATAAACAAACTGAAAACCCCAAAACAAACAAACAAAACCTTGTAGAAAGAGAAAGCAACTGAATTACTATTTTTCAGGGGGTGGGGAAACCAAAAATAAAACCCACAAAACAACAAAAAGCTAGTCTGTCACGGAATATTAATGAAATGGAATTTATCAGAAGTTGTTCAGTAAAGTCCTAAACTAAATCACCTTCTGTGCATGAAGCCACCCCCTTTTCATGCAGTCGGGCTCTGATATTTTGTCTGCATGATCTGTAATTCTATGCAAAAATTACCCATTTCTAATCACCAGGGATCTCTTATCTTTGCCCAGGTACGGTGCAGGACGGCAAGGGCGCTGGGCACCAGGGAGGACAGGGACCTGTCCGGGGCTTTGGGGTCATTCCTGGGCTTTGGGGTCACTCCTGGCCCTCTGGGGTCATTCCCGGCGCTTTGGGATCATTCCTGGAGCTTTGGAACCATTCCCAGAGCTTTGGGATCATTCCTGGGCTTTGGGGTCGTTCCTGGCCATTTGGGATCAATCACGGAACTTTGGGGTCATTCCTGGCCATTTGGGATCATTCCCGGACCTCTGGGATCGTTCCCGGAGCGCTTTGAGATCGTTCCTGGCCCTCTGGGATCATTCCCAGAGCTTTGGGATCATTCCTGGCCCTGTGGGATCGTTCCCGGCTGGAATGCGATGTGGGAAGGCAGATCCTGTTAGATCTGAATGCAGATGCGGGATGCCACCCCCTGCCCATCCCCGAGCTGGATGCGGTGAGAATCACAGCATCATTTGCTGCCCCTCCTGGGAATTGCCATTTTACTTCAAAAAAAAAGCGGAAAATTCAGCAAAGGGGGTGAAATACAGCGAGGCCGTGAGTCCCACCCCATACAGCAGCCGAGCTTTTCCATGCCATGAACCGGGATGTCCCGAAGCTGTTAGAGGATTGAAAAATTCTTTGGAAAGAAAAAAAAAAAAAAAAACAACTGAGGTCTCAATTTTCTCCAAGCACAAAAAGCAAAGCTCTTTCTTGCCACTCTTCACTCCCCTACCACGAAGCTCTCATTGCTCATTGGGACAGTGGCAAGGCTTTTTCATCTGGATAATTGGCAAAAACTCTTTTAATCCCCTCCAAATAACAGCTGGTGTAGCATGAGCTTTACTGCTCTGGGAAAAAAAAAATCAGTTTAAGGAAAAAAATCCTCACTTCAATAAAATTATTTTTCAATTTAAATTTTTAATAGCGGCATATTTTAAGGCACCTTTTGCCCCTCCTTTCCTGAAACGAGCTATAACTGTAATTTTCACATGTAAAAGGCAATTTTGGTGATTTTGCAGAGTTATCCCGGGTGACACTGCAGCTCTAATCCCGCCACACCGGCTGCCCTTGGAAGTGAAACCTACGGTAAATTTTGATTTCAGCCACACCTTTGTAAAACTAGTTTTTCCATGCCAAAATATATAACAGAGATCAAAATCTTCGCCATCAGTGCCAGAAGCAACACCTTTTTCACAAGTGATAACCTCTGGGTAGGATCCCAGCGGTGACCCAGGTAAAGAAATCTTTGAAAAAAATATGAAAATATCTCATTGCAGTTCTCCCGCGTGGGGTTAGGAGAAATCTAAACAACACAAAAAAACTCTTCCCCACCAAAGTCTATCAATGCAGCATCCCACCCTCCCCTGGCAACTTTTTCCAGGCAAATCCCCGCACTCCAAAGCGGCTCCAAACAGGGCAGGATGGAGAGATAAGCGCCCAGTCCTGCATTCCTCCCACACCCACAGCTCCCAGGCAGAGGGCGGATAAAGAGCAGGCAGCTGGCTCCCAGCAGCGTGTTTGAAACTCCCCAAGCAGTGCTGCTGATTCAATCACCGCCTTTAGGAATGGTTTTTTCGGGATGGATGAGGAGGTGTTTGGCTGTTTGTCCTTCTGTGCTGGGGTCCGGTCCTGATGGTCCATTTAGGAACCGGCTTGCAGAAATATCTGCCTTCAAAGCAGGCACAGAGCAAATCCCTGTGCTCACAAAGGCCAAATTCACTGCATTTTAAAGTCACTTTGCAAACTCTCAGCTTCAACAGCGATGCCAACCTGCAGGCAGGCATTAATATGATTATTTTATCTTGCTGTATCTGCGAGGAAAATGGGTTGGGAATGGTGAGCACTGGGAGTGCACAACAGCAAGGCACAGGCTTTAACCAGGAGGGTTTTGGTAGGATGCTGTACGGAAGGGTCACACAGAATGAAAAGGCTGAATAAATCCCATGGCCAATTACATGGTCACTGAATCATGAAAAGGCCAGGCTCCTGGAATTTTGCAGCTGCTAGTAGATTCAACGGATGCATCAAACCAGCAGCAAGCTCAGCTACAAGTTACCCCACTACAGAACTGATTTGAAACAAAATGAACTTAGAGCAAACCCCCAGCATGTACACCATGTAGAAATTTTTGAGAGAATGCTGATAGACTTTATATCCCATTATCTTTCCTTGTCTTCAGTATACTTTACTAAAAAAAAAAAAAACAAAAAAAAAAAAAAAAAAAAAAAAAAAAAAAAAAAAAAATATAAAAAACAAAAAAAAAAAAAAAAAAAAAAAAAAAAAAAAAAAAAAAAAAAAAAAAAAAAAAAAAAAAAAAAAAAAAAAAAAAAAAAAAAAAAAAAAAAAAACACCACATAAATTGACTCTTCTGTTTAATGAAAAACTTTGTAGGGGTTTTCTTTTCAAGCCAAATACCTTGGTGTGGTTATTTATTGGGGGCAGGAAAATCATCTTTAAATTAAGTTTGACTCTCCCAGGATAAGCTGTGACAGCCTGCACTGAGGCAAAATGGAAAACAAGCACAAGACTGTTTACTGTCCCTCTACCAGAGTGACAAAGCCAGATGAGACAGGAAGATTGCCATTCCCCTAGCAGAAGTAGCCCAGAGAATCTGAAACCATGATTACTTCAAGCCAGGATGCAAGGAGCTGGCACAGAAACTCTTCCCTTTCTAAAGCCAGGAACGTTTAGCAGAGGTGTAAGGAGAAAATTGGGAGGAATTCCCTCCAGGGCTGCCGGAGCTGCACCATCAGCACAAGGAAATGCTGCAGACAGGGCCCATTTGGAAAATTCCATTCCAAGCAGTGGGCAGAGCATCACTCTGAGGTGAGGGAGCACCACTGGCTCTACCCCTGCACCTTTTCCTTACGTTTCCTTGCACTGACTCCTTTGCAAAGTGATTTGGGATCTCACAGGAAAACAAAAACACCACCCAAAGTTAGGAATCATCATCAAACCACAAGTTCTCTCCTAGATTAGCATTCCCAGGCTTCCAGGATGTTGAGGAACACACCTGATCAGGGATGTTTCAATCAGTAGAAAGGAAATTATTTTACAAATGAACGTGGAGGACAGCCATGAAGCACTGATCTCCCCTTCTTCCAACAAAAGATTCTTCTCTACAGCTCACAGATGTTTTATCTAGTCCTGCTTAACTGTCTGAATACTCCTGGAGAGGACACTGCACATCTGCCTTTTATCCTTCTGACATTAAACCCCCCCCATTTTTCCTGGTTGTGTCACAGCCCACCACCCAGCAGAACAAGTTTTTCTTTTTTGCATCCCTCAGGTGTTGTGCAGACTTCTTACTCCCTTCAGTGCTCATCCCACTGTCCTCCATACACCCACCTTTGTACCCACCTCTTTATATGTTTCTTGAGGATGTCTTTCAGACCTCCTAAGTGATTTTTTTAGCTGAGGTCTTGATTTTCTCCACCTGCTCTCTGTGGGTGACAAATTGGCCCAGACATGCACTGCATCAACATCCTGCTCACCTCCCCTTTCCCTGATTTATTTTCCTTCATTAAAAGGCACAGACCCACCCTGTACATCTGTGCAGTGCCTCTGCCACAGCCAGGACATTGGAGAGGTTCTTTAAGAGCAAATGACAATTTATGGGTTGTGAAATCTGCCCATCTTCTCTACCTGCCAGAAATCCACAGGTCCCAGATCTCAGGTGTGCATGGATGTTTCCAGATGGTCTAAAATTTCATGATAAAAGCACTTTTCCTGCCTACTGGCTCTAAAGTGACCTCAGCTACTCCTGCAGCACTCAGTCACCAGAACCCTCAGCACCAGGGAGTTTTCTCCTTCCCTCTTTCCTCAGGACACTCTGAATGCTGAGGGTACTTCAGGCCACTGAAATAGAAATATTGTCTAGCATTTAACAGCTACCATTTAACAGATCCTACCCACAAATATTCCAGCCTGAAGGTGACTTCACTAGGCCCAGGGAAGGAGAATTTGCTCAGAGAGCTCTCTCAGATGAAAATGTAATTTTAGGATTAGTCAAATTTTACCTGGAAACAATTACTAAATTCCCTCTTCAGACTAAGTTTAATGATGGATATGAGCAATGCTGTTAAATGGTGAGGCTATGGCAGTGCCATTTGTAGGATAACATGAATTCCTCTTGGTTTACATCTTTTTTCTCTATTCCTTGATCCAACAATTATTAAACCAGTATTTATACCCCATACTCCAGGAAAAGTTATTGCAGGGATACGAGGGAATGTAGGGGGAATTCACTGACTGCACATTGGATACAATCCTGATATACACCTGGATATTTTTAAATACTTCTCTATTTTAAGGTCAGCAGGCACCATTATGATCCTTTACCCTAAACCCTCAAGGCACAGCCAAGAGTATTAAATTTTACCCAGCAGTTCCTGGAGAGGAGAGAATTATTCTCTCCTACTGCATAAGTGAACTCTACCGAGCCCAACAGCTTTGTTATTCATACTCCAAGGCAAGCAGCACCTACCACAATTTGAGTGATGAGATAAATAATAATGCAGCCAACCAGAATGGGAGACAAACTAGAAAAATCCTCATCGAAATTCAGCAGATCTGGGCTAGCTCCCTCTCAAAGCTCCCCCATCCATCCTCCCCTTCACACAGAGATTTTAGGGACAAATGCCAGTAGATCTCTATTGTTCCTGCTCATTCATTAGCTACAACTGCTTTTTCTGTTGTGCTCAAGCTTCAAGGTAAGGTTAAGATTCTGGCCACACCGTGCATGTCGAAAAAGTAACTATGAGACACATAAACTGTAATTATTTTAAATACAAAATAACATTGTGTCCTTCACAGTTTTAAGTAATCCTCAGAAGTGAAACATAAATGTTTCAAGGTGATAAACTCCTTTCATGCCATTACCTCTGGACTTTCCCCTTCCATCTCCATTAGTTGTATCATTCTCCTCTTTTACATCTTGCCCCTTCACTAAATGAACCCAGAAAAACTCTTGTTACTATTTGCCACAATGCCATTTTCTACACCTGTAATTCCCACGCCTGCAGAGAGCGAATATTTGTGACTAAATCATAAAAGCCTGGTTTTAAATTGCTGCCCTGCCTCTAGTCCCCCTTCCCACATGCACCAGTGCAGCTCATGAGCTGCCTTCTAAGGCTTCAAAGGGGAGCAGAGGGTCTCAGTTTAGCTGGAACAATGCATTTCACAGAGCCACAGCTTTCACTTACCTCCCATGCTGGGGGTTACTATTTGCTTTCCCACACTTCCCTTTGGGTTGCTTCAGCCTTTGGAGCTGGAATTAAGGCAGGCACAAAATTAAACCTGCTCAGATACGTGGATGTGATCATCAAAATCACACCTAAAACTTCAGGAGCTGGGGAAAGCCAGTCCTGTTCCCCTGAAAAGTTCCCAGCCTAAAGCACATCAAAATTAAAAATGCTCCAGGGTTATCTTTGTGATGCAGTTTATTGAAGTCACCTGCTGCTCTCCATTTGCAAGTGGGCTTTTTCTCATTAAGTGGGCAAGGTAAACCCAAATCCTCTCCCTCACACCTGAGCTACTCAGGTGTCTGCATGGAACCCTGATTTTTTTATGGCTTTCTTATCTCCCTGACAATAAAGGTTTGCTCTGTTTGCTTTTTCTCTCCCCAGTCCTTCTGTGGGCAAGGCAGCCTCCAAACCTACGACAGTGGTTCTTACTAGGAGCTGTTCAGGGAATTCTCCCCTGGATTGACAACAAACTCAGGCATCACAGCTTGGAAACCACCAAGGAGGGGACCCCCTGGGCTGCTTCTCATCCAAGGACCACTTCCAGCCACTCCCTTGTCTCAAATCAAACAGAGAATTTGGTGCTGTGACCACTCAGTGCTTTGGAGAAGGTTATGATGTCCCAATTTCAGCATCACATTGTCCTTCCTCTGGTTCCCATCCTGAGACAGAATCTCTGGCTTCACTTAACAATGCCTTGTCCATAAGTGAACATAGACAAAAACACATTTGCACTGAAGATGAAGGAGAACAAGCAACAAAAGTCTGCCAGTGCATTCATAGCACCACTCCTGGAAAGGATTTATCTTTATTCCTCCTTCCTTTCCTTGCAGTCCTGAGCAAGGTACAGAGATGCTCAGCACACAGATCTGGCAACACCCTCAGATCTTGTCAGCAACAACAAAATTCTGGTGTAAAGCTGTTAGAAACTCCAATTTGATAAGATAAAGATAAGTAGTCCTCCTTGGAGAGAAGGTGTGAAACCTCTGTGTGAGCAGAAATGAACTTTCCCATGGTTGTGTGCCTCAAAGCACAGACTGGGAATTCACCAGTCCCACATTCTGGCAGCCCAGTGAAAATGTTTTCACACCCCAAAAAGGCAGGACTGCATGGTCAGTGGTCCCCTGGGTGTGGAGCCTGTGCTCACAGCCAGTTTCTGAACCTTGGCAGGATGGAGCAGGGAGGAGCAGCCAAGCAGAACCCAAGCCCAGGCACAGGGGTGAAAAACCTCATCAAATACTCACTTCAGTTTAGGCTGGCCTAAATTCTAGTCCTCTCTTGAACAATTGAAAAGGAAACGATGGTGGGAAAAGTTTCATGTAACAGGAAGTCCAAAGGATGTGCAAGATTTTGGCAGCTCCGTGCTTCTCTGTGCAGCTCACAAGCCTTGTCCTGTCATTAACTGGCCTGCCAGTCACTGAAAACAAAATAACTGCAGGGCACGGATGGACAGCCCTGTGCTGGAGGCCAAAAAAAAAAAAAATCATGTTTCCTACTCCAGAACCTCCAGGATATCTGTCAAAGCCACAGCTGAAACTCTTCAATAATCATTTTGTTTTACTGCTGTCTAAACAAAACAAAACAAAACAAAAAACCAACCAACAAACCAACCAAAAAAAAAAAAAAAAAAAAAAAAAAAAAAAAAAAAAAAAAAAAACAAAAAAAAAAAAAAAAACCAAAAAATAAAAAACCAAACCAACAACAAAACAAAGCCAAACAAAAAAATAATTAAAAAATCCACCAGAAGATTTCTTATTGCCTTTAACAATTAATCCAAAGTTATGCATCCCTGGTTACACAAGATTTTCAAATTAAAGCATTTGTTCTTGGCTAGAATTGATACAAATAAGGTCTCAAATCTAGAGAGAGGAGCAGAAGTGTTATTACAGAAGGAAATAAAAAACTTTCAAGGAGTCGATCTCCTTACTTTTAAAAAAGGTTTATTGTAATATTCCATGCTGTGCACAAAATCATCCAAGTCAGGAAAACTTCAGTGGTTCTTAGGACAGAGAACACAGGCAGGGCTAATCCTTCCTGCAGCCACTCACAGAGCCCTGGGAATGCCTGGAAAACTGCACAGAACTACCCTGAGTCAAATGTTTGCCACTCTGTATATTCAGCTCCTTTACTTCCTTTAACTTTAGGGCCATGACACTTAATTCAGTTACTATCCCAGCTCTGGTATGCTCATAAAAAATTCACACCTGTTTCACAAATGTTCACCTGTTCAACAGACTCAGGTTTAAAGGAAAGGAAGTTTTTGGTTCATTATGAAAGTATAACTTGTTTTTTTAAAGGAATTCCTACTATGACATTTGGTGTTTACAGGCTGTAAAAGCAGAACTGCCCAGGGAATCAAAAGGAAAAAAAAAATAAAAAAGGGATGGGGAGTGAAAAATAAGAGAGAGCAAAGAATTACTTGGATTAAAATATCTTTCCTTAACCTTGTGGAAGAGAAGCTCCTCTGACTTGGCAGCACAATGAAAATGAAATCAATGCCAAGTGTCTCATCCTGAACTCTGAATGGGCAAAGTTCCCATTGACTTTCAAGATTCCTTCCCCTGCAAATGGCATTCAGGAACAGTCGTTACCTGCACCTAAGGCACGTCCCCCACTCTGCTCTGTCTCTCCCCTTTGTGTCGAGTGGATGGAGAGAATTTTTGAAATCAGCACAGCAAGCTGTGAATGATGCATGAAATGAATATGAGCTGAGCCTCGTACAAAGGGGAAATCCTGAAGGCTTGGTGCAATCACTGCTCTACTATTTCCTATGGCCTGCATAGAAAAGATGCATAATATTCTCCACAGAGACAAAGAGAAAAGCTCACCGAGGCCAGAAGTCTCAATCAGAAGCCCCAGAAGAGATAAATGACAGCAGCTCACAAGTTTTTAACACTGCTTAATTTCCTCTCTTATTGCTAAGCTCTTCCCCAGGGCTGCCTGGTTCTCTCAGCCCTGGGTGCACGTGGAATATCCACACGGGGATGGATGGTGGAATATCCACACGGGGATGGATGGTGGAATATCCACACGGGGATGGGGGCTCTGAGCCAGAGGATCACTTTGCATTTCTTTGCAGGCAGCCCAGTTTATGCAGGAGTTTGTGTTTCACACCTCACCCCATCAGCCGAGGGGAGTTTGCACCAATCCCCTGGCATGGGATGGCCAAAGCATGGGAAAAGGGACAGATTTTTCCACATGTGTTAAAACCCCATAACTTCTTCCCCATGTGGACTTGAATCTGAGACTTCACTGACATCAGCACAAATATTTTTAAACCAGGTCAAACCACACTCAGGCTGATTAGTCTTAATTTGATATATTCCTGAATAAATACAAATGTATTACAGTTGAACTTAGAAACAGCAATAAAGATGAGCACCCTGAGCACATCACTGTGGTATATAATTTTTTTTTTCATCATGAAGAAGGTATAAACACATTTTTTTATGGATGTGCTGTGACCTCCCCCAGGTTCTCTTGCTCTCACACGTTTGCTTGTGAGCTTTGCAATCTCCCCTGCTGCACTAAGGAGGCAGAGATACTTTAGAAACTGGAAAACTGAGGTTTAATAGGGATACTGAGCTTCTGAGGATGCCTTTGGAAGAAGCAAATCTGAAGTCCTGTTTGCTTGACTAGCAACACAAAGAAGTTGGCTGTCAATGGCATTTGGAGCAAAGAATAATTAATTCCTCATCCTGAGGACTTTCTGTGGGGAAAAAGTCACTGTTGCACTGATTGCTGCATCCAGTGGCATCAATTAAAAGTTGTGATGGGGAAGAATGTGGAAAACTATTCTGGAAATCTGCATTAACCACGAAATTACCCTGTGCAAACACATCTGCAAGCATGGCTGTCCACACCTTCCTTGAGAAATCATAAATTGATTCAAGTTTTCTCTCTCTGTTATTTCAGTGTTTTGTCAGAGTTTAGTGATGAAATATACCATAGAAGTAACCTGAATCTGCAGCATGTGAATAAACTGGACACAACTACAGGAAATCTAGGATCAAGGTCTATGCAAATGGAAAAGAAGCCCTATCAAGCTTCTCACTTTTGAAGGCTCTGAGAATAGCAGCAACATTCCAGTCCTGAGCATCACCCAGCTCCAGGTTTCAGGTGTACTCATTCCTGAGAAATCATCCCTTCCCTTAACATTGGAGGATAGTTAGACAAGTTCCTGTCTTCCTAACCATGTTTCTGAGAAGTATCTTCCTTAGTCCCATGTTTGATGTGGGACAGCTCAAACAGATAATTTATGAATGTTTTCACCAAGTGTCTATGCCAATGCTGTTCCTGAATTTAGTCTTCATCTCTTCTTGTAGCAAAGAAATAGGAGAAATACAAAAACATGCAGTTTAACATATGTTCTTAAAATATTCTTAAAACACCCACAGTTTCCTCTGCTAATTATTTACTGTTTCCAAAAAAAATTATTTGAAGTATTTTGACTTACCAAATTTCATTGCAATAAATTAACTCTGAAGCTCTTTGGCATAGGAAGGAACCATGAAAATGCAACCCAATACACGGAGTTTTGACAAACCAACAGCACCAAGTGTTATCTTCCACTCAAAGTCATGTTAAAAGCTTAAATATTGTCATTACACTTTAATTCCAGCATTAACCTCTTCAGAGCAAGTGCTCTGTCATTCTAAAGGTAAAGGGTGCACTTCCATTTGTTCTGGATGCTGCAAAATAAGGCTGGATTTGTTTTAACTGTGCAAAGAGTTGCTGATGATGGTGCACAAAAAACAACCCAGCACTTCATAATTTGGAACTTTACCTGTGAATGTCAATGGCTCCATTCTGAGCTCTCCCACAGCAGAAGGAAATCCTGCCTGGGCAGTGGTCAAAAGGCATTTAGATTTTATTCATGCAGGGGGGATGTCAAGGGCCAGATACTCTGCAAATTTAAAAGTGGAGTTCAGTGCAAGTAAAACTCACCTTTATCAGATCTAAATAGAACGTATTTCTGCATTTGCTCAGGAGGAAAATCTCCTGGGCCCAAGCAAAGGATGTCACAGCGCTCTTTGGGGGAAAAAAAATAAAATTGTCTTTCAGGCCATGTCTCCCTCTGTGCTGTTGGCTAATTAAATACACTCCTGTTAAGGGAAGAAGAGGCTGTATCTGTATTTGTGCTTAATTACAAGGCTGCCTTCCGTGGGTCTGTCCCAGCCCAGTGTGTGCATCTGTTCACAACCCTTCCCAAAGCTCTGGCCACAGCTTATGAACTTCGGGATAAAGTTGAGCCCCAGGAAACTGAAATCTGCATCGGGAATTTTACCTGGACACCTCAAAACCAGTAAATCAGGAAAAGCAGCCCCAAGCCAAATCACTGATAGGAGTTTCCAGAGAGAACAAGGCAGAGACATTTACAGAGACGTTTTCCTGTGACCCCTCAGGAACTGGCTCACAGACCTTCCTTTGGCCCTAGCTTAGGCCAAACAAGGATAACTGGAGCTTAAAAATACTACAAACTTTGAAAAAACAGCGTTTCTCCATTTTCATGACAGAGAATCCACTTCCACAAAACTCAGATGTAAAGAACAACTATTTATAATGACTCAGGACTCTGAGGACACCAAGTACAATTCCAGTGCTCAGGAATTGTACCTGCTCAGGAGCCCTGGCTTTTGTCAGACCTGCACCTGCTCACCTGCCTGGGAAGGTGGGAGAATTGTTCCAGGGAATGGGAATTTTCCTCTTCCCCAGGGAGAGCTGTCCTGGCACTGCCAGTTCTGGAGAGCACTGGGGAACAGTTTTGACTCCCAGCTGAGATGAAATCGGCCCTGCTGCCCATGTCCTGTATTTTCCAACACACTGATGCCACCACTTTGTCTCAGACCTCCAGGTTATTTATGGATCTGCTTCTCCTCAAGGGCTAGTAAGTCACGTTACCAGCTTCTCTCCTCTCCTGCTCATCCCTGCAGGGCAGCAGCACAAACAGGCAGCAGCAGAGCCACAGCTTCGCCAGATTTCACCAGAAATCTCACGGAAGAATTGAGCTGTGGGTATGAAACACGCTATGGATGAGAAGCAAAGTGATGACCCCCAGCCCGTGCCGGGGGCCGTGGTGGTGCCCGGGCTTTGCTGCACTGACCAGAGGGTGGCCGGGCCGGGAGGGGACAGCGGGCAGGACCCCGGGCTTTCCCCGCTCCGGGAGCTGCCCCTGCCCCGGGAGCCAGGCACCGCGGCCTCGGGGAGTTTGCACAACATCCTCGCCTCTGATAGAGCCCCAGGAGAGCCCTGCCCGGCCGAGAAGGCAGGAGCGGCTGCCGGGGCATCCCCGCTGCCGGGAAGGAACGAGGATGGGACCGCCCCAGGCAGCCAAGGGGCACAAAGTGTCCCCAAGGCGCTGTTGGTGCGGGCTGGCAGGGCAGGTCCTACAGCCAAATCCAAACCCCAGCAGCGCCCTCGCCTTCCCTGTGCTCCTTTCCCAAGGAAACAGCGGAGGGGCAGCGGGAGCAGGCGAGAGGCGAGGTTGGGAGCGGGGATGCGGAGCGGCGAGCCCGGCCCTGCCGCGGACACGCGTGGGGACCCGGCCGGAACGGGGCTGGGAGGGACGGAGAAGCAATGCTCAGCTCCGCCGGCATCCCCGGGGCTGTTCCGCAGCGCAGCCACCACGAACGCACATCCCTAAAAAAACAAACAAACAAAAATACAAAAAGAGCAGAGAATGGAAAAAAAAAAAAATGTTGTCCAGACTCAAAACTCTCGTCCAACATACTGAAAAGATTGAATTATTTATTTCCTCTGGGGACTCCTGTAACCATGCATTTTTAATGGAGCCTAATTAAGAGTTTCCCAACGGGTTTTACTTTTAAAAATATTTTAGATTAGTTGGCGTTTCTAGGCAAATCCTCCTGATAAGAAAAAAAGTTAATAAACAAAGAAAAAGCCTAGGCGGAGATGTAATTCCCTTCTCTCCCCGTCGGCCGAGAGGCAACAAGTGGCCGCGGCTCGCAGAGCAGCAGCTCCGGCGGCAGCGCCGCGACGCTTCTCCCGTCCGAATCCCGCTTTTCTTTAAAAAGAAAACCAAATCCAAGGAGCACGTTTCTCCCTCTCCTCCTCCCCTCCCAAAACACAGCCCGGCAGCCGAAAAAGCGCCGGCAGCGCCCGAAGCGGGGCCGCGATGCTGCGGGAGCCCCGGGATGGGGCTCGGCCCTTCCCCGCTCTGCGCTCCCCGCACCGCGGGGCATCCGCACAAAGCGCCCGGACACCGCCGACGTGCCTGGTAGAAAATTTATTGATCTCTCTTCGTTTGGAAGAAAGAAGCAAACGAGCACTAGGAACAAGGAAGGAGTGTTTCGATAACTTTTTTTTTTTT
>WEIU01006562.1:118776-134631 GCA_013389925.1 Aegithalos caudatus | reverse complement strand
AAAAAAAAAAAAAAGCAGAGCTCGAGATTGCCTGCGGGGCTGCGAGATCGCCTCCCTCGCCGCGGGGCTGGCACGGCTGGAGCGACCTCCCAAAAAATCATGAATTCCGACAAACGAGCCCCCAACCCCTTCCCGTGGCTTCCCCAGCGCCTCGCCCAGCGGAGATCGCAGCTGTGTCAGAGCCTCCAGCTGTCCCTGCCGCTCGCCGAGCCGGGCAAGCAAGGGTTACTTCTGATGACATCATTAAAAATCGCAACATTTAGGAACAAAAATCTCAAGTGCGTGGGTAAACCCGGGCAGCGCCGTTTGGGCATAGCTCGATCCCTTTGAACTGAGCCTCCCAGCTCGTTCAGGAGGCAGCGGTGAAGGTTTTTTGTTGGTTTTTTGGGGTTTTTTTTTTGGTTTTTTCTAATCACTTCCCTCCCCCCGCCCCCCCAGCTGAACTTTTATTTGGCTTCTGACAACAATAGCGGGCTGCAAACAGACCTCTCGGAGCGCCCTCTGAATAGACCCTTTTCGAGTCCGGATTGTTTCCACCGCCACAAAAAAAAAACAACCAGTAGCTCCCGGTTTTTTGGGGTTTTCTTTTTTTTTTTTTTTTTTTTTTTTTTTTTTTTTTTTTTTTTTTTAATTGGGTTGTTCCTGGCCCTGGCTCATTCAGGTGTTCGCTAGGAATTTGTTTATTAGCCTTTGACAAACAGCCCCTCCTGGCAATCGCTTCACGGAGTTGTCTCCAGCGGGAGGGAAGGGGGGCAGTTTGCTAATAAGGACCCTTCTCCATCACCAAGTTACCAATTAACAGAGCTGTGGAGGGGACCACCAGCACAGGGTAACTCGCCAGGGCTCGCTGCCCAGCCCCGAGGAAAACTCAGATTTAGCTCATGTGTTTTCACGCAAAACCACCGAGGGAAAAACGAGCGGGAGAATAGATGCTAAAGAGACCACCCCCGCTGCCCCCAGAAATCGCTGGCAGAAATCTCCTCCCCAGTGGATGAGGGAGTAACGGGAACTTTCGGCCACTTCCCCTGGCTGTTAAACACCAGCTGCAAGAACCTGAAAGAATTCTGCAGCCCGGGGCGCTGCCGGAGCTGCCATCCCCGGGGACGCTGGAAATCCGCGGAAATTTGGGGACTTTTTGGAATCCGTGGCGCCTGGGGACACGGCTCAGCGATGGGCTTGGCAGTGCCAGCTTTAATCGCCGCTCTCGAGGAGGAGTGATTTCCAATCTCGGCTATTCCATCCTTCTCAATCGTTCTCACACCTCAGCTCCGTGTGCCCGAGCGCCCCCGGCCAGGGCGGTCCCGCTGTCCGGGCACCGGGGTGGCCCTGGGGTGGCCCTAGGGTGGCACTGGGGTGGCACTGGGTGTCACCGAGGGGCTCCAGGCACAGTAGCCCCTTCCCCCGGGCCACTCGCCCCCAGGGACAGGCAGGGACAGGGAATCTCCCCCGGCCGGAATCCGCCCCCTCCCCGGTACTTGTTGCTGTGCTTTAGCGGAGATGTCGCTGCTCTCCTTCTAAAATACACACACAAAAAAAACCCCTTCAAACCGACAAACCAAACAAACCCCACAAACTCAAATTATCTCCGTTTTTCCCGTTTAAAACTTGGCGAATCTTTCCTCCGGTGTTTTCTGTACAGACGCGGTAACCACCTTAGTTACTGGTAACCATGGCCGTGCTCCTGGTTTCTTTTAGCAGTTGGATTAGAAATCGGACATTAATTGTAAAACTCTAACTTGCTAATTAGCTGCAAATAAACTATTCATTAGTGGCAAATTAAAATCAAAACACACCTTATTCCTACTCTCTGACACGCAGTTTTGAAGGCACGTATTGTTTCAAACTACAGCCTGTATCACTGGCACAGCAAATTGAGATCCTGAAAGGTTTCTCTCCAGGATATATAATTAAAATATATTCTACTTTAATTGACATTATAGAGGACACAAATGAGATTTTCCTTTTAGAAAGAAATAGCAGTTTCTAAATAAAGCTTTGCAGGCTGCAGAATGGAGGTTTCAAGCAAATGAATAGTCATTACTACCTTTTCAATGATGTGGGCCTTTTGATCAGAAAAGAAATTAGCTCTAAAGGACAGACAATGGGAAGCCTGCCCTGCAATAGGAAGAAAATTAGATGGCTAAGGCTCTTAACAACACCTATTTCTATAAACCATGGAGCTTCTTGCTTTTCAATTACAGCTGTTCATTTCAAATAAGGAAAGTGGAAAAACACAGAGGGGAATATAAACTCTGTTGCACAAAAAAAAAAAAAAAAAAAAAAAAAAAAAAAAAAAAGGCCCAAGACAGGGCAGGCAGGCAGCCTTCCCATTTTCCTTTTGTTTTTATTATAATCAGTTAACTAATATTACATGTTTTCTAATACTCAGCCCAGTGTAGCATTCTCCAGGTCAATCAGGATGGATTATATTCAGTAAGGGAACTGGTAAAACACGAGAAACTTCACGTTAGGTAGCTGGATGTTTGCACTGCACATCAAATAATTACATTTTGCACATGCATCTCATACTTGTGTGCATTCTGCAGAGAAAACAAATCAGGGCTGAAGAACCTGAGGAAAATGAAGTGCTGAATAACACTCTGCTGTCTTTTGATTATAGTAAAAACTAACCCAGTTCTTCTGAATTAAATTGAGTGTTCTTTCATTACACTCAGGACCCAGAGATTATTTTAGGCAGATTCTCCCCACATTACTTTTAACCCATTATTATTCTAGAAATAAGACTTCTACTCTCAAAATACAAAATCAACTTGCTGTGTGATAAAATCTAAATAGGAGCTATCTTTCAAGTTTTTTCGTTTGAACATTATTTTTGAACGTTATTTCTCCTCATGTAAAAATAGTACAAGTTTTCTTGAATCTGAGATACAATCATAGAAACAACCCTTTCTTCCTCTGCCATTTCTCTCTAGCCACACTTTTACAATTAGGTGTAACAAGTAAATTATAATTTGTTATTATCCAATCAATATATTGTAATTGAAGTAGTCTTTCAGTAATGATTTAAACATAATAACCACAAAGCTTTATTGTCAACAAGTTCTGTTCTCATATTAACTCAGCTGGATTATGAGATGTCTTTAAAAAACAAACATAAAATCACAAAGATTACACACACATTGTTTTTTATGCTTTCTGTTAATCTATTTATGACTTCCATACTTTCTCCTTTCCCTCTCCCCACTCCTCTGTCTCTATTTTTCTTTCTGTCTCCTTCCCTGTTGCATTATTTGTTTAGAAATCAGCTTAGATGTTTAATTCAAAGGGTTGATCAAATAAATATGAATTGCTTTTGCTGTGATAAGGTGCCTTTTAATCCTTTTCATTTCTGAACAAGTGTGTTCAAGAAAAATTATTTTTCCCTGTCCAAAAAAGCCTAAATCATGCTTGTCTTCTACCTAGAAGTGATTTTAGTATGAAATAGAAATGACAGCTTTCTGTTTGGTGTCTGTATCTGCCTTCACTCCTGCCTGGCCCTGAGATAGAGAAGAATAAAAGAAATAGTTTAATCTGCTAAAGAATGAGCTCCTAACTCTCAAAGTGGAGTCACTCATGTCAGTATTTGAAGTAATCTCCCTGCTTGAGAGCAGTTGGAAAATTATGAATAATGTAAACTTCTGCCTCAGTTTTTACTGGAACAAACCTTCCTCCTTTTTTTTTTTTTTTTTTTTTTTTTTTTTTTTTTTTGTAAGATCTTAATTACAACCTCATTTGATTTGAAATGATTTTGTCTCACTAAAGTTACCCGTACTAACTAGTGGGAAAAACTTCCCTCCATGCAAATGAGCGGCTCAAGTGTGGTGGAGACTTTGTGATTTACAATACAAAACCCACATAAAGATCTGCATCCCTGAGGAGATTAAGAACTTGGGAAAACCTCCTGATCGTGTCTTCAGTCCCTGGAAAGGAGCTGAGGGTAAGGAACTGTCTGCACTAACAAGTGAATCTAAATCCAGCTCCGCACACAGAATCTGAACATTTCACCTGAAATCCTTTTCACTATCAGAGCAACGAGATCTTTGAGCAGAAAAATAGAGAAATAGGGGAGTTAAAGAGCTTTACAAAGTAGATTTGAGCAGTTTGTGAGTGGGGCTGGAGCTGTTTTATCTGCAAGACAAGCACACATCTCACAGTTAGCAGGGAGAGGACTCAGCTGCTCTGACCATTCCAGTGCAGTCCTGAGAGAACTTCACTAGCCCTGAAAATCCCTTCTGCTCTTTTTTTCCCCTAACTCACACTGATAAATGAGGCCAGTATGTGCTCCCCAGCCTTCTGTAAAGCAAATATATGCATCTGCATCTATATATACAATGCATATAAAATAACAGACACGGAACTCACCCAAGAAACAATTATTACATGGGTTGTTTCCATGGGACAAACACATTTCTGACCCGAACATGAGTGACAAATAACTGCACCTTTTAAATGAATATTCATCACTCACCCTTTATTTCTGCAACAGCTCAAATCTATTACCTGATTTTCCAGCTATCCCAACTACTCAAATTCCTGTCTTGCAGTGGTCCAGCCCTTAATTGTCTCTGTAGACAACAATTTCTCTCCTGCAGGGCAAGTGCAGCAGGAAGTGTCAGGGGAAGAACTTATGCAATGATACATAAATTGAGGACTTGTAAATTAGGAATTTCCAGGCCATTTTTCAAACAGGTGGACCAATTACACAAAGGGCATTTACAGGGACACATTGGACCTTGCTGCTGGTGTACCCAACACATTTTTCATGTGAAGAATCCTCAGAAAATGCAGTTTTCCCTGGTTAAGAAGCCTTTCTGATTCCCCTAGGCTGCCCTCTCTGCACCCCTGGGAACACAGGCAGGGTGATTTTGGGTGCCCTTGCTCTGTGGGACAGCAGTTCCCAGGTGGATTGGATGTGTGATCTGTGTGTGTGAGGCTCACAGGGCAATCACCAGGACAGAAATGAGGAATGAACCCCCCAAACCCAGCAAACAAAAGGCTCAGTGAGGGCAGCAGGAGGGGAAGAGGAGCTTTGGGATGCACTCCTGATGCTGCTGCCTGAAGAATCCTGTCAGGAAGTGAGGAAGGGAATGCAGGAGGACCTACAGGGGGAAAAGGCTTCAAAAGGAATCACTTAGTGACAGGGGAAGCCCAGAAAGCCACACCACACAGTCCATGGCTTGTTCCCCTTTTCCTGGGCTCACCTCATTCCCACTTTTGCAAAACAGCCCATCAATAACAACTTCAGTTTCTTTTTAAAAAAGAACTCCACGACTCCTGGAAAATGGTGTAACC
Organism: Aegithalos caudatus; assembly: GCA_013389925.1. NCBI lineage: Eukaryota > Metazoa > Chordata > Aves > Passeriformes > Aegithalidae > Aegithalos > Aegithalos caudatus. The sequence goes on along the minus strand of WEIU01006562.1, from coordinate 129,339 downwards.
TCACAAAGCTCTCATCTTCCACTTTGATTTAACTTGATTTGAAAAATTCACAAACAAGTTTGGTCTGAACTATCTCCAGTGTTTGGGATGATCTTGCAGAAATATATTACAAAGAGTTGGTTTCATCCATAGATTGACTTGGATTTGAGCTATAAAACCATTGCAGGTTGTTAAGAAAATAGGTGGTATTTATAATTCTGTAATTTTTATCAGTGCAAATGCAGATGATTTCTGCATCTGCTTTCCAATTTCTATACAAAAAGTCCATAAAGACTCGAACCTGCTCTATTTGTACACCAATGGCTCCCAGGGAAGCTGATGGAAAGTTAGAAGGAGGCACTTGTGCCTTACTTTTGCATGAAAAAACAAACTCGTCTTATCAACAGTATTGCTGCTTCTCATTTCAGCTTGGGTCAAGCTCGGCTGCACAAAGAATGGCAGCAAACTCACTCCAAGCACTGCAACTTTCATAGACAGTCTTTAAATAAATATTAGGACCCTGTTCCTCTGTTCTCCAGATTCCATTTAAAAAAAAATGAACCACAAATTCCATTTGATGCTTTTATGGCTCTTCCTATCAAGGTATTTGAATATATTGCAATAAATGCAGTTTTTACTGAACGGGATTCCATGTGAGGGAAGGAAGCCCTGGGTCTATTTAGAGAGATTCAGAAAATGGGCAAAACAGCAATGTGGGAAAAGTCTCTGAAACAGGAGATTTGTGGGAGCAGATCTCTTGGACTAAATCAGATTAGCACAGGACTTGACCATCTTGCATTTCTGTAAAGGATCATGCCCATATATATCAGAAGCTGGAAAGTGCTCAGAACCAACGTGCACTAACAGGGATCTACATTTTGTAACTCCCTGGGAACACTCCAAACCAGACACCAGGACAAAAGAATCCAGAAAGAGGAGAAACTCTTAGCAATCCCATCTAAAGCTCTACTTCCTTGTCACTTGGTGCAGGAATATATAAAGAATATGGTTTAAATGAGCTGGGGATCCACTGGAGTGACATGGGAAATAGTATAGTGTAGTATTTATAGAAAAAAAAAAAAGAAAAAAAGAAAGAAATTTCTAAAGAGAGTTTAAAAAGATGAGACCCCAGGAATTAGTCTGAAAAAACCCCAAATTATTTATATCAAGCTCACGTAATACACTTAAGACAGACACAGACAGCTAGGATGTCTCCCAGAAAAGAAATCCTAAACTTTGGTGTGCCAATAAAAACAGGAATAATAATCTCATGTCCCAGTGTCCTTAAGGAATGTCCCACAGCTCCTGCATAAATAAACGGGATAATTCCCTGCCCCAGGAGAGGGCACCCTGTGCCTCCCACAGGTGTCTCTGCAGTGCTGCCACAGCTCCAGGTAAAACATTGTCCTGTTACTGATTCCTCCTTTCAAAAGTAACCCCGAGCCCCAGAACACACCCAGATTTACCGTGTTGTTTTACTCCTTTGGATTTCCTTTCATTATTAGAGCCTGAGGAAACTGAGATCTGCAGAGAGAAGGTGCCTGTGCTGCTGTGTGAAAATGCACAGCCAGAATCAGGCACCCCTCACACCTCCCACAGTGATCATTTTCCAGGGAGAGCTGTTACACCAGGAATTAGACATCACAGGGATGGAGATTGATCAAGGAAAGACCTGAGCTTGAACCAACTGCACATTTTTAAGGTTTGCAAAGCTGCACATTTCCAGGTAGAAGGGGGATGTGAGACCTGCTGGGCTGACACAGGTTTGATATTTCTGCTGTTATATTTTACTTTAAAAGCTTTGCTGGAGGATGCAGAGAGAGTTGCACTGTTTGCTGAGGACTTTCTGCTCAAGAAAGGACAAGGTGGCACAAAGGATGTGACCTGGTAAAAAAAATATATCCCTTTTTCCCCAGGTTTTTGGGGCTGATTCCAGATGGTTACAAAAGAAAATTGCCACTGTTTGTTAGGTGCTGCTGCCTTATGTACACTGAGCTGGAAATCCTTGGTTCTCTGTACTCATTTATGCATCATTAACTCCTCAATAAGTTGCAATTATGACACAGTGGCATGAACTGGGAGTTCTAAGAGAAACTCCTGCTCACAGAGAGCCCCCAAGTTAAACTGCCAGGAAAGTGTGGATGGACAGCTCTTGTTCCTGTTCACACCATTGCACTCCAGATGGAATAGAGGATTTCTTGATTTTAAATAGTTGCTAATCAGATCTTTCTCCTTATTCCTGCGTTTATATCACACACAGTAAAAAAAGCAACATTTCCACATTCAGCTTTAAATCAGAAAACCTGTTTTGACAATTTAAAGGAGCATTTGAATTTTCCTTGTTGTTTGTCAGCTTCAGGCCCTGCTACCACAACCCACTTGATGCATTTTCCTCTGAGCTAATTAGACAGCCAGCAACATTTTTATAGACTTGAAGAAATATCTGATTTGTTGCTTATTGCCTCAAGTACAGCCAAAATGATCATAATAATCACACACCTTTGATTTTTTTGTCAGTCACCTGTTTGCAAAATGAGAGGAATTTTTAAATTATGAATTTTTCCTTGCTATGCTCATGGCATCAGGCAGATCATGCATGTTTGTTCAGTAAGAACCACCACAATTACAGCTCAGATAGCTGCAGGTGATAAAATACCTAAAGGATATTGATAAATGCTTCTAACACATGTAATGCTGATTGCACTGGCTCTTAGAGGGATCAATACTGTTCATCTTTTCCTCTTATGCTCCCCAAATTCCTGTGTTTTACAGATTGATATAAACGTTGCAGATGGAACAAATACATGTGTGTACACACACAGGGTGGCAGGCACAATCAGGGAGCAATTTAAAGCAAGAACAAGATGAAACTGAAAAAATCTCCCTGTTTTGTTTTTGTGGTCCTTGTGTGAGACTGAATCAGTATTTCCACTTAAATAACAGTGGAGTTGCAGGCTGGAATTAGACATCACTTTATTTATTTAGCAGTCAGGTAATATCACACAATTATGAGTCTTTCCCAGAAATTTGTTCTGCACACAAGGCAGTTTGTATTCTCATTTCTGAAGTTTGAGGTGTAGGAGCAGCACATTTTGAGAAGACTGTTTTGAATTAATCCCTGCTGTCTTCCCATTTTAAGAGAAGTTAATGACAATGTGATGAAATTTTAGATGATAAAGCACATAGAATTCACAATAAATAACTATTGGTGCAAATTTTACAATGTTGTTACACCACTGACTTTGGTTATTACTGATTATTGATGCACCTGCATCATACTAAAATACATCCTACTGCTCTTTTTTTTTCTTTCTTTCTTACTTTTTTTTTTTTTTTTTAGGAAACAGATAAGCACTTCTTTTAATCCATCTTTAGAAAATGGGTAGAAAAATGATAATTCAATTCACTGAGGGTAACATTGCTGAGATGCTTTTACAAGTGATTCAAACTAGTTAAACTCATGGATGTCCCCACCTGTATATTCCCTAAGAGGAATAGGAGCCTAAAACATGGAAAATAAAACATTTAATAAAGCTTGTGCATGGCATATTTTTTGTTTGGTGTGAATTCTGGGTCACAGGAATGTTACTAATTGTGATGTGCTTCTTTCTAGAAACCCAGATAAATCACCTAAAAAAAAAAATCCAGCTGTCTGAACAAGAAGAGGACGATACAGAATGAGGTAAAACCATTTTAGCAAAAAGCACCAAGGTGATTTGAGGCGGGATTTCCCAGTCTTCAGGCCATGCAATCGAATTTATAATCTGCATGAGAAGCTGGGTGGCTGTATGTGCATATGGGCCCTTAGCAGGTGTGAATGGCCACCAGGACAGCTCCATTTGCATGTGTTGAATTCTCCTCCCTGCATATTCAGTCGGTGGCCGGGGCAGTTTTAAATTTCTGACCTACCAGGTCCAGCTGAGACGAGTCAGAAGCAATCTGAAATTCGGAGCTGGGAGGGTTGGTGTAAACACAGCCGGCACCAGGCTGCCAAAATGCAAACGGGATTTTTTAATATTGAAATCGAGCTGCAGCTCAATGGCACCTTCCAGACTATTGGGGAACAAGCAGGGTGTGATGTACATCTGCAAAGGTTGATATCAAGCTCAAATACTCAATCAGCCAGATGTCTTAAACAAATAATTTTGTTGTTGTTGTTGTTGACGTGGCTCTTGAGGAGAAAATATTCTGCTTTAGAACATTTGCCCTGCAGTCAAAATCCATTGCATCAGAACAATTGTGGTCCATCTTGCACTTTTGTAGGGAAATAGCCTAAGAAGAGAAGCCTCTTGATTAAAAAAAAAAATAAATTTAGAGCAATAATTGGGATGAAGTAACAAATAATAACCTGAAATCTGACAGTGCTTGCATGTGCTATGTAGTTAAAACTAATAAATACAAAGGAAGTTAAAATGGCAGAAGTGTTTCAGGGGAATTTAACACACAGCTTCTAGGAACTGAAGGCAATGTGGGGAGGTGGGAAGCTCAGGATATTTTATTGAGGATATTTTATTGCAGCAGCAGAACTCAGGATAGATGGAATTATACACACTCAGTTGTGAACAAGAGAATAAATTGCCATTTGAATTCTTACTGCTTCCTAATTAATTTCACTCCTGAACTGAACATCTTCTTTACATTTTCTGGTTTTCAGCTCACCTAGCTCAGGGTCCTGCACTGCTGTTCTGAGGGTTCAATTCCACTAAATAACTGGAAGCCAATTATATTTTTGTTGTAGGTGTCATATTGTGAGTAGTTTGATAAGCACTCACCCTTATTTTTGTTATTTAATCGGCTGCTGAGATAATCTGAAGGCAGAGATTTCCTCTTCTCCCTGCTCACACAGCCTGCAGGATATTCCTATTGCTCTGTCACACGTGAATGTAACATCCCTGGCCTTACAGAACTGTTTTTTTAAAAATATTTACAGATCTTTATTTCTGGTAATAGGACACCAAGTGGCAGACCAGGAGCATTCTGATCTGAGTGTAAATGCAATGCCACAGCAGGGCTGATGCTGGGTTAACCTACAGTTATCCCTGAAATCCCACCAGAAACTGGAATCTCTTTTCTCTTTAAACTGGATCCAGATTTTCACTAAGAATATGTATCAAAACTGTAGGATTTAAGCCATTTTTTGTGGGTTTTGTTTGTTTGTTTGTTTGTTTTGTTTTGTTTTTTTTAGATAGGACTCAGAATCAACAACTATTTTTCAAGCAGGATTTTTCAGGCTTATTGTTTGAGAAAAATCTCACCCAGGCAATGCAGGTGTGTGAGCCTACTCCCCAAATTTACCCTGCAGAGACAGAGAGAGCTCTCACCTCTGCCCCTGCTCCTCTCTAGACAGACTCAAGCTCTGGTAATATAAATACAAGATGTGTTCCTGAAGGATCAGACCCTTAGATCTGTTACTATGAGTTGATTAATAAAAAATAAATCGCCTTTGAGGAAAAAATAAAGATCCTCAATCATCCTTTTTACCCCAAGCTGCAAACAGTAAAATTTAATTATAAAAGGAAAGTTGTACTTTGTTTTCCTCAGGAGCTACTCACAGTCATTTTCAAGTCAGTTCCCTTCCTAAGCCACTGTTATCTATAAGAAAAGAGTAACCAAATTGTAGGTGTTTCTTTATTCCACCATAAATTGACATGTTCTAACAAGACAGTCTGTTTGCTTTTATTGTTCAAAAGCCCCTAAGTCTTTACTGTCTGCTTCTCCACTTGTCTTAAATGTTTGATTAAGCACTGTGAGAATTGTCAGTATTGATAAACTTCTTTCCAGTACATTAAGCACTCTAATCCTTTACATTCCTACTCTATCTCTATTGCCAAGTCACTGGGCTTCCTTAGCATTTGATTTTAGGCCAATATTTGCATTAGAAATGGCCCATAAATAAAAATTACTGTAAGAGCAGGAAAAACTGTTTTTCTGCATCTGAAGATTTCTGACAGAAACAGTGTGTGAAAGGCTCTGCTTGTTCCTCTGCAAGCACAGCAACTAAAGAGCTGTCTAGTGAGCTAATTAAAAAGGGGTAATTAAGCTCAGCATTTTTTTCCCACCAGTTTTCTAAAAATCTTAATTTTGAGGAGTGACAATGCTATTTATCTTTCCTTCAGGAGCCTGAAGTGGCAGAAGGGTTTTGGTGTCTGTGCTGTATTTCGGATTAAATTGCATTTTTCCTGGGATAATTCCATATTAGGGCTCTTCATAACTCAGGATGAACTCTGCCCATTCTTGGCACTGTTAGGATCAGGATTCTGATTTTATTTTTTATTGTATTCTTTTCTCCAGACCCCTCCAAGATTGAAATTCCCGTGTCAAATGCAGAACGTGTCATAATCTATTTCTCATGCTTAAGATTTCAGATTTAGACTGCAATGTTGTATAATTTGATTATTTTGACTTTATTTTGGCTTTCTCTCTACGAATTTCACTCAGGTGAGCTCTGGGGATAGAGGGACAGGGCAGCAGGGACATGCTGGAAATGATGTACATCCCTATCAGATTTACACAGACATAACACTGGCAGAAAACTTTAATAGCCCCTTTTCTATATTTTCTGAAAGTAAAACTGAGAATATCATCCCTGATAATTTGGATGCCAGAATTATTTGGTATCTCAACACTAACACCAATATATTAGGAAATATGTTGACACAAGCTTAATCATGTCACAAGGGGTACAGAACTCTGCCACTTCCAGATGAATCCCATCATGGCCAGTGCTTGTTCTTACCAAAATCTGGCCAAGGTGAGTGCAGTATTTGGATATTTCCCTCTTTAATCAGTGATTATCCAGAGTAAAAGTGCATAGTCCAGGTCCTAACCCTGTCATCTTGACATAGATTTTGTTTCCAGGCACAGCAATAGGTATTTTACCTGAGCAAAGGCAAGGAGGATCAGGCTCCACAGTGCAATTTCATATGAAAATGAAGTGGATGAGATACTTCTACCAGGCTCATTTAAAATAAAATAGGAGGGCTGCCTTTTTGTCTGCGCTGCTAATAAGAAAAATATGCTAGAATAGAAGGTAATTGTAATAAGGTATGTCCCCATTTTTCTCAATTTTGCCCAGTTTTCTTTGATATTATTATGGATGTCATATATAAATGATATTCCTTCAGGGTGGATTCATTAATTTTGGAGATGTACATTCTTCTAGTACACATATAAGAATTGACCATTTAGACACAGGGGAGGAGAGAGGGTAGGAGACCCAGAGAAAACAGAGGGTGTAGCAGAGAACATTGTGTGTCTGCAGCATTCTTCATAAATAACACAAATCACACAGAATTGACAGAGATTATTTTAATGGCTCCCCCCTTGTGCTGTTATGGTAATGACTGAGAGAGTCTGAAGCCCTTCCACCAGGGAAATTCTGCATCAAAGTAGCAAAAATCTGTAATGAACTTCAACTTTATCAGAACTTCTGGGATTAATAGTTGCAGTACTGTTTTTTTCCCCCACTTCTGGAGAACCATAAACAGCACTTAAAAAGCCAGCAGGAAACATGCAGGATATCTAAAATTGATGCATCTCCTATTGATTTCAGTGAAATGGGTGTGACTTCCCCCAGATGAATTCCTGGCTAATCTCTTCTAGATGTGGGAGAGAACAGCTTGGATGAGAGGCTCCTGCATAGGCAGGGCCATGCTTCAAGGACACTTAAATCCATTTGAACCTAAATTTTACCTGCTGGGTCAGGGAATCAGTTAAGTTTGGATACATGCAGAGTTTCTCAGTCTGCCCTTTCTGTCCTTGTGGAAATCCTGCCCAGGGAGACCCTGTGGGATCAGCCTTGGTGTCTGATTCCTGCCCACCCAGCACCAGCTCAGAGGCAGCAGGCACCTGCTGCAAGCTGTGCCTGAGCTCTGATTCCTGCCTGGGGAATCAGGGACAGATCTTTATGTCAGTGGTGATTCACAAAGCCACTGGGAATTTTCTGTTTCACAGTGAGGCACTGTGCAACAGGTTTTCAGTGTTATTTTGGCTTTCCTGTCTTCTGCCACAGGGCTGAAGGGATGGAATCAGCCACTGCTGCCTCTGGTTTTGCTCCATCAGCACAGAGCTTGCCCTCACTGCTCTCACCACCAAAGCCTAAACTCACTGAAGCTCTTTTTCCATCAATTAGTAACTAACTGCAAAGCATCCCATTCACTCCCACACAAAACCTCGGTGCTATGACTCAAAGGGGGACAGAATCTGGCTCTGCAGAGCTGAAGACAAAGAATTAAAGGGCCTGTCTGCAGAGCAGGTGGGCTGAAGCGAGGTGCTCTCTGTGGGCTGGCTGGAGGTGCAGATTTTCCATGAGACAATGAGGCATTGCCTACTTGTGGGTTTGGTACCTCCCAGACTCATATTGCAGTTAATGCTCTCTTGCTGCCCCTTCTAGACAAGCTCCAAGATAATTGTTTCTATTTAAAAAAAGCTGTCCTTTCTTTGGCAGGAATCTCCTCTGTCTCTAAAGGGAGAGATTAAAGGGAAACCCTCAAAAGCTGCTCATCAGATGTAAACAAGCCCACCAGGGTTATTAGACAGGTGAAAATAATGATACAAGGGTTTTCCAAGCATGATAACATCACTCTTTGTATCACACTAAATTAATAACATCTCTCAAGCACCTGCCTAAACCAGAAGTCTTTCCAAGAGACTAAGCACAACCTCTCTCATTAAATCAGCATTCAGGGAGCTAACTAGCAGATGCTGCTGACATGAACCCAAATGTAATCTCTTTAACCTTGTCCTGTGGGGAGCAGACAAGTCATGACCAAGTCATTCCAACTAAATTAGATTTTATGTGAAAGTGTATAATCTAAATTAAATTTGATTAAAATGATTCACTGATTTGTGTTTGCTTTTAAAGCTCCTAATGTAGCCAAGGTGACCAGTTTTCAGTGGTTTGTGTAATCAGATTAATCTAGTTTTATATGGTTGGATCAAGATTTTTTTAAAATCCCATAGATTTTTCTATATTAATCATATTGCTTGATTATCCATGGATAGATCAGTTGTTTTTTATTCAGATAGAGGCTCACTATAATTCCATTTTCACCCTGCTAATGAAACCTAACTGTGGTGACTATAAAGATGTGTGATGTAAAATACCTCAAGCTATCTGCAAGGAGAGAAGGATCAGGTCACTGACACCAAATATAAAATGTGAAACAATCCCATCCCCAGCATTTTCTTCAGTGGCAGCTCAGCACAGGCTCAGGGCAGCACTAGGACAGGAATTGTGCAGCTGCCTGTTTGTGCAGTGATGAATTTCCTGGGCTTAACCCCTTCACATCCTCTTCCCCTACTGGGAATTGGTGCAAGTGGGATGAGTCTTGGGCACTGCCTTAATTACATCTTGAAATCTTAATTGAATACCACTGGTGCTGATGAGTGGCTGCATTCTCAACACTAATCACAGTCTGCAATCAGCAAACAACATAGAGCTACTAATTAAGGATTATTAAGTTAAAATGTCAATTTTATCCAATATATGAAGTCAGGGGTTGCCGTGTGCTGGATGTGGCTGCTTTAATGGCAGAAGAAAAAAGATTTGGGCTCCAGGCAAGAATTTCTGTCATTTTTTATAAGATGCTGGTGTCACTTTTTTCTCCAAATACAGTTTCTCTGTTTATTTTTGGTATCTGGTGGGGGTGTTTTTTGTTTGGATTTTTTTTTCTTCCTCTTTTGGGCATCCTGTATTTCACAGTGTGAGAGCCCTGCTACAAACCCACAGTTCTGCAGGACTTAGCAGAAGGTTCCAGCTCAGCTCTGGAGCTTTAACAGAGCTGAAACAGTGCCTGGTTCTGCCAGCAGAAAAAGGCTCAGGGCTGCAGGAGGAAAGGAAGGTATAAATCACCTTCCTGTGGGTGATATCACCCAGGTAATTGTGCTGTACAATCCTCAGGTTAAATTTTGGGTTACACACAGAAAAAAACTGCAAATTACTTGATGTAACTATGGCAGAATATTAGAATAAGTCAAAGGGGATGAGGTGTTCAGGGCTTACCTGGCACTTTGTTGCTTTAGGTTGCTCTTTTCCCACCCTTAGTTACCACAACTTCAGCTCCTTGCTTATTTTTCCTCGTCACATCAACAAATCCTGTGCAGACCAGCTAGTTCCCTAAGTCTGTTCCCTCCCTGTGGAACAAAACCCTTCAGCTCATGTTTAACTTTAGCTGTGGGAATATCTTCAGAGGCTTAAATGGGATTCTTCAGAGGCTTAAATTTGATGAGTTTCTGCTCTTTTCTGAAGGGGAGCAGAGGAAGAAGCTTCCCTCTTCCTCAAAGACTGTGCCTGAAATCTACTCTGGAGTGTTTAATAATTTGTTTAATATGTTCTTTCTCATGACAGCATCTCTGGTGTTAGAATCCTTATGAAGAGAAGGAAAGCCTGAGGTAGAACTGCTCCCTTCTCTTCATTCTCCACTGGGAACCAAGCAAAGATATTCCAGCTCAGCATCTGCACTGCTTCTGAGCCAAGAGTTTCCTTTGTCCTGCTCACTTTCCTTGAGTGGGAGAACAGAAAAAAACAGGAATTGTTCACTATTCTGGAGGATCACTCATCAATTTCTTCTTTACTGTTTAAAA
>WEIU01006562.1:101719-118742 GCA_013389925.1 Aegithalos caudatus | reverse complement strand
AAAAAAAAAAAAAAAGCACCATGCTTTGCTTCTACCTTTTAAGCTTTGTGTTGTCCCTCTAAATACAAATTCACCTCAGTGAGTGGAACTTAAACAGGAGTGAAGGCACTAGAGCAGTTCTACTTTTGAAAGTGAGATAGAAAAGCTCTGTGGTGAGTGGGGAAACAAGATCAGCTGAGTGTTGTTCCAAGGAAGGTTATAAAATCCCTTCAATCACTCTCTTTCTCTACATTTTGCATATGACAAATGCTCTTTCACTGGATCTTGATAACTGCCCCAAAAAAGAGTGAAGAACAGAGAACCTGTAGCTCCTGAAAAGGAAGCATAGGCCAACCTAATAATCTCACTTATGTTCATTCATATTTAAACCACAGTTTTATGTTTGGAAAGTTTGTGACCAGGAAAGTCAAGTGCTTTGCAAGATTGTCTTAAGTTAAAAAAAAAATTAACAGTCATTGTTACTGTAAAGAATAGCTCCTTATTTGTCACATCTAAAAGATTGAACCCTTCACAATGATTAATAGAGTCTGGTTGTTATCTACTTTTGTCATAAAAAATGATATACAAAAGAAACAGTCTGAAAAAACACAAAGGTAAAATGCCAGCATGAACATTTGTACCGACACTACTAATTAAAAGACTTAACTTATTAGTCTTTAAGTAGCAAAAAAAAAAGAGAAACAAACAAGTGTAATTTGGCAGATTAATTTTATGTTCTGTTCTATTTAATCAAACTATACCTATAGTGAAAATGACAAATCTGAGTTGTCAGACTATGGATGATAAGAAAGATAAAGGTCATATATTTTAATGTCATAGAAGGTCTTATTAAAGGAACCCTAATTACATTAGGTGTCCATGAAACATTAATTAAATACTGTCTGAAATAATTAGGTCCAAGTTACTGATGATTTAATTAAACTCAGTTTTTTATTTTATAAGAAAACTACAGGTCCAGTATCAGTCTGTTGGCAGGGTAATTGATAATGTGTCAGAGGAGCAAAACAGTAACCTTGACCAGCTGCATGGGAAGGACATTTTGGGGAGCAGGGTGTGGGCAGGAGCACATGAGCTGTGCTTGGGGTGCTCCAGAGTGTGCAGAACCCAGGAAGAGAAAGGTTTGGACTCTTATTCTCAACTCGTTGAGCTGTTACAGCTTCTGAGGGGGTCACCCCTGAGCTCTTCATTTTGGTGAAGGTATTTGCCTTACCAAGCAGTTGGACTTCTCCAGCATAAGGCAGATGCACACCCAAAATTCTGGGTTTATATTGTCCACCACAAACCCCCTCAAAGTTCCAAACCCTTCCTCTCTCCCCCTCTACAAAGAGACAATGATGGAGTAAACAGCTAAAAATTCCTCTGCATGCAGGAGGATGTGCCAGCTGCAGGGTTGTGGATGGATAAAGAAAGTGTGACTGGAGCAGCTGGGCTGGCAAAGTGCTTCCCTGAACCTTCAGGGTGAGGGAAATATTGCAGGAGTGAAGCATCATCCCCTACCTAAAACTGTCACAGGATAGATGTGAGATTATCCAGGGGGAAAGAAAAGAAAAAGAGAGAATTGGAAAGGTGAGAGATATGCATCTGTATGTGGAGTGAGACAATGAAGAAATTTTGAGGAAAAAGGAGCATTTTCCTGTCTATTCCATGAGTGGGAACACAGACTTTGTGGCACACCAGGGATGGAGTCTGACTGGGTTCTGACACCTCACCTCCACTGGCAGGATTCAAATCTTCCTCTTCTCCCATGCTGCCTGGCTGATCCCACACAAACAAACCTCACACCTTGATTTCTCCTTTTGTAAAATGAAAAGGAACATTTTTAGTGCTTCCTACTTATGAATCCTGCCTGATGCCCGTGAGGGATAACTACAGAACAACACTATTGAAATGCAAAAGATTGACCTGAGAGTTGCAAAAATCAGAGGCAGATGACTGCAGCTTTTACCCAGCTAGACTGTGACTGCAGGGATTGGTGTGCAGGGACTGCAGGGATTGGTGTGCAGGGACTGCAGGGATTGGTGTGCATGCAGGGACTGCAGGGATTGGTGTGCAGGGACTGCAGGGATTGGTGTGCAGGGACTGCAGGGGTTGGTGTGCAGGCACTGCAGGGATTGGTGTGCAGGGACTGCAGGCTTTTACCCAGCTAGACTGTGACTGCAGGTTCGAACACCAGGCTCCAACACAGGTTCCAACACCAATCTCTAACTGCAGACCCAGCCTGACCTCACAGCAGTGATTCTCTCTCCCCAGGATCCTCCTTCTTCATGATCCCCTCCTTCCTGCTCCTCACCTAACTAAGGAAAAGGTTCCAGGATATCCTCTGGAACATTAGCACTGCTCACATGGAGGGTTCTTGTTGAACACAAGGAGAATCAACTTGTAATTAAAACCTGTGTGCCTCCTAAAGATCCACTTCCACAGAGAGCCTTCTGTTTTTGAAAGGGAATTAATTTGTTGCTACACTACCAATAAGATTTTTAAAAATTAAAAAACCAGATTTGAAGCCTCCCACAGTTTGTGTTGTAGGGAGTAAAGCAGATTCCACAAAGGAACACTCATTTTATCCTCTTGATAAAGCTCTATGAGTTCAGGAATCCATTGATATAAAAAGGTCATTGAAGAGCCTATTATTTCACTGTGGAAAAGTAATAAATTCTTAAAACCAGAAAAGTTCACCACAATTATCATTGGCAGGATGCTCTGGGATTTTAAACCAGAGTTGTCATTATGACACCTAACAAATACCTGTATTTCACAAGAGACACGTGAATGATTCCAAAGGACTAAGGAAATGTTATTAACTGGTAAAATCTCTTAATTAAATCCATAAAGACGATTTTGTAATAAGTATCAGCTGGGCACTTCTGAGAAGGTGGGATGTGTTCTATATTGGGTGTATAAAACATTCCAGCTGCACTGGGCACAAATATACAAATATAAAACACAAAATACCTTTGTGTTTGCTGCTGCTTTCCCATCTTCCTCCAGAGGTTCATGAAACTTTTCTCTCAGGCTTCTCCAGTTGTGAATCTCCTCTCATTAAAGATGAAGACTGAAATATAAAGAAAAACTGATTTTAAAGAGTAATAGAATATTGTTTGTTTTCAGAGGAAGATTTTTTGAGTAATTCAAAAGACAAAACCAGATAAAGTTTTGTTCTTTTTCTCTGCATGACATCAGTTCCTAATTTATGATGTAAAATAGTCCTACATTTTACCCTGCATGAGTCCTCATGCCATCTGTGTAATGCTGCCCACACGAAATCCCTTAACTCCTCCAGGCAAAAATAAAATTTTATTATTCAATTTGTCATTAAATCCACTTCCTTTGACTGTTACAGTAATCAGTATAAGAACAGCATGAATTTGCATGTTTACAATATTTCAAGACTAGTAAAATTATAAACATGGGAGGTACCAATGAGCAATTAAGCAAGCAAATCTTTATTATTAATCTGCTGTTGCCACTGTTTAGTATCAGAGTACCTGTATACAAATGGCATTTTTTTTCCCTGAAAGTTTTAATTTCCACTGAAATAAACTGCCTTTAAAGCTGTTTTTGATGCACTTTTCAAACCGAAGAAGCCTCCCTTGCATTTGACGAGGACACAATTGAGTAAACATCCCTAAATAAGGAGCACTTTATACGTGTGTTGCAATTTAAAACAATGTGTTCTCTGCTGCTTTATTTTGGTGAGGCACACAAACCCAGGGTGCAAGGTACTGGAGGGTCATTGTGTGCCTGCAGACAGGACACAGACAAAGCAGAGCCAGCCCTGAGAGCAGAGCTCTGGGACAAAGGGACAAGCAGATGAATTAATGGGAAACTGATAACAGGGTGTCAAACAGGACCCCCGCTCAGTACCTACAAATTCCACACAGCGGGGAGCTCCCCAGCCGAGTTTTAGGTGGTTTGGGATGTAACTCCAGCCCTGCTGCAGCCCACAGTCCCTGCAGGCAGATATTCCAGCTCTTTTCCCAAATTCAGCAACATCAATTTGTTCACAACCAGTCAGAGTCGGAACTGGTGGAGCCCTTACTGATATTTGTTGCCTTTGGGAATTTGTCTTTTTCTTTAGTGTAAAAACCTAAAAGGTCTAAGTAAATACTATTAAATACGATAATAGTGAAGGCATTGATTAATTTTTTATATACAAGATGAACTGGATGCTGTTCTAATGTAAGCAAAACACAAACTGCAAACTGCTTCATTTACTTAACTGGATCAAGTCCTGTTCAGCAGGATCCCTTTATGTCACTGTAACAATCAAATAACTTAAAAAAATGACCTCTCAAATGAATTCTTTCCATGACCTCTCAAATTAATTCTTTCCAAAGTGACACTAACTGTGGGCAAAAGAACTGGAGAAAGAAAGGAAAGCAGCTGCTTCTGTTTTACCTGCTCAGCCACCTGTTAACTGAAAGGAATGAACAGAGAACTGAATCTTTGGATTTCCTGCAGAGTGTCCAGAAAATCAGCTCCCATTCAAATACACATTGGTGACTGATTTATATAAATTAAATTACATTTTACATTCTACGCAGCATAAAAATATATCAGACCATGTAGGCTAAGAGCCAGTTTAAAAAATAAAAAAAGCTTTAAGCAGTGTTAGTACCCTAAATTCTAGACAGAAACAAGCTTGAACATTGAACATTGACAATAACATTGGCAAAATCTGTTATTTAAAAAACCCATAAGCTGTGCACGCGTTTGCAACATTTTCCCCCTCCCACCCAAGATATTTCTAAATATTGCCTTCAGACTTTAACAGCAGTGCAGATCCAGTACAAATTCCTTTGTGTGAGCAAAGATGTTCTGCTGGGGATGTGCTGTGGCACACAGCTCCCCACAAAATCAGGAAAGTCAGCAAAACAACATGGCAGAAGCAGATCTACAATTAACAAACTAAATTTGACAAGGCAGTTGCTGGATCTGTACTTATTTTTTACGTTACAAGCACTTACCTGATGCCTCGTGCAATGTGTTATAAAGATATTTCCTAAAAGATTTTGGCAAATGAATTATGTAGCTGAAATGTAATAACGAAGGTAGAAATTTGTCCTGTTATCAGTCACACACATTCAAGCAGAAACCCAGTGCAGCACAGTAGATAGAACTATAAGCTCTGGGATCTTCTCATTCAACCAAGATTGCTTCATACAAAAGTTGACAATACACTAGTGAAAGCCATTGTTGATATTCAACATTTTTTAAATAGCTGAACAGAATAGACAATAAGGCATGAAGGAAAACTTGGATAGGAGGCTGGCCTGGAGTCTGGGTTCAGAAAGGGAAAAAAAAGCATTAAAAATGGACAATAAATACGTGATTCTCATTTTTGCCCTGAATGTGTCAATTAACTGATCTTTACTGTGCTGAATTTCCGCTGGTTTTAAAGGGAGAATAAAATATAAACCATAATTTTTCTTAATTTCATCTGTTTAAGTCTAGGTGCAGTTTGGAATACTGGCACTGAGAGTGACAAATGTTTTTGTGGTTCACATTCATCACCAATTAATGTAAATTAAAGGCTTTGCAAAATCACTGAAAGATCCTCCCATTAATTGTCAGACCCACCTGCCCAGGCTGGGGGGATCATACATTTCAGTCCTTATATCAGAAAAAGGATTCCTGTGAAATATTCTTTTAAACTGTGAAAAATCCAGTATTTATATTTCCTGTCATTGTGTCTGAACTCCAAATTTCCTCAATAAAAAGGTATCAGAGCACTGTATCCACTCTTTGAAGGAGTTGGTAACATTTCAGAGATCTTGCACATGGCAGGTAATGGCTTTTTTTTAACAACTGCTTGGATTTGGTTTGTTTTGCCCAAGATTTCAGTGCCAACAGAAGAAAATCCCACCTTGTCCAACTCTGAAAAACTGCATCAGCACAAACATATCTTATATTTCCTACTGGCACACCTGAAACACCTTGTGTAGACCACACTAAAATCAGCAAAGGATGAGTTTAAACCATTTTATTTATTGATAATTTAGATAAGGCAGCAAAACTTTCTATTTCACTCTTACTCAGCACTGTGTTACTTCTCCAGCTCTGCCTTGGTTTTCACTGTATGCTGCTTCAGCCATACAGGATATATTCAGTATTGTTTTCTCTAATTTTTTAAAATTTTAATTTCTTTTATGAGAGAACAGGTTATTTCAAGCTAAACCAAGCAGTTTATGATGAATGTTGGTAGAGTAATTTAGCATGGGAGGATTTTTGTTTATTTGTTAACCCTTATGTATTATCCACTAATTCTGCTCCTGAGCTCAGAATGTGGACTATGACTGCATTTCATAGTGCATTTTCCCCTCTCATTTTCAGTCCTATTTGCTATGTGACCAGAATTTAGACATCACCTGCACTTTTTTAGCCTTCTTTGAAGAAAGGACACTTTTGCTTGGTTTGTCTATGCTCTGTGTGTGCTGCTCTTCCATAAATATCTGAGAGTCCAGCTGTGTCCAAAACCTGGCACTGAGCACACACACTTTTGTCAAAACTGGATTTGCTACTGAGGTGATGAATGCCAGAACTGATCAGCAGAGGACTCCAAGCAGAGTGCCAGGGAAGGAATTCTGAGCAGGGAAGGTTGGCCTTGATTACATCCAGGCTGTTACCTGAGTGCCCCTAAAGATATTTTCCCTAAAGGCAAGGATTGAAAATAGCTAAGGATCCTTTGCACTGCTGCAAAGCACAATGGCTGCAACCATTTCCATTATCTCCATCTCCATTTCCATTTCCATCTCCATCTATGCCCATCTCCACTTCCATTTCCATTTCCATTTCCATTTCCATTTCCATTTCCATTTCCATTTCCATTTCCATTTCCATTTCCATCTCCATCTATGCCCATCTCCACTTCCATTTCCATTTCCATTTCCATTTCCATTTCCATTTCCATTTCCATTTCCATTTCCATTTCCATTTCCAGTTCCAGTTCCATTTCCAGTTCCAGTTCCAGTTCCAGTTCCAGTTCCAGTTCCAGTTCCAGTTCATTATCTCCATCTCCATCTCCATCTCCATCTCCATCTCCATCTCCATCTCCATCTCCATCTCCATCTCCATGTTCAGAGGCCCCTCTAGGACAGTCCTAGGAGACATTCCCCATCTGAGTTATATCTGCCAATCCTGATTTGGCTGGGAGTCACCCTCAGGCAGCAGGGTGGAAATAAATTGAATTGAAGCCACTTTGGTCCAGGGCCCATTACGAGGCATCAGCACAAACCAGATTTTCTTTAACCTTGGGAACAGCAGCTGTGAACAGAAGTGGCCAAATCACTCTAGGAAGGAGAGCTGGAAGGAGAACTACTGGTCCTTCCATCACTGCAGCTGGAAGTGTCTCACAGCAGCTCATCCACACCCTTGGATGTTGGAATTTACACAGAACAGGTGGAATTGCACTAATATTTTCAAAGATGACTCTTACCAGAGTCAAACCCTGTAAATTGTCCAGCCCATTGTGAAATATATTTTCCAAGCTAAAAAAGAAGCACATTTGATGCCTCCATTCATGTCAGGAAGAAATCAAACTCAGGGCATTTTGCTTTGAAGTGGCCTTCGAGTCCAAGTCATACAATGATACCTCCAGCTCTTTCATTGAAATTAATTGCATTGATTTTCAATTAGTGCATTGATGTTGGTGGGCATTTTCATGTGCCAGAGGACTGGATCTAAACCAGCTAGAGACATGACATCTATATTGAGCACTATTTCCTTTCCTCTTGTTCCCATGAGATTATAAAACAACTTTCCATGAGAAATCTAAACATCAAACATCAGTGTAATTTGCAATGGTTTTTTATGTTTTTTCTTCCTTCTTGACCCTTAGACTGAATCATTTCCACTATGATTTGCAATCAATTACATAAACTTCTGGTTTCATCAGGACAGGAAATCTAAATAGCTGTGGAAGATCTTTTTATGCAGCAGTGCTCATAGGAAAAAACCTGGCTCTAAATGCATTTATTGACTGTACTCCAAAGCTATGTGAGGAGAAATCAGAATAAGAACCTGAGCTCTTTTTACATCTTATCCAAAGCTGTGAATCACAGAGCACCTCAGCTTTCAAACAGGCAGAAAATTTAAATAAGGGAAGGAATCCACCATGGGTTTTCTGGGTCAGGTTCCTCCTGTGTTATTACACAGATGCTATAGACACACTGTCTGTTTAAAATCTGCCTCTTCTTAAAAGGATGAGAAATCCTGTTCTCAAGCCCCCAGTGTTTCACCCAGTGGAATTCTAAAATTGTCAGTAATAATTCTGTAAATTATGTCTACAAGAAAATTGCAGTCCTGTCCTTCTGAAGGAAAGGATTATTTTACCACACAGCTCAGTGTTCATCTCTGAAAAATCACTTCTTAGGCTGCCCTTGGCAAATTCACAAACTGCAGTTGTCAGGACCATCATAAAGTTGTATGCAACATCAATTTAACGATAACATTACACTCGTTTTCCCTCCAGCCTTGCATGGAGCCTGTGAATTTGTGGGAAAGAGATATTCAATACCAATGTATCCCTGAACAATGCAGAAAATGACAGATCTGTGTTCTGAGGACATAACATACACCTTGTCCACATTTCACTTGGGTCCTTTCAAACAGCTGCCAATCCTGCTTCCAGATAAGTACAGAACATTACATGTATTCAGAAACTGTTTAAATTATTTTAAAGTTTTAGGTTACTACTTTAATTGGAAAGTCTTAATTTTCCTCTCTTCCTAAAGCCACGATATGAATTCTCCTCTCATTGTTACAATGTTCTGTGATATAAGCCTGCTATAATTTAGCACTCAACTGCACTGAATGCCATTATGAAGTCTCATCTTATATCACACAGAGTATATCTGAGTATAAAACATAAAATGCTTAGCTTGTAAGGATAGGGAGCTTGTCATCTCTTTAATTTGATCACTAAAGTGGAATTTTGGATTTAAAAAAAAAAAAAAGAAGTTGGACTATAATGGCAAGATAATGCTAAATATCCAGATTTTTGAAATGACTGACATGCTGTGCATTGCAAAGATAGAGATACGTGTGACCTTCACAGAAGTTNCAGATGGACACGGGGAGGTGCCTCTGTCCCTCTGGTATTTACATGTGTAACAGAAATCCTCTGCTGGCCCACATGGGACATTTAGGCTTTGAACATTCAAGCTGCTCTCAAGAAATCCTGGGGTAGACCTTAAAAAGAACATTGGTATTGACCTTGCAGCAGAATCATAGAAATGTTTAGGGTGGAAAACACCTTTAAGGTAATTGAGTCTAATGGTTGTTACTATCTAATTATTTCTTACCTTAATATAATTATCTTAAATTTGCAGTAATAAGTATATTGCAGTGATAAATATACAGACTTTCTGATTTACTGAATTCTTTTACAGCAGTAAGAAAAAATTGTTAGAAATAATGTGACACAAATAAAAATATTTTATTTGCTTGATGGAATATCAGTCTGAAAATTCAATGAGTGTCTTCAAGTAATATTTGAGCAAAGGTCATGAAGAAGCTTAATAAATCAATGTTTGCTTGCAATTTGAAGCAAACTGAAGTACATTCACTGCTCACTGGCTGCTCAACAGCTGCAATGAGTTACTTGTAAATGCCCAGAGCTCTGTGGTACAAGGATTTGTGAGACCTGAACAGGGAAATGATGTTCTGTGTT
The DNA here is from genome assembly GCA_013389925.1 of Aegithalos caudatus. Taxonomy (NCBI): domain Eukaryota; kingdom Metazoa; phylum Chordata; class Aves; order Passeriformes; family Aegithalidae; genus Aegithalos; species Aegithalos caudatus. Next base: position 109,072 of record WEIU01006562.1, on the reverse strand, counting down.
CCACAAAGGGTTCCCAGGGTTGCCCCAGATGGGAAAAAACAAACAAACAAACAAACAAACAAACAAAAACAAAACCCCAAACCATGCTGGGTTGGGGTGGAACAAACCCCAATTTGAATCCCATAGCAAAAGCTCTTACCTATGGCACAGAAGATCAAACACAAACCTTTGTTTTCTTACTCTGTTCCCCCTTTTTTTTTGCCATAAGAACCAAGCAGTTTAAAGATGGAATGTTGGTCTATTATTTATTGGAGCCATTCTAGGTTGCAAATTAATGAAATATTGTTTCCACAGGCACTAAAACACACCTAGACCTGCTGCAGCTCAGGAGAATGACTCAACCATGGCAAGAGGCCATGGAGCTCTTTGTACTCTCCCAAATCTCATCCTCTGGTTCTTTCCATTTTGAAAGAAGAAGGAAGAACCCAAGAGCTGGGTTCTTTCCACATTGTCCATCCACAGCTGTGTAATTTGTGTGGATTATAAAGTGTTTCACCCCTTAGCAGGGCTGAATAAAGGAAATTTATGACACAACCAGCAACAGCTTCATGGTTGGGTTGTGATGGGCCAGCTGGTGGGAGGGCAGTGCTACAAGAGGCTCAGGTTGGAAATCAAAATATTCCAAGAGTCTGGTGCTCATGGAAAGTCACCTTAAACTTGAGAAGCCTTTTCCACTGAAAGTCTTCCCAAAGTGCTCTGATCCTGTCAAAAAGTTTTCCTTTCAATGAGCTGATGTTTTCTGACAAAAAAAATCCCTTTGTCTAAACATCCCTTGATAGCACTGATGGTAAATAAGGGGGTGAAATAAAAGATTTGCCTCTGCTGGAAATAATATTTATAAAAAATTATTGCAAACACAAGTTTCCATTGAGGAAAGGAAAAGGTGTTAACAATGAGTGGCTAGATACTTGCTGCTCACATAAAGACACTTTTTTTTTTCCTAGCACAATCGTGGAGCATAAGACATGGAGGTGGGTTTGGGGGAAAAGATNTTTTTAACAATAAATTTTCATAAAAATATCTACAAAAAGGCCAAGTTAGCAGTGTTGGATATTACAATGTATTTGATTAATTTTTTTCTTTTTTAATATAAAATTGTCAGATAATCTTGTCCTGTAAAAATACTACATTTTAAAATTCACCGTGGAGCTGTCAGGCTCCCACAGCCTCTTAGAGCTGGAGCTGGTACTGAGCTTGTGCTCCTTGTCAAAATTTAATGAGAAGACCAGTTCTAAAATAATTGAATTTTCATATCAGAGCGAACCAGGATTACTCAGACAATAAAAATGCTGAGTCCTGTACTGTTACTGGCAAATACCTTTTGCTTTGCTCATGGAATCAGTATGTAAATGTTCAGGGTTTGTATTTAAGGCATCTTATGCATTTAGAGTTGTAGTACTGGCAATAATTTCAAATGGTGCTGTTGATAAGTAGCTGGGATTTTTTTTTTTAATAATGTTCAAACTGTAATTTGTTTGGTGATTCGGGATAAGCATTTGGTTTATATTTTATATAAATGTTAATGCACTTGCAGTTTAATTATGTTTCTTAACTTTCAGCATTTCAAAAGTAGAATTTGAAGGCCACTCCATCAGATTGTCTTGCTTCCATGGAATACTTATGAGTACAGTCCCACTGACTTCTGACTTTAAAAAGTGGAAGTGTCCCCAAAGTTAATGCCAGCTCCAGAGGGTGAATATGTGTGCTGAGGCATGAAGAGCAGGACAATGCTGGATGTATTCCTCAGCTTGCAGGTTGAAAAGTCAGAGACAAAAGGTCCCCATCAGAAGTACAAAGGGATTAAAAACCAAACCAAAACCAAAACCCCACCCCTGAGTGGGATTATTTACATAAATGCTTCCAGAAACACTAAAGTGTACTTCAGCAATGCAGGGGTTGGTGCTGCAGAAAGGGAAATAATAAAAGGGGTTCTCAAGAAATCGTCAGGCTGAACATTACCAACACATTTATTTCCTTTTCTTGTTTTTCAGAGATTATTATGAGGTATAACAGTGCAGGAATAAGGATTGCTAAACTTCTCCAGCTGCCCAAGTGTTTGGGACTGCCTTAGCATCAGAATTTTGCTTGACTGTGTGAAGCTGTGTTGAGTTTTCACCGTGTGGCAAGGACATATTTGACTATAATTCACAAAGAAGGAGAGCTCCTAAACAACTCCCAGCACACAAAAAGCCTTTGATCCATTTTTCCATAATGCTTCCCAGCCCATCTTCCTACAAAACACCCCAACAGCCTCAGTACTAACACTTAAAGCAGAGTTAATTAGCCACATGTAATTTTGTTTTCTTGCCCAGCTCACCTAACTTAACAGATGTTCATGTGTAGCTGCCTCAGACACGCTACAGAAAACCCACAGAAGAGAGGGGAATTCAGAAAATACATTTCCAAACCCAAAAAAGAGCCTGTGAGACGAATTCCAAACACTGACAAAAGATGAACTGACAATGTCTCTTCTGGGATTTCTGTCCTGCATCCTTCTGGGCAGGCAGCAGCCTGTAGGAGATGTAGTTTAATCCTGAACACTGAATTTAGAAAAGGAAGAAATGCAGGAAAGAGGCAATCTTAAAGGAAACTAATGCAGCTCCTGTGTTTCACTTGGATTATGGGAGATGTGCTGGAGGTCTTGCAAGACAGGTAGGGTCTTAGTGAATATCTGGATTTTTTTGGTTGTTATTACAATTATATCAGTTTGGAAAGTTATTATTCATAATGGCATTAAGTGGAATTGGGTGGTCAAGTGTATTTGTTTTTCCAGTCTGCAATCTAAACCACTTCATAGTTATAAAATTGATATTTCCATTTTTTTTTTTCCTGCAGATGAAGATAACCTGTAAATAACATAATCTCCCTCAGATGAGGCTTCTTTACATGTGGAGGTGAAGTAATATGGATATTGTCCCATGTTACTACAGGTTAAGCAGTCAAAAAATCACAGAATCACAGAATATTTGAGGTTGGAAAGGACCTAGAAGTCAACTTGGATAACTTCAGGCTGTCTCTCTTTTCTCCTTTGCCTCACACTCATTTTCTCAGACTTTAAATTCAGTGTTATTTCTGATATCATGGCACCTCAGTTCCCATATCCCATTGAACCTTAAGACAGAATATCATATTTACCAGGAATTATATCCACCTTTTTTTCACTCTGTTCCTCCTGAAAGCTTTCCTACTCGAGTATGACTTTAACAATACCTTACATATTTCTCTCCCTCAATTATGAACAGATTTTACACGCTGAAAATTGCTGCTGGCAGGAGCTGTGCATCAGTAATTAGGTGTCACCTCTGTGCCCTGGAAAATGCTCTTAAAGACAGCAACACTGAGCAGTGGACAACTGCATCAGGTGACTCAAGAAATCAGCAGCTTATTATTTCCTGAAATGAACTGAAAAATGTCAGTTGTAATGGACAAATAAGAAATAAAATCCTGTGACAGTTTCTTAAAGCTTGCAAAATAGGGAAATATTGCACAGTGAGATCAAACTTTGTGTTTCAAACCACGAGTTTCTGCCCAATTGATCACTTGCAAGAAAATAAAATTGAAATACAGGCACAAAATGGAAACTTTTCATGCAGATGCAGAACAGGATAACTTGGAAAGGCCCCAGAGTGAACAATTGAAAACTGCAGGTTCTAGAGCAAGAGACATTTCCCATTTCAGCTAAAGGACACTGCCTTGTATCAGAAACAGTTTGCTTCTCCTTTTCTGGATGGCCCTTTCCCAAATTTCCAGCAGGGAAAGCTACAGCAAATAATGATGTTTGTGCAACTGAATATTATTGGGGGGATTTTTTGGCGAGTTTTTTAGTTTGCTCTTGGGGTGTTCTGTTTGTTTGTTTGTTTGTTTGTTGGGGGTTGCTGTTGTTGGGGTTTTTGAGGTTTTGAGGTTTTTGGTTTAGGTTTTTTTGTTGTTGTTTTTTTTTTTTTTTTTTTGAGATGAGCAATGGAATTTAAAGAAAACTTGATTTTGTGTTAAAACCCCAAGTGGAAGCAGTCAGCTTCACTGGCTCTGCTGCAGTGTTGGCAAGATCCAGAAGAGCCAGGAGAAGAGCAACTGAGCCAGTTTTGAGTTACATTTATACCAATTGCACAGGGTGAGTCCCTTCTGCAAAAATACTGACTTATATTAATGTACAAGAATGCATTCAGTGCACTGGCTCTTCAAAGCTTGCCTAAATTGTGATGCAGCAGCTGAGAAAAGGCAGGCAAAACCTTATTAAACAGTTTAAAATCTCTGGAGGTAAACACTTTTCAGCCTGAACCTGAAACTCAGTGTTGCTGCTGTTAGAAATGATGCATCACTACACTTTCCCCTCCCCTTTTGCATTTACACTGGAGCAAACTTCTCCTCAGAGCAATTGTGTAATAAAACATCATTTCTGTGCACAGTGGTGACCTCCTGGGAGCTGGTGACAGAATGCTCATCTCTATGTAATCAGCCCAAAAATGCATTTTGCCCCACGACTAAAAAAAGGTAAAAGAGTCATTAATATGGTGTTTTAGCCCTAACAGGCTTTAATATCCCATTTCTTTATCTCAGATCAACTTTATTATAATACAGTAATTACACAGGGGAAAAAAAAAAAAGTAATGATGGTAATGTCAGACACATTTAACCTCCTTTGGTGTCCCAGGATTCTCCACACTGAGGGCTCAAGGAAAGGCCTCCCCTGACTTCCAGATAACTGGATGAGTGATTATCCCCCTTGTTAATGGGCAATGACAGAGAAAAGTCCTCCATATGGGCAGAATATTCATGAGGGGGCTGCACCAGCTGAGATAAGCAGAGAAGATGCCACAAGCAATCACTTATGAGAACACCAGGAAAGAAATATTCACTCTGGGGGACACTGAGCCAGGCTTGGGGGTTCTGGGTGAGGCTGGCAGGAGGACAGAGCCTTGGCTTCACCATGGACTGGGCTGGGTTTTACCAGTGCAGGGTGTTTGGCACCACGTCCTCCTGGTGGGAGGTGGCTCTGTCCTGTCCACCAGGCAGGGACTGGGAGATCTTTATGGTCCCCTCCAACCCAAACCATGCCATGATTCCATGGCAATTTCAGTTGCCATGTGTGTTGGAACCCTGGGCACTGAGAATTTCAGGCTTTCTGTGTCTACAGGCACTGACCCCCAGGAAAACTCTGCATTGAGCTGAGGTTGTGGAGGCTCCCAAAATCGAGTGACAGCACTGGGGTTGTGGGTGTGGAGTTTGAATAGGAGTGTGTGATATCACATGGCAGAAAACTTAAGGGTTTAATGTTTTAGAATATAGTAATATATGTAAAGCAAGGTGGAGGTTTTAGGGCAGAGGCTGAGTCCTTCTTCACCTTCTTCTCCATGGTTTGGGTGGTGTTTTCTAATTGGGTGGAAAAATCTGCATTGCGGGCCATGGGTTATTGGATTAAAAGTAAAAATAATTCAGGTATCATTTCATAATTGGACAGTTTGTTCTTAAAAGACCTTGTAAAGGGATAGAGATAAAGAGAGAGATAGAGATTGTTTTGTGTTTGGACTCAGGTATTTCTTAATTCTTATCTATAGCACAGTCTCACAAGTTGTGAGCTCCAGCTAACAAAGTGTTTTCTTTGGGGTCAGTGCCTGCTAGAACAGAAAGTCTGAAATTCTCAGTGCCCAGGGTTCCAACAGGTTGGGTCATGGAAAAGGCTGGAAGATTTCTGAGGATGCCAAGTCCTGAGCACAGGAGGGGCTGGGCTGAGTGTGGACACCCTGTGACAGCATTTCCAGAGGTTTCAGCCCCACAGCTGAGGTGTAGCTGTGTCTGAGGGCTGTGCACATCTACCTGCAGCAACAAACAATATTTAACCTTTCTTTACACAAATACATTTTATTCTTTTTTTTTTTCTGTATCAATAGAAACATAATTTTTGTTATTTCTAAAAAATATAAAATTGTACTAGATTTGAAAACTATTTCTGCAGAACTCCTTTATCTGCCTCCCTTCAGAAGTGCAGCAAATCCTAATATGATTTATCGAAAGTCCTTGCTTGCAAAAGGCATTGTGGCCACTGAAATAATGAACTACTTGAAAGTCACATTTAATTTACTTCCAAAGAAACAAGCTAGCATTGCTCAAGGTTGCTGGGGAAACAGGAAAGCCGCTTTAGATCAGTTTGCAGCAGAGAAGACTTGCTGATATTTTGCAATTTGTACACATTCACATAACTTTAACAATCTCTTATTTTCAGAAACCCATTTCTGATTTTGTGCTAAATATTCATCTTCGTTCCCATGGCATGGCCTTGTTTTGAGTTGTGGGTTCAGATTCATAAATCTGACTTAAAAATAAACAGGTTTATCACAGTTGTGTATGTGTTCCTTCTTTGTGGGCCCATTTATCAAAGAATTCATCCAATTTCAGCCCAAGAGGAGCCCACAGTAGGCATAAAAATCTCATTTCTTGGGAATCTACACTACCAACATTGTTTGCAATTTCAGGTGATCAGACCCTCCCCAAAATCTCTTATTGGCTGCCCTTAGAGTTTCCTGCTGTAAAGAAAAGTTCTAATAATTTCCAGAGTTGTAAAATTACTGCGTTCACTTAGTGCTCTGCCATAAATAAAAAATATAAAATCACATTTGAAAGCCACATGCACAAGTTGAATTCTGCTAATCCTTCTCCTGGAGACAAATCAGGACCCCCTTTTCCATCAGTTGCAGTGCACAGATGTGATTTAACATGCACATATCCAATTTTATTCTGATTTACTCGAAGTTGCAGTGGTGGAAGGAATGAACAGAGAAATAGGGAAGCCTGTCCTTGGCAGTAAGGGAAGATAAAACACATCTGTAATGTTCCTCCCTAGAAGAGTTTTCTCACAATATCCAGTTTTATCCAGGAGATCAGTCTCCTAAAATCGTGTCAATCACGTGAGTTTCATGTGTAGGGATAAAAGAATTACCTGTGGATCGTTGTTTAATTATATCATTATTTATCTTTTGGAGTCCCAGGATTACAACAAGCACAAATTAAGCTCAAAATTAACAAAGGAAAATACTAACCAAAATTAAAGTGCTTAAAATAGTTGATTGCTCTCAGATTGCTCTCAGTCTCATAGAAACACAATTTAGAATATAGCCTGAAAAAAGAAATACAGAATATCTCTGATATTCTTGCACCTTATATCTTGTTTTTTTACAGATGCTCAAACAGTAGGTGATGTGTTTGGAAATATCTATCAGAAAACCCCCAGTTTTCCTACCAACACACTTTTGGTCCAGCTCTTGGACATAAAATTTCTATCACTACCCACTCTGCTTGGTTTTATTCATTAATTTTCCTCCATACATCTCATCAAAGTGCAGGTGGGTTTTTTTTTTT
>WEIU01006562.1:87229-101664 GCA_013389925.1 Aegithalos caudatus | reverse complement strand
TTTTTTGGTTTTTTGTTGTTGTTGTTGGGTTTTTTTGTGTGTTTGTTTTGTTTTGTTTTGTTTTGTTTTGTTTTCCCTACTGTTTGCCTAATTACACATTTTGAGACTTTGGATGACATTCCATCAGATGCTCAGTGAGTTTTTCTCTGGTTTAAAATCACTTTATTCTTTTAGGGTACCGTAGTGACCTTTTTGACTGAACGCTATATTTTACTCCTTTAAATCACGGTGCTTTTATCCAGTAGGATGAACTGAAGAGAGAAGAAAGCAGATGGATGTCAAAGGTAACTGGAAGTAAGAGTGGAGGTTTGGACCAGGTCAGCTTTGAATACAACACGGACAATGAATAACAGAACCAAGGAAGATTGAGAGGAAAAGTCCGGGGGAAACTGAAGATAAGGTAAAAAGGGTTTGTTGAAAAAAAGAGGCCGATCTTAGAAGGGAAAGATTTACTTTCCAAGCCTGGAAGGGTGTGGGCAGGAAATCTGCTGCTGCCCCAGGGCATGCATGCCTCCCTAGTGCTGGGCAGGACAGGGGCACTCCTGGAAATGTGCCCGCATCCCGGGGCATCCTGCTCAGAGCTCACTGCCCATCCCTCACAAATGGAAATGTGAGGGACGATAACAGACCCGAGAAACCCGATAAGAGAGCACTGGGGACCTGGGTGTGACCCTGGACCGGTCAGTGCTGCACCGTCTGATAAGGGTTTTATATTCAGGATACTTCTCACCTAACACTTTCAGAGCTGAGAATGTCCTTCCCGGAGCTTCATCTACAGGAACAGACACACAACAGAGAGAGCTCTGGGATGGAGAAGAAAAATGGAGATGCAAAAAGATGTTTTAGAACAAAAAAATCCCCAAAATTACCAAGTATAACTTGGGTATTCACTGACAGCATAATCATGTACTCCAACCTGAAGGGTAAATACATTAGCACTGGAAAACATTACCCACTGGAATAAATACAGGTATTTATAACAGTATTAAGAGACTCCATTAAGAGATTTCTGAGAAATCTGAGTTTTATACCAGGAAAACTCCACTTATCTACTGTTAAATTTGTGAAGTGCAGACTCCTTTGTGCCTGTAGGCCAAGAATTACACAACTGTGAATAATCACACTCAGAGCAGGGCAAAAATGGGTAATTACTATCTCCACATTGTGTTACTGTACAAATTAGTATATCCTGCATCTCTTTGGAAGGAAAATGAAGCACATGTTTTTGTGCTGTGTTGTAGACCCAGCAGACAATAAACTGATCCCTCATGAGAACACAGCAATGCAAAGTGTTGCCTTGTGCCAACAGGAAAAAAAAAAATAAACAGGAAGAAAAAAGAAAAAGGAAAAGAATAAAATGATCAGGGAAAGCATGAAATTCAGTGGAGAAAGTGATTTAATTGCACGGAAAAAGAAAGGAATATTAGTATAGAGGGGAAACGCTCTTCTGTGAAATTAAGAGTGTATAACAGATAACAGAAAATATTAAAAAAAAAAAAAAAGCCACACATTCTACTTGGTAATGTCAATTTAATTGAAAACGCTGCTAAATCTCCTTGTGTTACATTAGTGTGCACGTTAAGATTGGTGTGCCCATAAAGGCACTCCAAGAGGAGCACACAATGCCATGCTAATAGGGTTAGGTGCTCAGAATATAAGGTAACATAAGTACCATTTAATGCAAGAGTTGCTAGGGAAGAGCTATTTATTATTTTTTTTTTTCCCCTCAGCCTGTTAATTAAGCGAATTTAGAGCTTTTGAAAGGTGCCAGATTGACAATCCCGGGGACTGAAATCTCCTATTCAGGGAGCCCAGGCGAGGTTTCCCCTCAACCTTGACCCTGGGGCTCACCTCCAGCGATGAGCCGGGCTGGGCTCGCTCCTGGCCGCTGATGAAGGTGCTAATTAGGGCCGATTGTCAGCAGGGTTTTGTGCCCGACACCTGTCCATTAGGGAGAGAACGGGGAGAACTGGTTTTTTTTTTCTCTAAGGATGGAGGGGGTTTTTTTTCTCAGCGCTGCTGAGCCCGGGGTTAAGGGGAGTAAGGGCAGGAAAGGCAGCTCGAGGATTGCGCTGGGTCTCACTCAATTTATTAGGTTTTTAAGGGAGTAAATGGGAAAAATATTTTTTTTAATTTATAATGTCCACCCAGCTCGCTTGATGATTCCTTTTCCAGAACTCTCCTTCCTGACTATTGCTCTTCAAATGGGAATTCTTTCAAGAGAACACAGAAGGCTCAGGGCAAAACCAGAGAAAAGCAATAATTATTCCAGCAAAGCAACTCGTGCTGTCCAAGGCTGATCTAAACCTGGAGAAGGAGAGTGCTGGCACAGCCCCCACCTCCCTCTGCCACAGAGAAAGGGTGTCCATGTCCATTTGGGCACTGGGAAGGGTCTGCTGCTGGATAAAACACTCCAAAGGACCAAAGCTGACTTCTGCTTGCTTTATGGGTTGTTTGAGGGCAGAGCTGACAATACTGGTTTTGCCAGAACCATTCACAGCACTTAAATTTTTGGATGATTAGATGCACATAATGACATGTCAGATAATTTCTTTAAATTCTACTTTGATGCAGCTTCTATTCCCTGGTGATGATAACTATAGAAGCAAAAACTTCCTGAAAACCTGAGCCTTTTTGTAAGTTCTTACCTTTACTTGATTTAGCAGAGGCAAGTCAAATAAAAATCCCCCTTTAAATAAGTGAAGAGCTGAGTTGATGAATCCACACTGACTAATATAGCACGGTTCACTTTGAAATAAAAGATTCTTTAAATGTGTATGTTTTGGGTTTGTGGTGGTTTTTTTTTGTTTTTGTTTTTTTTTTTTTTTTTTTTTTTTTTTTTTTTTTTTTTTTAATCAGAAAGGGCTGACTCCAAAGGGCTGACTCCAAGCCTTTATTCTTTTTCACCTCTGCAAAGGTGCAATAGAGATACAGCAGCTCAGTGTTCTTGACATCAGCAAACAGGCTGAAAAAACATTATCAGGAGAGAGCCAATCTCCTGTACCAGTTGAATAGTACTCGCCCTGGTGATAAAGGTTTGGGTGAAAGATGAAATGAAAAATGTGTCTATAGCTGCTTGCAGCAAAACCTGCTTTTCTGGAGCACTTTTGCCCCCTGTCTTGAGTGCTCTATTGAACGTATAGTGGGTGCTTTATGTCACTTCGTTGCTGAATGGAGCAGTCTACTTAGCATGAACTTTTTGATGGCCCTACCTTCTGAAATGGTGTGCAGAGGTTTCATGGATTATGCATTAGTCCTATTTAACTTTCCACTTGAAGATAACACGGGCAGCAGCAGGTCTAATAAAGACTGAGCAGAGAGAGAGGCAAGCCAGCACCAAAAACCTGAAAATTTTGCTCACAGAAATAATTTCAAGTGTCCCCTGCATTAAAGTGCCTCACCTAAATGTGATATGTGGCATCACATCTGATGGGGCAGGTGTTTGCTGATTTTTCTTCTCTTTCTCTCCTTTAAAAACTGGGAAATCTCTTGGTTACTCCCTGGTGTTTTCAATCTGCAACAACTCCTGTATCTAAACATTCAAACAGTGAAAATCCTGCATGAGGTCCACTTGCTCTCTTAGATGAGGTTTCAAAAGATGGGTGTGAGTCAGGAACCCTTTTAAAACTGTGACAGCCACATAAAAATTGCTTTAAAAAATATGCCCAGCCTGCTCAGAATGCCACAAGAATAAGTATTAACTCTTGCTTCTCTTCAGTCTTTTGCACTGAGTGAGGTCACACTCGGGCATCATTCCAGGTTTTTGTTTCTTTTCTTTGAGCAGTTTTTAAAATATTAAATTTAAAACAAACAAAACAAAACAAAACAAAAGCAACCCAAAAAAAAAAAAAAAAAAAAAAAAAAAAAAAAAAAAAAAAAAAAAAAAAAAAAAAAAAAAAAAAAAAAAAAAAAAAAAAAAAAAAAGTGAGACAGAAAGCCAAGAAAACATCAGTATTTTCCAGAACTTAAAACTCAGGATTTGAATACTGAAAGAAAATATTCATTTTCTCATTGCACAAAACCAAACTCTTATCACTGGTGCTCATCCTAGGAATCATCTCATGGCATTTCCCCCCTCAATGTCCTAGACATTTTATGGACATTCCTGGATCATGGGTTAAATTTTAGAATAAACTGACACGGAATTTTTACCATGGTGCTGGGAAATAATGAAGTGTTCATCAGAGTAAATGATCTTCCAACAAAGAGCTGAGTTGCCTGGTGACAATTAAGAGCCATAGTGAAAATTAAGAGAGGCATTAAAGGATATCAATCCTGTGAATACTGACATGGATATTTCTGCTGTCAGCTGACAAAAACAAAGTAATTAATTGTTATAGTAAATAAGGTGATGAAGAACACACACACACAGAGCCTGGAATGAAAAAGCAACACATGCAGGACATGTCCTCTCTTTAAAGAGTCGCTCTCAATGCTAAAGCTGATTTGATGAGGACAAAAGGAATAGCACAGATGAATCAAGGTCAGAAAGGTGAGTAAAAATAAGACAGTTATTATGTCTTTTCTGAAAGCAGAAGCAGATTAGAAAATAGGTCAGGGAGTGCAGGGAAAACGTTATTTGTATTCTGCCAATTTGCAAAGGACATGCATAACTGAATGCAGTGAATTTGTAGTAACCTCTTATTCTAGTCCTAGGGAGTGATGTATTCCTTATTATTTCTTTTTATTACTAGTACTACATTATATTTTTAAAAAGCTTTTCCTGCCAAAATCAAAATCCTGTGGTGATGAATGCTGCATAACCAAGCAGTGGGAGAAACTTTTTGTTGTGAAGACTGTGGGACACAAACAAGAAGTAGAAGCCCTGGCAGGAGGAGGGGATGTGGTTTGAACTGTGGTAAAAGCAAGAAACCATTTTTTCTCCTTTTCCCAAAGCAGTGCCATACCCAGGAGAGACACAGGCACTTAACAGAGCCAGTAAATATTGCTCCCCTCATGTGTCAAGATGGTTGCCTGATAACAGATATTTCTTTGGTTGTTTGGAAATTGGTAGTTCATGATTTTATCCACTTCCTGCTGTCTTGGGTTTAGCTTCATTCCTCAAGAAATAAATCTACAGTGGATCTGTTTAGTCTGGAGAAGAGAAGATTGAGCAAGGATCTCATTAATATATCAGTATCTCCAAGGAGTGTCAGGGGATGGTGCCAGACTCTTCTCAGTGGTGCCCAGCAACAGAACAAGGTGTGAGGTTATAAATAAAACACAAGAAGTTCCACCTCAGCACGAGGATGAGCACTGGAACAGCTGCCCAGGGAGCTGTGGCATCTCTGGATCCATCCAAATCCCAGCTGGATGTGTCCCTGTGTCACCTGCTCTGGGTGACCCTGCCCTGCTGGGGGGCTCAGTCTGGGCCATCTCCAGGGGTCCCTCCCCAGCCCAGCTGTTCTGGGATTCTGTGCAGCCTGGGGAGCTGGAGAGGGCCAGGGAAGGTCACTCCCTGCTCCCAAAGCTCAGAGGAATCTCATACAGTGGCAGAATTCTCAGATGTCCCACGCTGTCAGGCTTTCATTGATGAGGATGACCCATGTAAAAATCCCACACCTCCTTCCTCTCCAGGAGCCCAGTCATCATTTCCATCTCCCACCACCACTTCCATCCTTTACAGGCATCCAGGATTTCCCACTTCCATGCTGGAAATGTCAGTAGACTTTGCACCTCTATTGGAACTCTCTGCTCATGATGATTATTACAACCTGTGCACAGAAACAGCTGATGTACAGCTCATAAATAAATCTAAATTCAAATCTCCATTTAATCCAGGAGGAGATTCAGCAGTAGTTACCAATATTCTTCCAAACTGATGTAGAGGGCTGGGCAAATCCTGAAATCACTGCTGCCCTCTCACACCATCCATGGAGGGATGTGCTCCCAGAGAACTGCTGGCTCTGCTCTGCTTCTGAAAATCTTTATGGGTGGACAGACAAACCCCAAACCTGCTGTCAACAACTGGGTGGTGAAGCAAAGTTCTCAAACTTATGCCTATAAATATATTTTTACTGCAAAACACCTCATATAAAAACGCTTGATTAAAAAAAACTCCATCAAAACAAACCTGCTAATTTTAATTGGTTTAAATTAACCCCACAGTATATTTTCCTTAAAATTAAGTAACATATTTATTAACATATTTTAGGTAAACATGCTAAAAAACAAACAAAAATAAGTGTTTCAAGTAATTTTTTTTTCAAAAATAATCATAATAAATATATTTTAACTTGATTTGAATACCTGGGTGTCTACTTTAGAAAGCAGAGTATTTCCACATTATCCCAATCTGATTTTTAAAACAATGTGAGGTTGCCTTAAGATTGTATTTTTCTTCAATTATATAAGGAAAAGATAAATGCAACTAATTTTTTACATACTTACAAAAGTGCATTAAAAGCCATAGGAACTGTATTGCTTTGCTTTCAAAGACATTTAAAATTAGTTTTGCTTTTGAGGGCTTATTCCCTTTCCCACAGACTTCCTCCGAATTCCTGCAGCGTGTACTGGAAATGCTCCCCAGAATGCAGATTTCCTGGTGGATGTGTGGATAAATTTTCCTTAATCTCAAGTATCAATGACTGGAATCTTACCCTAAATAAGGAGCTGACACGTGTAACTAATTTTCAAAAGAACTTTCTTTAAGCTTATTACCAAAGCAACTGCTTTCATTCTTAAGATTTGGGCAATATAAGTAAAGGTTTATCGCCCTGCATAAAATCCTTTATTATGCTGTGTATTAGCCAAAAAAAAAAAGAGTAAATTCTGATATATTCACAAAAATTACTTCACTGTTTTATCACTTTATTTTTAGTCAGTGTTTATTGGGGAATAATACAGGAAAAAGTTTTCAGTGTGTCGCATTTGCCATTAGACATATTCAAATGAGCTGCTTCTATTCTCAAAATATTCAGCCACTGTTTAAGATGCAACAAAACATTTCACATAGTTAAAAACCTAAATTCTCGAGTTTTGGCTGTGTAGACTTTGTGTGTTTTAATTTGTATTGCTATCTTTGGCTTCTAACCTCTTCATGTGAGCTTTCAAAGGAGAAAATCAAAGCAGAGGGGAACAAATCAAGTCTGGAGCAGAACGAGAGCAGGGGCACAGTGTTTAGAATTTAACAAGCCCAGTGATTAAAAACTTCTGATCATACAATGATTTGTTTCCATGGCAGATACAGCTCTCAGGATCATTTTTTTGACACCATAATTTATAATACTCTACATATTTTTGAAATTAATTTTTCTCCCTTCAATGCCTGTTGGTGTTTCATTTTCACAGGACTGTTTTGTTGGGCTGAGCCACGACAATGACACTTTAGGAGCTTTAAGGTGCCTCTCTCTGCACTGGTTTGCCCATAAATGCTGCAGAGAAATTGAGATAGGAAGTCCTATAAAGTACAAAGTGCTCCTGTACAATGAAGTTATTAAAATTGTAGATACACAGCCCTCAGGTCGAGCTGCTCTGTTAGAACAGGAGCTGTATTCAGCAGCTACAAAGGCATGGCATAATTTCTTCTGGAGGCAAAGACATTCCTGGGTGGAAATGAGTGCAGGAAAATCCTCTGCTACTAATTATTTTACTATTCGTTCATTGGGCCCAAATGGGTGGAATTGTGCATAAACATTCTTCATTTGACTTATCCTCTCAGCCACTTGACAGTAGTTCTGGCTGCCTCTGGAAGGAGCCAAGGTAAAGCTTGAGCATTACACAATGATTTAGGATAAAAGTAGAAGAAAATTTACCTTCTGCCCTTCCTTCTTTCTTTCCTTTCCTCCCTCTCTCTCTCCCCAAAACAGTTAAATTAGAGTAGTTTACAATATCAGGCCAAAATATGAAAATATTCATAGTGAGTTGAGCTTCTGGAATCTTAATTAATCAAGTACATTGTTTATTAAAGTTCTGCAAACGTTTCTTGCAGGGACAGCCAGCGAAATTATCACTGACTGACATTTCAGAGGTTTTCGAGATATTTTAACTTTTGTCTTACAGAAAGAAGCAGCAGAAACCTCTGGGTGTAGGAAACCTCTGGATGTAGGAAACCTCTGGATGTAGGAATCCACATGACCAGAAATAACCTGAGGATTTTACCCACTGCTCTCATTCAAGGCTGAGGGATGGTAGGCAGGAAATTACCAGAAAATTCCCCCCGGTCAGGGAGCTCCCCTTTCTGGTGGTTTCTTTGCAGGAACAGGACAGGGAATTACTGAAAAGTGGTAAAAAACCGTGGGATTCACTGGGCAAGCAGCTGAGCAGTAACAAACGGGACCTGCATCAGTAGTTGTATTGTAGACTATTTTCTCAACCTAAATATATTTATGCAAACATGCTCAAAGCTGAACCCTCTCTTTTGTTGCTGGGCCACAGATCAGTCTGCTCCTGATTTAAAATGCATGGCTAAGTTTAAAACTTTAGTAAGGGCCAATCTCTGAATAATCCTTTAAGGATTATTGTAATTAAGGGACTAATCCTTAGATGCTTCTTAATTTGTGTCCGTTTTAAAATCGAGTGCCACTTCTTTCATCACAAAAGGGAGAAGAGGAGGTGAAAATGACAAAGGTTTAAACATTAACAGCCTTTCCTGTCACCTCATGCATCCGAGCAACACAAACAGGTAGAACATTTAAAACCAGGTCATTAAAACCAAACCAGAGCACAGGACCCCACCCCACATAAAAAACACGACTGAAAACCGAGATGGCTTTTAAACCCGGAGATGTGTTGATGGTGAGAAATATTCTGTGTGCAGATAAGGCAGATACAGTTTCAGAACAGAGATTTTAACTTGTGAACGCTCTTGGCATGAACAAATGCTCGTTTGCATCAACCCTCCCCAGTAGAAGCCTGTTTGAAGAATACATCAGTGAAAGCAGTTTTTCTAATCGCTCCAGCATTTATATTTATTGTTTATCATGGAAAGAGTGAATTGGGCAACCTAAATTTGAAAATTTAGCAGAGAGGGAGGTGTTGAAGTAAATTAAATTCTTGATGCACATGAGGGAAGCTTCATGGTCTAATCTGAGGGATGTTGAGGGTGAAGTCGGAGCATTATCAGCAGAAGGAAGGAATGGGATGGCATTGCTGGGCTAAAACACCTGCCAGCAGTGCACTGGCTGTCCCTGGGCATCAGCTGCCATTGCTTTAAGGATGCTCAGTAGCTCTGCTTGCTGCAGCCCTGTGCTAAGCAGCGTCAAAAAGGAGGCAGGAAAAAAAAAACAAGCAGTGCTACAAGGCTTGGAAACAGCCTCCCTTCCCAATTCCAGTCTAGATCCGGGCAAGACACAGACCTGGATGACTCTGTTCCTGCATCTCTAAAACGAAAATGTTTATAAATATTTACAAAGGAAAAAAAACAAACAAACACCCCACCGTAGAGATTATTATTATGAGCAGAAAGAGAATGAGAAACAAGCAGGTGATGCATCTCCTGCTGTGTTACATTTGTGTGGATGGGCAGCACTGGGAGATGTCTGAGTTGGAACAGGGGTGAGAAATCATTAGGAGATGTGGGAAAAGGCTCACTCTTGTTTATAGCCCTTGGAAATAGCATAACTTATTTTTATTTCTCCCTGAAACATGTAAGATTTACAAAGATTCCTTGCTGGATGTTTTGGCAAGCCTGCAGGGGAGGGTGTTCAACATTCTACGGGCTCCATAAGGACGATTGCTCCATGATACACATTTATCTTTAATATAGTTTACAGAGTTGGGGTTTTTGTTGTTGTTGTTATTTTTTGTGGGTTTTTTTTTCCCTTTTCCCTGTGACAAATTACATTGTGCTTTATGGAAATGTAACATTTTGTATGAATGGCTGGCAGCATCCACGTTGCATAGCAATAAGCAAGACAAAGTAGCTCCACTCTTATTTGCAACTGGCTCAGACCTTTCCATTAGCAAATTAAAATCTGTTCAAATTTATTTACTAATATATTAGGAGAAGCTTCAGGCTAACCCCTGTTGACCTGTATTATATAGCAAACAACTGTAGCAGTGAAAATAATTAATAGAGTGTATTGCACCTCCTGCTTGTTTCTCCATCAGAGCCTGGGGTTGGCTGCAGAGTGGGTTTGCCATCTGCATTCTGTTACAAGGCCACATTTACTTAAAAATTATCAATTATATTATGAAATTACTTCCTTTAATTGAACTCTCTCTATTCAAGGCACCCCCTGTTTTTAAAGCTTTTGAAAGCACGTACATGAAAATGTTTTCCTTTTCTAAACTTAAGGGGAACTTGCTGAATTACCTGGGGATGCAAAAGGAGCAAATGTGCAACAGCAATTCCTTGTTACATTAGTTATTCATTATTATTATATCATACTCATGTCATTCAGGTGAAAAGAATTGCAAGACAATATTTTCATTTTGTATTTACTATTAAAATGTTTTCCAGAGAAGCTGTGGCTGCCCCATCCCTGGAATTGTCCAAGGCTGGGTTGGACGGGACTTGGAGCTCCCTGGGATAGTGGAAGGTGGAACTGGATGAGCATTAATGTCCCTTCCCAAGCCACTCTCTGATGCTATGAATGAACAAGAAACACAACTGGTGTCCATCAAAAAGCTTGGGGAGTTACCCTCATTCAGCCTTTTCACCCTGGAGAACAGCTAATTCTGAGGTCTTCCCCTAATTGTTAAAGGAGAAAGTGATTATGAGCATAGAATGATTTAAAAAAGGGGTCATGAGGAAAAAACCCGAAGTTTCCAGCTGCACAGACTGAAGTTTAGGTGCCAATAAAGTAAATGCTGGGGATGTGTAAATGCTTCCTTTCTATCAACAGCTGAAATAAAAGCTGTCAGAGGGTGATGAGCTGTTCAGTCTTAGCCCTGCACTGTGAGAAATGGATTTGTAGAGGATTCCTAAAGCCTGACTAAAAGCTCACATAGTATTTTACATCAGTATGCAAACTGAGATAAGGTGTGCTGACTTAGAAGGGCCATGGAGTAGAGAAAACACGTTGAGAGAGAAATTGAACTAGAACAAGTTTCAAATTATAGCCTTGCAAACAGACCAGATATTTAAGAGAATTAAAACAGTGAAAGATGCATTGTAGCAAGACCACATGGGGTAAAATAATAAATGATTGGTGTTAGAAGTATCAGCAGCACTGTGTGGTAAAGCTAATAGGCTGAAAAACATTTATAAGTTGTTGAAACAAAGATATAGCTTGGCTTCTGACAGAATGACATTGAGTTTTACATCTCCTGTGTCTCACCCTTCTACGAGATTGATAATGGAATAAAATCTTTAAAACTCTTCTCAGTTGCCCTGTCTCTGTAAAGCTGGGTTTTTCCAACACTACATAATAAATACAAGTTTTAAGAAGGAAGTCAATGTGCCACTTTAACATCTCAGTGAAATATTTTTTATATGTATATAGATACAAAAATTAATTTGCACATCAATGGCCACGGTGACAAATCTCACACAGTGAATGCAGGCTTATTTTATTATTATATGAACAAAACCAATCATGATCTCTGGCAAAATTACATTTCTATACAATTTATTTAGTTTTTGATAACTTACTTCCTGTATAAAGGCAAACATTAATTAAGGAGTGCTAGATCATCACCCTTCTAGGGTCTATAGAAAAAGAGATTGTTACCAATCTTATAATTATTTCTATAAACAATAGGAGATCTTCTCTAAAATAAGTAGAAAATTTAATCTGATTAGGTGTTTTTATTAGAATGTATATCATATCAAGAAAGAAGGAGTATTAGCCATTACAGGTCACTGTTGACCTCTTGTGGTCCCATTCTGTGGTTACAGGAAAACTCCAAGGCCAGCCAGGACATCGATGCTCCTTGTGGGTCCCTCAGGATATTCCATGATTCTGTAATTCCCTGATAGTCAGAAAATCTCTGGAATTCTCCCCTTAACCTTAAAAAGAACAAACCCAACATTATTTCTGCAGCATAAGACTGGAATATCAATCAAAATCCTTAACAATTGTATTTAAATTCATTCAATATTAAAAAAAAAAAAAAAAAATTAGGACTTTCACTGCCAGCAGCCAGCTCTTTCTTTTCCAACATGGAGAAAAAAAATGAAAAGGATACAATACAACAAAACACGATGTTCTTCTTCTCTATTAAGTATCCATCTAACCAAGAAGTAACAATTAGCAGCAGGAGAAAAGGCAATCAGTGATGTGCTGTGTAATTACTGTGCCCCAGGTCTCATCTGGAAAGCAGTGAATCCAACAGGGATCAGTGCACTGCTTCCTGCAGTCTGACTGGAATTCTGCTGGGTCAACTTATTTACATGGCAGTCTTCACCCCAGCAGACAGGCAAAAAGACAATTAATTATTTACTTATCACTGGTAATAATATTGTGCTTGAATGTGTTTACCTCTTGAAACAAAGCTTGTGAGGGTTGGTGCTTTATTTTGAAGGGGAAAGGAGGAAGATGAGAAATAAAAGAATGAAGATCCAGATTACTTTCAGCACTGATAAATCAGCATTTAGGCCCCTTGACAGGAAAGAAGCTGTTCTAAGCAATCATCCCCTCTGGTAGCTCTACAAGCTCTTAACTTTCTGTGCTAGTGAAAGATTATCTGATAAAAAATTCAATCTCTATATTCAAGTGAAAAAAAATTGTTTAGAAACTCATCCTGGCATATTACCTGCTTTCTCACACAGAAAACCAAACCCAAACATGTTAATAAACAGCTGAAAGACAGCAGCATAGTTCTAATTGCTACTAAAAAATCTAAACAGATCAGAAGCCCCCTCCACCTCAGTAACAGCAACAGGAATATTACAGAGAAAGCAAAATTCTGTTGAACCACACATATTTGCTAAGAAGATTTAAATTTGCACTTTTATGCTAAGCAGGAACAAGCAGAACTGTAGATGATCCTATGGGGGTTTTCTTCCCTGCAATTTCATATTCCTGCTACCTGTAAAAGATAAAGCAACCCAACATTTCTCAGCATGAAAACATTGCTCTAAAAGCAAAGGGGTATTCTCTACAATTGCTAAGTGAAAATAATTAATTCAGAATGAATAGATGCTGTTGTGTCTGGTATCCCTGTTTTATCTACTGGACTGTGTCACATTTCCTCTGATGCTCCAAAATTCCAGCAGCCACCCAGCACCTGGGCCAACCATCCGTGACCCTTCTGCCACCCCTGGCTGAATGGGCAAACAGGAGCCCTCAGCTAAGGAAATGAACAAAATGCTAAACGGATTTAAAGAAAAGGAATTCACAGCAATGGTAATTCGCAGAAATGCCACGAGGTGGCAAGTTAGGATTGCATGAAACGCCTTGTGCTCTCACAAGTGCAGCGAGGGGAAAATCAAACTGCAGTATCTGGGATGGGAAAGGTCCATAAGAAATGTTTATGCAATCTAATGTTCCTAGCAAAAACAAAAAAGGGGTTTGAATAATAACAGTAATTTTGGAACGATTTCCTTTCTCTGTCTTTAAACTTAGCAGGATTCTCTTGCACACACTTTTCCATGGAAAGGGTCGTCCAGCCATGGAACAGGCTCCCAGGAAGGTGGGGAAAGCTCCATCCCTGGATGTGCTAAAAAACGTGTGGATACGGCAGCTGAGGACGGAGTTTAGTGGTGAGCGTGGTGACAGTGCTGGTGGTTGGTGATTCTTGAAGCCTTTTCCCACCTTAATGACTCTATAATTCTATTTTCCTCAGGAGTTTGGTTTGTATGATGGCAAAAAATAAAGAATTTTGTCTCACAGTTTTTAAATACGTAATTACAAAATATATGTGACTGCTCACTTCAAGTGGAATGGACCCAAAACGACATGACTCAACTGCAAGTAATTTTTTTTTTCTTCTTTAGGACCAAGCCAGCTGTGGGAATACGTGCCAGGAAATGTTTAGCATCTGCATGCACACTTTGTATCTGAGGGCATGGAGGATCTCCACCCTACACCAGAATTGCTCAAGTGCCAAGAATCCCATGACTTTTGTGGTTTTGCACACAAGGGGGATGTTTGTGCCTTTGACTGATGAAGGGAAACCACAGGAGCATTCCCAGCTCCTCACTGGGAGCAGGACAGCTCATTAGTGGTATTCCACTAAAAGCTTATGATTTATTGTTAAATGTGAATATGTCCTGTTAACAGCATGGTGTCACTTGAAAATTATCTTCTTGAGAAAAGGAAGAGAACAGAACTGTTCTTCCACGCTCTATTCCCTCTGTTCTGCCATGAAGATTCTTCACTTGGTTTTTCCCTGCATTCCAGACAAGCTCTGAAGCACCTGGGGCAGGTGACCTTAGGGCCCGAGGAGTGACCGATGTCTCCCCCCATCCAAGTCTCCCCATTCCCAGTTTCCCCATTCCCAGTCTCCCAATCCCAGTCTCCTATTCCCAGTTTCCCCAGTCTCCCATTCCCAGTTTCCCCAGTCCCATTCCCAGTTTCCCCAGTCTCCCATTCCCAGTTTCCCCAGTC
>WEIU01006562.1:68207-80977 GCA_013389925.1 Aegithalos caudatus | reverse complement strand
GGGAAAAAAAAAAAAAAAAAAAAAGGAAACTGCTAAAACTGCTTTGGCTCTTGGGCAGAGCAGAATCATTGACTATTAAAGAACAATTTACATTTTCTTGGCTGAGTTTCTATTTATTTACTGGTGAAACAGCACAAAAAATAGACAGAAAAACGTAGAAAAAATGAATCTGGTATTTTGTTCTGTTGTGCTGCTTACTGTGGAAAAGAACTGTTCTTCCTGGAGGGATGTTGTGAAAGAAAAATCTGTCTTATTTGGGCTGACTTGTCCCATGGGGGATTCCCCACAAGGGGCAGTTTCCTAACAGCACCTGTTTCATCTCTCTTGCCCACTGCAGATCAGATCACCCAACTATCCAGAGGTGGATACAGGGCAACCCAACCTTTGGTGAGTGGAAAAGAACCTCTGACATTCCTAGAGTTTTAAGAACTGTGGAGCAGGCTGTGAGTGAGCTTTGTCTGCTCCAACAGTGAAAAAAATGTCCATGTCTGGTTTTGCAGCAGCAGCAAAGGGATCCTGGCTGTTTCCTCAATTTCTGTTCAAAGCTTTTATACAGATGAAAGGCTGGTTTTGCAGGGAGAAGATTGTGGGTTTAGCCATGGTGGGATATCTAATTCTCAGCAACTTTCAATGCTAATTGCCCCATTTTAATTTAGTTTTAACAACTTAGAATTCCCTTTCTATCAAGTTTCATGATTTTTCTTTAGTACAGCTGGATATATAGCTGAACATAAATAAGGTTATAATTGATAATGTAACTCACTGGAACCATTGAAAGGAAGTTTTAAATAACAATCCACCCTAATAAATGTTGGGTTACAATAACAATCCTAGAGACAGGAATGACATCCACATTAACATTGGCCAAATTTATTAGGGTTAATATTAAACATTTTAAATAGAGCACCAGTGAGGTGTGGAGGTGTAGAATGGTGCCTTTGATTTGCTTCAGTTCTCTAAGTGACCTTTGTGTCAGCTTTAAAGCAGTTGGGAAACAGCAAATTCTGAGCAACTTGGTGTCATGCTCTGCCCCTGCAGAGGAGCAGCTGGGGCTGTTTCAACCCCCCATAATTTGTAGATATTTCAATTATCTATGTGACACGTGCAACAGAGAACTGAGGCTGTAGGACCACGTGCATGTCTAGATCAGTTTCTGATGTTGAAGCAGATGAAAGCTGTAACTATCAAACCTCCCAAGGGGCAGAATGCAGACTCTCACTGATGTTTCTGACTGTCCCCAGGCCACAACACTGCCACCAGAACCTCGGCTGTCTCATTCCCTTCCTGTACAGAAGGATAAAGAGCAGGAGGTGCACCAGGAACCTGCAGCTGTGGCCTCAGCAGGACCAGTAAGTGCCAGCTTTGGTGTAATTCAGAGCAGCAAGTTTCTGCTCACACAGCACTGCCATTCACAGCTGGAGGTGCTGAGGGCTGGAGTCCTGCCGTGGTGCTGTGCTTCACCCCAGCCACTGGCACCTGCAAAATTGGATCTGAACTTCCCTTTTAGTCATCACTTTCCCTTGCAGCATACAGGAGAAACTGTCTCCTGGATGTACCTGCCCCTCTGCACAGATTGTTTGAGAAAATCCATGCAAATTGAGCATGGAACTGGCCATGAACTTGTGTAAAACCAAGCTTTTGTTTTCGTTCACTCAGGTTGTGATGTGGACAACCAAAAACAGTTTAAGAGTTCTGCTCGTGGCCAACAGCATCTTCCTGAGAGCTTGCATTTGGAATACGAGCTCAGGGGATCCCTGCAAGCTCCCTTGCTGACATTAACCAGTTTCTCCTCCCAGATCCACAGGAGCTCTCTGCTGGGAGCTGAGAGTGCAGAGGAGGACAGATTTCTCCTGTCTGACACCCTCAGCAGAAGCACGAGCGCCCCGGACGGACCCGGGACCTGGCTGCAGGAGACATTCCAGCTGACAGAGGAAGTGCTGGAGCAACTGAGTACGTGTGCTGTGTGGGGTGTGTGTGTCCCAGCTTCACCCAAGGGACAGGGGAAGCAGGAATTCCCTCTGGGCATTCCTGAGGGCAGCTCAGACTGGGTTCAGTTTCTCCATGCTGCCATCTGTGCTGAAGGCAAAAGCAGAGGTGGTTTCAGAAACATTCACTAGCCTTTGACCCTAGTGGATGAACTGCTGAGCTCCTGAGTGCTGATGGCCAAACCAAGCAGAATATTTGGGTTCCTAAATTCTCTTTAGTTCCCTGACAAGTCATCAGGGCAAAAACACTTCCCAGCAATCTATTAGAGTGAAGACAAGCAGTGTGGTCCTTCAAATGGCACAGGCAAGGTTATCATTAGAATTTAGCCTGGGAATCCATTATGAAAATCCTTGTTCCTAAAGCCCCATCATTATTGATTATAACTTGACATGCTCTTCTTTAAAATCATAAAGACAACCTTTTGGTAAGCTGCTGAAAGTTGGGAGGATCCCGTCCTCTCCTGGAAACACTTTGCACCATTTCTTAAAAATTAATCCCACAACCCAAGGTGCATTTAATCTTCAGAAATATTAAACCTTTTGTTGAATCACACTGTTTATTCCCATCAAAAATAAAAGCTGTGTTGTTCCAGTTCTCCTAAATGTTTGTAGAAGACAAATTCTTGCTTTGGTACCTGGTCTTTTCCATTTTCTGTCTCCTGTGGATATTTCTCCAGGTGCTTTGTTTCCTGTCAGGGTAACTCTTCAAAGCCCTGTAGAAAACCAGAAAATCTGTGGAGCCATCCATGCTTTGGGGCTGCCTGTGTTGCTGTTGTTGCCCACAAAGGGCTCACAGCCTCAGTGGGGCTGCATTTCCCACCTGCTGGAAGGTGCTGTGTGCTGGAAGTGAGCATCCTGCACTTGGTTTCTTTCAGGGGGCATTGTCAACGAGGGGGACCCTGAGACAAAATACACTGAATTTGTTCAAGTTGGCCAAGGGTAAGTCCCATCCCAGTTACTCCTACAAAGCCATGGGCCAGGCATTTTGCTGCTGTAATATCCAAGTGTGAAGCCAGGCAAGCTCCAAACATGATGTGGATTTAGATCTTCCCATCTCAGTACAGATCAGAATTAATAATTGTGGTCAGAAGGTGTCAAAGAAAACTCAATGCTGGCAGTGCCTTGCCTGCAACAAGGAGCAGGACCTGAAACATCTCCCATCCCTCAAACTTACTGCCTAAAAGAGCACCTTACCATCCCACAGCTGTCAGATAAAAATTCTCAATAACATTTATTTCAAATATTTTGCTAAAAAAATATTTGGTACTCTGGATTACAGACCTGCAGGACCTGAAAGATCTCCCATCCCTCAAATCTTACTGCCAAAAAGAGCACCTTACCATCTCACAGCTGTCAGATAAAAAATCTCAATAACATTTATTTCAAATATTTTTCTTAGAAAATACTTGGTAATCCGGATTATAACCTGGTTACAAAAAACAAATCAAACCTGAGGTTTGGTTTTTAGCAACTGAAAGCAGAGGTGAAATAATAAGCTCTCACACTGTCACACAAAACTCCACCCTGTGTAGTCTGCAGCATGTATTCCCTGAAAAAAAAATGCACACATGGACACAAAAAGAAGGAAGAAACCCCAACACAACAAGGCAAAATGGAAAAAAAAATTAAATATTTTCCAGTTTTTGTAGGTACACCCTCCCCTTGCTCTTAGGTTTTGAAGATTTGTGCTCCAGCTCTTTTTCTTCAAGTTGGGCCTCAGTTTTCCCTTGTACACCCTGCAGGGCAGAGAGCTGCTGTGCTGCTGTTTGAAGAAGGGATGAACCAAGGTGTTTTAAAACACTTATTGCAGCAGAGATCTGCTGTCTGGGCTGGCTTTCATCTCAGCACCTAAACTGCTTCTCCTTTCCTCACTCTGTTTTGTTTGCAGGGGTTTTGGGACTGTTTACAAAGCCATCGACCCAGCCACAGGAGGTGTGGTGAGTGCCAGCACCCCCAGCACATTGTGCAGCTCTTCTGGGCTTCCCCCTCTGCCCTGAGCTCTGCTGCAGCTTTGGGTGCCAGCAGAGCTTTCCTGCACAGAGCACTGGAAGCCTGCAGAACACATTTTGGACACTTTGTTCCTATTCAGTGCCAGAAAGTATGCAAGAGGGGCACTGGTGTCTTTCAGAGAAGGACATAATTAAGGCTTAAAATTCCAGAGAATGGATTATTTCTTTAGAAACCCAGAAGATAATTGCAAATCTGAACTGTGGAAAAGAATGCTTATTGAGTAGCAAAATTAAAGTTCAAGAACTAGAAACATTGTGGGATTGTATTTTTTGTGTGTGTGTGTCTATGACCTTTTAGCACAGGATTTTATCCATCGTGTATATGAATATGTTTACTTTGTTATTCAACCAAGACCAGCAGCAGCTGCTGAAATAATGACCAAACCCCATAGAATTGCTGAAGGATTCCCAGCTGTTTTGATATATTTACAGTCACAAAATCCTGCTTGCAGAACCTGTGTGAATAATAACAGAGGTGGTAAACTGAGGCCATTGGGGAGGAATGTGGCTGCAGGGTGTTGTCAGAGATCTGTGGGTGATAGTTTAGGGAAATTTTTCCAGAGTTTAGAAGGCAAATGTCTCTGGCAAGTGGCACCCAAGCAAGTGCAGAAATCAGCTGTTGTCCTGTCACTTCCTGAGCTCTGGTGTCACAAGGTGACAGGGCAGTTGGCACAGCCCAGCCCCATCATTCCAAAAACTCTCTCCATGGTCCCTGTGCTCTCCTGCAGCAGTTTCCAATTTCATTTCAGGTGGCCCTGAAGAAGATGCCTCTCTGCAAACGGTGCAGAAAGGAACTGGTTGTCAATGAGATCCAGGTGATGAAGGAAAACAGGCATCCCAATATCGTCAATTACATAGACAGGTGAGTGGCTCTGGTGTTGGCATGGGAATGTTTGTTCACACACTGCAGGCCAAAGGTTAAAAACCCCTTTTGGACACTGGCAGAACATGGAGCTCTTTCTTATTTCTCTATTCATCTCCAGTGGATGGGAGGAGATGGCCTTGGGTCTCCTTTAATCTTTTCTGGTGTATGTAGCTGGAAATCCCTTTTCAAAAACCTGGATATGCCATGTCTTACTAAAACAACAGCCTGTCAATTCATTACCTCTGTGTTGTTTTGGGATTTGGTTCTTTCAAGTTGATCATATTTTCTATGCCTTAACAATAAGTGCTGATAAACCATCATAGCAATTACCTCCCTTGGGCTGTTCCCACCATTTTCCATTGCTGTGGAAGCCAGGAAAACTAAATTCTCATTTGCAGAACCATATAATTTACCAGTTTTTAAATAGTTTTTCCTGTTCCTGACTGTATTTTATGCAGTGTTTTCTAAATGGTTGGCCAACATCTGTCCTCAGTGGTGCAGAGCATCCTCCCATGGATAACTCTGGAGTTGTGTTGCCTTGTTCCTGGAGTGAATGGTGGAATTGATAAGATAATAACTCAGCTGATAGCAAGTATCCTGGTTCCAGATTGATCTCTGCTGTTACTAAACTGCATTTTTCTCATTTGCCATCTAAGGCATCTCCTTTTTCATGGATTTGCCTTTCTCATTTAGACTGCACAGATCCCAAATCCTCTGTAGCCTACCAGGAATGTTTTTCCATTTTATTCTGCCTCCATTCACAAGTGACCTGGAAACAAAACTCCCCTGCAGTCTTTTCCACCAGGTAATTTAGCTGTGCCCATTCATCTCATGCCTTTATTTTCTTCTCTCAGCTACCTGGTGGATGAAGACCTGTGGCTCGTGATGGAATATGTGGATGGAGGCACTTTAACCAGTGTTCTAGTCCAAGTCTTTATAGAGGAAAGAATGATAGCTGCCATCAGCAAGGAGGTGAGGGACCCTGCTCGTGCTTCCAATGGCTTGGGCAGGGTGGGACAGGAGTGACTTTGTGTTCAAGCTTTGTTTCAGTGCTGTTGTCATCAAATGTAAAATAAAAGGGCATCTAAGTGAGCCTCCTGCCAGTACAACTGCATTTCTTATACTCTGTTATTAGACTCACACACTTCTGTTGTACTCTCTTTTTAAATTTATTTAACATTCTAAACTTTGCCTCTTTAAACTGGAGCATATCTGCACTGCATTCTTGGCCTGTAAAAGCAAACATGCTGGTGGCAGAATTTTAAACTAGCAGCAAATTAAAATAGAGCCTCAGCTTAAAAGGAGAGCATTGCACCCCAAATGGTGTTTGCTTCTGAAAATGACTACTGAGTCTGCTGTTGAGGCCAACAGAAAACCTTTGTGCTGCCTCCCACACAAAAGTGATCCACTTCATAATGGAGGGAGAGATGCTTTCCTTTTTGACAAACCCTCCTTTGTCACCTGGATGGAGAGAGCGTGGCCACTGCAGCTGTTCTGGCTGGGTTTGGAATGGACAGTCTATATCAACAATTGATGTTTCACCTAGAAATTCGATCTTTTAGAGCCATTTCCTTTTCTTGTGTGACAAAATGAGGTTAATTAATTTTTACCCTCATTTGGGTTTTTTGTCTCAGTGCCTCAAAGCCCTGGACTTCCTTCATTCAAGGAACGTGATCCACAGAGATGTCAAAAGTGACAATATTCTCCTTGGGATGGACGGATCTGTGAAACTGAGTAGGTATTCTTGGCCAGGCACAGCATCCCTGTGTTCTCAGAGGTAGAGTGGGGAATTCTTGTGCTTGGTTTCTGAGTCCAAGCTGTTTTTGAGAGTATTTTTGTTTTCCTCAGCTGACTTTGGCCTGTGTGCTCAGCTGACCCCGGAGCGGAGCACAAGGTGCACAGTGCTTGGCTCTCCTTACTGGGTAGCACCAGAAATCCTGAAAAGAAAGGAATATGACACCCAAGTGGACATCTGGGCCCTTGGGATCGTGGCCATTGAAATGCTGGAGGGAGAACCTCCATACTTTAAAGAAAGCCCTCACAAGGTAAGGTGCAAACCCTGTCAGATACCACTGTCTTGCCAATCTGTGCCATGTTTTATCTGCCATGAACCAAAATCCCACTCAGATCAGCCTGGAACAGTTCCACCAAGGCCCATTTCTAGAAATGTCCCTGCAGAACATCTCATCAGAGGAGAAGGGATGTGTGCCAGTGCAAAAAATGTGCTTTTTTTGCCTTCAGCAACTGCTTGAATTCCTCCTGTGTGTTTGACCTCTCTCCGAGCTGGAGCTGTGAATGACAGCAGCAAGTTTCTCCAGTTGGGAAAGGAAATTAGTATGAAAATTATTGGGAAATTATTATTACAAGTGTATCTGCAGGCCCAGAAGTCTTTTCAAAGTCTGACCAGTGCCTTTCAGGGAGGGTCACTGTTTTTAGTGATGCCATCATTATGTATTACCCAAAAAGATTCTGGAAGTATGATTTAGCAAAGCTACTTCTAGTAAACGTATTTCAAAGTTTTCAGTTTTAGATCCTAATTCCTTAAAATGAAATTATGAGTTCTTAAACCAGACAAGTAAGGAATAGTGGAGGAACATATACCAGAATAAAATCTCATGACTAATAGCTGAAACCAAATTAAATGCTGCACAATTAATTCCTGAAGAAGACAACAGTTCTGAAGATTTCAGTCTTCCAGTCCTTTTGCAAAAGTTCCCTGACTTTTCTTGAAAGACCACTTTTGGATTGACCACCTTTGCCTTGCATAAGGCAGCAAACACAGATGAATTATTTTCAGATCTCAGAATATTCTCAGTTGGGAGGGAGCAAATCCAGCTCCTGATGGGGATTGATGTTATCAGCACCAGCTGAGCTACACTCAGGATCATTATCATCCCTGCTGACAATTCCCTGCTTCCTTCCCCTCAGCTGTGGATGACAGTGGGGAGCTCTCAGGAAGGCAGGAGGGTCCTGCAGTGGAGCTGTCACCCCAGGGATGGTCAGTGGCTGCCCTGTGCTTCCTCTGTCCCCAGGCTCAGCACCTGATAGCCAGGAGCAGGTACCCCCCTCTGAGGATGCCCAGCAGGATGTCAGTGCTGTTCCACGCCTTCCTGCACTCCTGCCTGGACACCGACCCCAGCATCCGCTGGACAGCCAGGGAGCTCCTGCAGGTAAAGGGCACTCACTGCCTGCAGGGGGGATGCTCTGTCCCTGTTGGACAGAGGATGAAATAAATGACATAAACATGCTTGGCTCTGAGGGTAGAAGAAAGATTAGAAGGCTTTGTTTACAATTCTTCCATTGTTGGGAAAGATGAAACTAGAAAGCCATAGAAATATGATTGGCTGGCAATGGATGATAAGAATATACAACCTATAAGTGAAATAGAGGTGCAAGCCAGCTTTGAGATGTAAGAAGTCAAGTTACTGTGTTACTTGGAAGTGACAGGAAGACAAAGATTAAGTAAATTGAAGGCAAGATTCCTGGGATTAGGCAATTCCCTAGCAGACAAAAGGACACCAAGGGGGAGGGGTTCCTGCCAAGGTGGCAGGAAAAGGGTTTAGAAATTAGTTTAGGGGTTTAGAATGTAGCACGGTATGGTAACCAATTAGATCCAACACTGTCCCTTTGCAACAGGCCCTACCAAAAATGGGGCTCCTTGAGGTTTGGAAAAGCTGCAATAAGCTCTCCCTGGGGCCTTTTCTGCTAAACAATCCCAGTTCTCTTGGCCTCTCCTCAGAGGAAAGGTGTTCTATCCTCCCCCTGATCATCTCTGTGTTGTGTTTTGGGAGTTTTCATTCAGTTTTAGCTGGTGGCAAGAGAACTGCAGTGGGATGGTGCCAGGTACAGAGGCCCAATGGTGCTGGTGGAGGAGGAGCCCAGTCCCAGCCCAGCAGTCAGAGGTTTGGCTGTTCTTGTCTTGGTGCTGAAAACCTGCACCTCAGTGTTCTTCAGAACAGCACAGGCCTAAATACTGGGATTTATTTAATAGGATCAGCACTTCTTGGAGGTGCTGGAGTTCCCTGTGGAACAGCTTGCACTCATCTTTTCTGACAACTAAAGTAGCCCCCACCTTTAGAAAAAAAGAACCTGAGTCCTTTGAGTTTCCTGAAATGAAAGAAGCCCTGAGACAGCAAGTGGCATTTGCAGAGCGCTGGCAGGGCCAAAATCTCAGCAAGCTGAACCTTGATAAATTGATTAATGGGATTACTGGGCCAGGTTTGCCTCTGACAGCAAGGTCCTGAATATGAAGACTGAAGTGGAGGTGGTCCCCTCAGTGCTATTTGTGTGTATTTCTGGTAAGCAGAGGAATCCTGCTTCCTCTTGTGAGAAACTGGGTTTGGAAATTAACTGTTCCTTTCTTCCTTTTTTCTTTCCCTTTGGGCAGCATCCATTTTTAAAAACAGCAGTGAGCCTCTCTGTCCTGCCTGACATGATCCGTATAGCCAGGAAAATCCGTCAGGCCATGGAAGTCCATCATGCCAACAGTGCCAACACACAGGAAGGTCACAATTGATCAGAATGGAAGATCAGGAATAAAATTCTCACTCCTTTGGGAGATTGGCTCCCTTCTCACCCAATGGCTACATTCACTTCTGAATTGTTGGTTGTTTCTTAAAGATGGGAAGTCCCACTCATGGGGGTTTTGGCATGGTTTGGAAATGGGGAGGGGTCTCCTTCATTCATCAGCTCCAGACTGGGTTTTGCCCAGTCGTGGCACTTCTGGATGAGGAAGAAAGTGCATTTGCATTTCCAGCCAAAACCAGGTGAAGAATGGGGCAGCCAAAACATCCTGTTGGGTACTCACAGTCTGCTGGGACTGTGGAGTGTTCACAGAATTCCCTGTCCTCCCTCCACCTGGCAGAACACGTTGACACAAAAAATATATAATATATAGAGACTACAGAGAAAGATATGTATATAACATAGATTACTAAATGGGGGCTGTGCAAATGTACATAGACACACAATATACTGTATAATTATTATATGTATAAATATTTATAGACTATATATATTATTATAGTACTATATGTAGAATGTTTTAAAATAATTATAATGTATATGTATATGTATATATAGTGTCTTATTAGCTATGGACATACATTTAGTTTGTACCTTTATTGTCCCCTATGCACAACTGTCCCATAACTCTACTATATATGTAATGCTCCTTATATATAAAAATATAATATATATGTATATATAATATATATTATATATATGCACATATAAATATACATATTATATATATGCATATATATATTATATATAGGGTGTATATATACTGTATATATAGTTCATATATACTGTGAATACACAGTGCATGTATATAGATACATATATATAACATTTTTACATACACTCAGAGGCACTTCTACAACTGTTACACTGTGTGTAGAGAGATATAATAGCGTGTACAGGATAAAGTGTGGCATTCTCTATGAATTAAACCCCGTTTTTGTGCGGGTGTGTTGCACCCACCAGGTGTCGGTACCTGGCCGTGCTCACACCTGCCTGGGTGGGCACCGAGCGCCCTCTCGCGGCCTCCGCCGTCGCAGAAATCGCTAAAAATTGTAATTTTTTGGTAAAGTTTTATTTAGGTCGCTTCGTATTGAAAAGTTACAAAAGGTTGCGATGAAACGTTTTACACCCATTTCCACCTGGTTTAGTTTTTGAGGTGGCTCGAGTGTGTGCATACATGCAGCCCTTCCCCCCTCCCAAAAAAACAAACCCCAACGTGTTTTCCCACATGGTGATATTGTTAAAAAAATAACAATTTTGACGAACGACGTTAGGAGCAGGCAGCAGCACAAGCCCCTGTCAACCTGCCCTTGCCTTGCTTCACCTGGGAAGGCAGAAACATCTGTAAACCAGCAGAGCCAGCTGTGTGCCCAGGCTGGATCAGCTCCTCCTGATGGGGAAACCAAATAGTTCCCAAAAATAATCAAAGCAGAGGGTCCAGGCATCCTGCTGAGCCTCCAGCAGCTGCCAGCACTGCCAGCAGTGCCTGTCCCCATGCCACGGGGACAAACTGGGGGAGTGTCTGGAGCTGGCACAATGATCAAAGCCTAAAAGTCCCTGCTGCCCACCCTGGCTTCCCACTGTGCCAGGCTGTCCGTGCCCAAGGAGCGCTGGTCACGCTCCCTCTGTCCCCTGAGGCTGGGGACAGCCCCTCACAGAGCTGGGACAGGGTGGAGATGCTGGCACCCCCAGTGCTCCAGGGAAAGAGCCAAGGGAGCCTGGAGCTGAGGTGGCTTTGTGCCCTCAGGAGCTCTCTCAGCAGAATCGTGGGGCAGGGAGGCACAAAGCTCTGGTGCCATCTCGGAGTGGAACATTTTTCTGACCCTTGTGCAAGCCTAGCCCCGGGAATGGCCCCATCCCACAGGGAACACTGCGGGCAGCAGATGCCACAGCCTGGGGCAGTGTGTGAGGAAAAGCAAAGCAAGCAGGGCTCGCTGCAGGAGCAGGGCAGCCCCGACATTTGCACTTCCCCTCGTCCAAGCTCTGCTCTGCGTGAGACAGGTTATGCTTTAAAAAGATTGTTCTCAGTTTACAAACATTTGTGAGAGTAAGGGCCCTGAAACCGTGAGCTTCCAGAGAATGTCACTTGCCTGTGGGGCTTGTAGTTCACACCTCTGACAAGGTCTCTGCTGTGCCAAAAGCCTGAGCCCAAACTGTCTGGAAAGAGCTGGATTTAGGTCCTTGGTACATGCAGCAAAGCTGGCATCATTCACAGCCCCGGTGTCCATCTCTGGCATGTCAGAGAAAGCATTTTCCTACCACAGAAATGATCCTTTTGGAGCCCTGAGGAGACTTCAAAACCTTTTGTGAAAATATTAACTCTGTCAAGGGCCATTTCGTAAATTGTAAAAATCGCACAGTGTGGCTGAAGCGGCTATGAGGCACACAGAAATCCCAAGTTCCTGGCTGTTAAAAAAAAAAAAAAAAAAAAAAAAAAAAAGGCAGAACAGTCCTTCAGCTTCACTTTAGCACCCAGAATCTGCAGCTGTGTAAAATCCATTTCTGACTGTCTTGGCACAGAGAGCCCCGTGCTCTGCCAGGGTCACTGCCCACCCCAGACAGCTGCTGAGGGAACCCTGCCATGGGCTGCAGGGGAAGGGAGGAGCTGGCACCAGCCCCTGCTGTCAGGGGAATGTGAAATAACACCCAGCCCCCCTGGTACCCAAGTGAAACTCCATCCAGCATCAGCCGTGCCAGCAATAAATGACTGCAAAATTTTGGGAGTGAGACCTGACACCTGCCAGGAATCAGCACCCTACTTTTACAAACCCATCTTTTTCATGAGCTCATTTTCTCCCCTTTCAGGCTGGAGCTGCATCTACCAAAACAAGAGGGCTGTTATTCCATTTTTAGCATTATGTGGCTTAAACAAAGCGAGGAGGCTCCCATTACTGAATCTGTGCTCTGAGCAAAGCCACAGCTGAACTGTGAGGTGCCCTTGGACAGAGATACCAAACTGTGAGGTGGAGAAGAATCAGAAAGTCAATGTGAGAGCCTTTGGGTGGGCAAAGCTCTTATTTACTGTTCAAACAGGCACTGCAAGGTCTGCCCTCTATTTTAATGTGTCCTGGCCAGACTGGTCTTAAGGCCATGAACTGTGACTGAGCTCCTCCAGTTTTCACCAAGGAACAGAAACACCTAATCTGTAGTGAAATTCATCATGAAATTTGTATCCTTCTATGGCGGGGGAATAAAAATAAAATCCCCATGGATGTCCCTTGTACTTCCAGTGCCCAACGGAGCTGCATCCTCACCGATGCTGCTGGGAAGATGCTCACACCCTCCCTTACCTGCCAGCATTCCACTTGGCCCCTCTCCTACACAAATACACATAAACACACATCCCCCCCTCTCCCGACGCCTCTCCGCCCATTACCAACTCTAACG
>WEIU01006562.1:14091-68162 GCA_013389925.1 Aegithalos caudatus | reverse complement strand
TGCCCCGCAGCCGCAGCCGCTGCCGCTGCCGGGGCTCGCCCGGGGATGCTGCCAGCACCGCCTGCCCCAGGAAGGTGTCCCGCAGGAAGAGGCTGCTGCTCCACACCTGGAGATGGAGGGGGGGACACAAAGCAAGGCGGATGCTGTGTCACGTTCCGCCCCGGTTCACCCCCTTGGAAAAGGCGGCGAGGAGGGGGTGCTAAATTTAGCTAATTGTCTAGAGAGCGTGAGGGAGAGTCTGGATTTGCATGCTCGTTTACATAGACTATGCAAATAAGGAGAGAAATGCAGATTTTTTTGCTTTCTAGGTCATAGCCTGCCTAGGAGAGGAATAAAAATGACCTTTTTTAGCTCATCAGCAGTAAAACCTACCTACAATAGCCTGGCTGTGCTGCTCTGCCTGCCTGTGCTCACCTCTGCACCTCCTCAGTGCTGGAGTTTGAAAGTCTAGACTGAAGACAAAGTTTTCCTGGACTGCATCATCTCAACACCAAGCTCTATTTCCCCAGCCAGTGCTGAGGTAAACAGTGAGCTCTAGTTCTCACAGGACTAGAATTCAGGGTAAAACAACTTCTTAATAACAGCCTTAGCTTTGGTTTTGCTTCAAACACTGACTCCAGACAACACTTGGCTTTCCTTTGTTTCATCGGGTACCTCATGGGGCAAAAGGAATCGTGTAAATGGCTTTCAAAGCCTTGGAGTGGACCATACCTTGGAATGGAACATGCCTGGGAATGAAATATGCCTGGGAATGAAATATGCCTTGTGCTCCCTAAGTGCCATCAGCTGGTGTTTGTGGAGGAGAAGCAGCAGCGGAGCCCAGAGGGGAACAGAGGTTCTCACTTCTCTCCTGGGTATCAGTGACAGGAAGGAAATGCTGGCCCAGTGAAGCCCAGGGGTGCTGCTGTGCCTCCCCCTGTGCCCTGGGCAGCTCCCTGTGGCTGTCTCACCTGGATGGTGACAGGACTGTCGATGTCCTTGCTGTAGAAGATCACCTGGGTGTTGAAGGTGGGGCTGGTGGTGCCGCGCTGCACCGGGGAGCGCCGGCTCTGCTTCTCACACTTGATGAGCACGTAGGGATCTGCTCCTGGAACAGAACCAGCAGCACAGCTCTGGGCACACAGCATGGCAGCTGGGAGCTGCCCAGAAACCCTGCAGGGACATTCCCCTCCTGTGCCTGGCAGCACCACAGCACAGGGCACCAGAGCACGTCACTGCCACGGCTCCTGTCCATGTGAAAACACATGGAATGGTTTGGGTTGGAAGGGACCATAAAGTTCATCCACCCCCTGCCATGGCAGGGACACCTTCCACTGTCCCAGGCTGCTCCAAGCCCCATCCAACCTGGCCTGGAACACTGCAGGGATCCAGGGGCAGCCACAGCTGCTCTGGGCACGCTGTGCCAGGGCCTGCCCACCCTCCCAGGGAACAATTTCTCCCTAATGTCCAATCTAACCCTCATACATGACCCCTTGCAATTGTTCAACATTCTAGAAATGCTTTGTTTTTACACTGAGCATTTTTATTTCTTATTAAAGTTGATATTCTCTTTCCTTTACAATAAGGAGCAAGAACTGTTTTTGAAACACTGAACACATTCAAATAGAATGGGCCATTCCACTTTCTAATTAACTTTTAATTAAACAATGGCAATACCATGTTTTGTGTTTCAACACAACTCTGTCCATTTCCATTGTTAATGACAGAATATCTGTTTTTTCCACACCTTGCAACTTCTTAGATACGTATTTTAAATAAAAACCCAGAGTATCTGTAAGTCGGGCTCATGAGAGTTTCTAACACACATTTTTTCACCATCTCCTTAAAAATACCACCACAGCCAGAAAGCAGCACAACTTTAGGCAGCTCTAGCTTTTTAACAAACCATACCCAGCTGATTTCCCTCAAACACATCACTCACTCACAAGACCAGGTACCAGCATCTCACAGGAACAAACCACACAACAGCTGCACCCACACCAGATGCAGCCACTTCCAGCTACAAGGCACACACAGATTTTTCCATATGTTGCTCTGTGGTTACACCTGGCCAGAGCTACCAGGGGCCTGTTTCCCTGACAACCCCTCACATTTCCATGGCAGGTAGCAGGATATTGGCTTTTCTGATGGGCAATTGCCTTCCGTGTCACTGAATGTGAATTCAGCTCTGGGGCATGGGGTGGCCTGTGTCACCAGGGGTGGAAAAGCTGCCCTCTTTGCAAAGTAATTTGGAAAATGGATCTGGATAAAACTGGGTCTTGCCTGTCACCCCAGTGGTGTGTGTTAACAGCTTTGTTTAAGGGCAAAGAGCAGAGTAACACGCGATCATTAATAGTAATTAAGAGATAAAGGAGGGGTGGGGAAAGGGCACAGAGCTAAAGAGGCGACAGGCACATCTCCTGGATGGATGAGGGAGCAGTTAATGAAGGGACTGGCTAAGTGAAAGGAAAAGGAAAGAGAATATTTGAAAGAAACATTCAAATTCTCGGCAAGACCTCGAGAAACAGAAGGAGGTAGAAGGGGGCAAAAAATGTTCCTTCACCCATGATGTTCCAGAATGCTCTGACCCCGTGATGGCAGTGATGGATGGGTCAGTTGCTTTAGGAAAACTGCCTCCAATTCCACAACCAAAGGAAGCAATGGGAGAGCACACGGGGGATCAGATGTTCTCAGCTATGGATGGCCCAGTTCTGTGCCTGGTTTATTTACAGGACAAAGAAAAAAACACAGAAGTCTGCCAGAGTGGAAAAGCAATATCCTGGTATTGGCTTTGAGCTGGGAATGAAATGGGAGCTGCTGCTCAGGAAAAGGCTCTGGCAGTGGAAGGAGGGCTGGGTTCAGCTCTGGGGCACACAAATGGCTCCAGCTCTGCCCTGAACCCCATAACAGCTCTCTTACCTCAGCCCTGGCCATGCTGCTGCTTTGGGGAGTTGTACAAAAGAAAAGTGCAAAGGAAAATGTTGGAATCTGTAAAAACCAGAAACACCTGAACAATAATGGCATTTCTAAGGCTTAAAGAAATCTGTGCTCAGTACTCTAAGGCTTAATTTTGGGGTTTTTGGGAACTGAACCATGGATCTAACACCCACATCCTGCAGCACTGTACCAAGGGAAAAGGCTTTCTGCAAAACATTCCTGAGGGAACGTTCCCAGCTGCATTCCCACTGCTCTTACCAGGACCTGGAGAGCTCTGACCCCCTCAGCCACTGGAAAAGGGCATGGGACCAACAGCAGACACAGAGCTGAGACACAAGCACCGCCCTGGCAATCCCAGCAGGTTGTTTTGCCTCTTGCAGGTGAATCTCTGCTTCTCCTTCCAGAATTCTGCTTCTCAGGCTGCTCCCAAGGCAGCTTCCACTAAAGACTCTCTGCTTCCAGGGCTGTCACACACCACAGATCTCAACACTCTGCTTAGAATATAAGTGGTGATAAACAATTCAGTGTGCAAATCCAACATGGAATGTCAGCAGGAAGACTTAAAGGTGCAAGAGGTGATTTGTTCTCAAAGAGAAACTCAGGGAAAAGGCCTGAGAGACAGTAGTGAGAGCAATTTTTTAAACAGGCTCAGGAATGAGAGACAGCAAATCCTGTAGCACAGAGTTTCCTCATCATCCTGCAGACCTGCCACTGTGCTTGGCTCACAGACAGCTGGATCCACTTCAGAACACACTGACTTGGAGAAGTACTTCCACCAGGAGCATCCAGGAGAGTCTGGGCTGTTCCATTCATCCACTACTCCTGACAACAGCAAACCATCCTTTATCTTGTCCAGACAGGGCGATAGATCAAAGACAGCACCAAGGAGGAGCTTTCCAATAAACATTTAAAATAAAGATTAAATAAATTTTCTCTGGCCAGGAACAGGGCTTTGATAACAATGAGCACTGAGCTGTGAAAAGTGAGGACTATCAGACAGAGGGCAGGAGCAGAAAATGGAAAAGCAAATGACGGCTGGGCAAGTTTCCTAATTAACTCAACATCAGGTATTATAAAGCCATTTTGGTGTCCTTCAAGACACTTCCTCTGACAGATACACAATCATTTAATTCCTGTTCTACTTTACCCAGCTGAAAATGGTTGTTTGAAAACCATGAAGTCCTCCCTGAGGTGCTCTAAGGAGGTAAATGTATCACACTACATGAGTCTGTGCCATTCAGCTGCCTCCTGGATATTTTCATTTAGAAAATACACAACCCTGACAGGAGAACATCACTAATCCCCACAATTATCTCATCTGGAGGGTCTGGCTAATCCTGTCCATCCTGACCAGTTATGGACCTGCCCATAATTTGCTGTTGTGCATCCCATATTAATCTGATCTCTCCACCGGAGCAGGTTTTACAACATGATGGAAAACCAAATCCCACAAATCTTCTGTTTGGATAATTTCTGACTGCTTACCTACCAACCCAAATCATCTTTAGAGGACCGAAAAGCCAATCCCACTCTTCCAGACTCTCTTTCCACTTACCTCCTGAACTGTCTTGTTTCTGCAAACCCTCTGCAGAGTGGACTTTGATTTGGGTGACTCTGCGTGGGTAGCCACAAAGAAGACTCCAACACGTCATTTTAGGCTTATCTGCCTTCAACTCCCTGAAAAATCATGGAGAAAAAGCAACCTAAGCAAAGAATATCATGCAAACAATCAGTGGTTGTGGAAATCTGGCATTTTTAGAATATAAGATTTGTAGTTTTTCCTCATCTGCTGTTTTTGAATTCTGTGTTGCAGAAATGACAGATGTGAGAAACAAAAATAGAGCAAAGCAAAGTAAAACAAATTTGTGTTATCTTTTGCATGGAGGCAAAAGTGGTAAAAAAAAGTTCCAATTTTAAATAGTGGAAAATACTATCAAATCAAGAAATAAATGCAGTGGGCCTGATTCATGAAGCACTGGTCCTACTCCTGCAGCAACCACTGCTTTCAGAGGAGATGGTCACAGAAACAAGAATGACCAGTGCTCGGTGTCCTGACCTGGAACTGGAGGCCACTACAGGAACTGAACTAAAAAAGCCAGAAGACTCAAAATTAATCATCCAAGAAGTCCCTAACTAAACACTGACCATTTTTAATTAAT
Source organism: Aegithalos caudatus (assembly GCA_013389925.1). Taxonomy (NCBI): domain Eukaryota; kingdom Metazoa; phylum Chordata; class Aves; order Passeriformes; family Aegithalidae; genus Aegithalos; species Aegithalos caudatus. The sequence goes on along the minus strand of WEIU01006562.1, from coordinate 63,087 downwards.
AAACCACAAACCATGCACAAACCTGGAGATTCTCAGAGGTGCCCCTGATGTCTCCAGGGCCCAGTTCTGGAGCCACAAGAGTGAGTCTGGGGTGTTGGAGTGTTGGAGTCTCTGGCTCTATCTTGCTCCAAACTCAGGGCAAATAAAACTCAGGAAATGTTTTTGAAGTCTCACTCTGAAGTTTATTATCCTTATCTATTACAAACTCGGGAGATGTGAGTTCTCCCTAACAAGTTCAGAAAGTGCCCCTAAAATGATGTCTTTTCTAGGCTGTTTAAGTCCTAATTATCCAATAAACAGTTGACATCTGTATTATTTATGTTTCTAACCCAATTATGAGCACCCAAAGCCCGCAATGTGCACATCTTTCACCCAATTAGAGAAAACCACACAGATTCAAGAAGAAGAAGGAAGAAGGAGGTGCAAAAACACAACAAACCCACACCCAGAATTCTCCAGCTTGGCTCCCATATAACTACCATACACTAAAATCCCAAATGTGAGTTGTTCACCCTGTGAGATCACACAATACAATCCAAACTACATCCCCACGATCCCAGTACTATCACTCATTTTTGGAAGCTTGTTTTAAGACCTCAGGTCAAAACCAGCACTTCTCTGAAGTTCTGTGCCTGTCAGCACAGAGAATCCAAAACTCTCAGCATCCAGAATTCCTACATTGGAGGGATAACCTGGCAACCCCTTCCACGGAGCTGTGGGCTGAAGGAGGATCTCCTGGAGCTGTGAGAGGCACCCACCTGAGCTTTGAGGGCACATCTGTGTAGAGCCTGAGGATGAATGCTGTGGGCACCCCCGGGATGTAGGTGGTTGGGATGAGGGCGTAGCGGCCGCGCTGCAGGGTTCTCCTCAGGAACACGCTCCGTGTGTTGGAGTAGGGAGAGGTGGCCACCCTCTCCTGCACTGTCAGCTTGTGCAGCCTGTACCTTCTGTTGTCCTCCACCTGCAGCAGGAGAGGGGTTAATGCCAGCAGGGGTGGCAGGGTTAACAGGCAGGGTTGTCCCTGAGCACCACACAGCTTTTCACGGCCACGAAACCACACGTGTGATAAAGTTTGGCAGGTGTTTTCTCATCCAGTTAAGCTGTGGCAGGTGAAATTTTGGGGCTGGCAAAGACAGGAACCTGCTGAAAGAGATGATGTGGTGCTACTGCAGAGCTTGGAACACTCCCAGAGGTGGACACACAGCCCAAGGACTGCACCAGACAAGGCTGAGATCCCTCTGCCTCCTTTCACAGCAGGCTCCCAACCCAGATGCAAGCACCTGGATTTTCCTTGCCCTTTCCTGAACACAAAAGCCACAGAATAACCATTCATGTTTTGTTCTAAGCCTTGAAGTTGTGCTTCACGTCCTCTCCAGGGGGCTGGCATCTGCCAGAGCACAGTTTAAATCTAAACCTTTCTCTCTCGGGGCAAAGGCAGCCCTTCATTCTCTTCTGGCAGCTCTCTTCCCAAGGCCTTTAGTCATGCTAATGAGATTGGTGTGTTAGAATATATCTAAAATAGAAAAATTATTGATCAGAAATAAAAATAGAGCACTGAAACTTCTAGGAAGGTGTGATTTCCTTTTTCAAGCCTTTCCAAATTAGAGGTGTGAACAAGGGAAATTATTCTGTTCTCTGCAACCTTCAATATATGTGGTTAACAGGTGATTGGCAAATGAGTAGGTGTGATGCAGATGTCAGCAGATCTAACCAACTGTTAAAAATTGACTTTTTAAAGGGTAGGGCCATAGATTTAATGTAGTCCCAAGAGCTGTAGCAACAGATGACAGGATTATCCCAATCCTCTGTGGAAGAACAGAAAAATTGCTGTTTCTTTGTTTCCCTCCTTCTCTGAGTTTGAGTGTTTTCATTTTACTCAATTTGCCTTGAGAGTGCAGTTAAATTACATCTTGGGATCCCTGTGGTTCCTTTTCCCATATATTCATTTCCTGCTCTCTAGCCCAGCTTTTGAAAAGACATTTTTTTCTAAGTGGCAATAGAAAACTGCAGACTTTTCACCTTCATTCACCTGGCTGCATTTGCTGATGAAATGGAGGCAGAAGAAGGAGAAAAAAACCTCCATGTTTTAAGCATTAATATAATTTTGCTTTTGTCAAGGAATTTTGGGGGTAAGAAAAGCATTTAAAATTCTTTTGCAAGGGGAAAAAAATATTTATTTTAAATAAATGGCATTTTTTCAAATAGAGTTGGAGCTGAACTAAATTCAGCTGAGCTCCCATGGGCTGAGTGCGGTGCCCACACAAAATCTGAGCACAGAGACAGACCCTGGGATAATCCCAGCTCTGTCTGCCAAAGATCTCAGTGTCAGGGTGAAGCAAACTGAGCAAAACCTGCAGCAGGAGTGCAGAGCTGCCTACCTTGAGTATTTCAAAGCCAATTGTGATGTTGTCTCCCTTCCCTTCTTTCTTGTACTTGCGGCGATCCTCTTGCTGCAGTGACACCAACACTTTGTCCTCGGCCTTCTTAACATCAAACAGGTACTGGGAGGAGAGAGGAGAGGGAAGAGCTCTTGGAATTGCCTCAGGAGGATGAGGGTAAAGCCATCACCAAGGAAATACGGGCATAAGAAGAAGAGAAATGGAAATATGTTCGGGGAGGAAGGAGAGTTCTCCATGCGTTCCCAGCAATTCACAGCTGGAAAATTGATGCAAATAATAAGGGTCTTCAAATCAAAAGTAGCAGGTAAATAAAAGGTATTGGTGGAAATGGTCATCTTAGTGATAGGACATGGGGGAACGAAACCACACGTGTGATAAAGAGGTTTAGACTGGATGTTAGGAAAAAATCCTTCCCTGTGAGGGTGGGCAGGCCCTGGCACAGGGTGCCCAGAGCAGCTGTGGCTGCCCCTGGATCCCTGGAATTGTCCAAGGCTATGCTGGACAGGGCTTTGAGCAGCCTGGGACAGTGGGAGGTGTAGGGTAAGAGAACCTAAAAAGTGAAATATAAACATGCAGCAACACCCAGTAAGGCACACTGAAATTCTTGAACTATTCTGTGTACAGGGCTATGCCTTCAGGCAGCCCAGAGTGTTCCAAAGCCATGGAGGGGAACAGGAGGAACCAGGGAAGTTCTCCTGGTCTGATGACAGCTCTGCAGCTGTGACCTCCTTCTGATGGCACTTCAGCTGTCTCAGTGGGTAATGATCTAGAAGTCAGCAGGTGACTGTAGAATACACAAATACTTGGCTGAAATTGCCTTATCAAAGGGACTGGCAGTGTGACAATCCCCCTCTGCACAGATAAACCTCACAGGAGGCCTCAATGCCAGGAGAACAGACAGAGATTATCTCTAGATTATGTTGGGGTGTGCCAACATAATCTGTAATGGCCCTAAAATGATATAAATGTGTTCCAGCACTGCTGCTAAGAGCCTTTTAATCAACTGGCCCTGAGATAACACTGGAATACAGAGGCCTTCCACTGCATCAGGCATGGCACTCAGCTGGAACACTGTATTTTGTTCTCTGAGACAGCTAAACACTTACAGATGAGACCAGACAAGCACTTGGAACACATCCAGAAACTTACAGGGCAATACCTGAATTAAATCACCCCCTGGAAATGAGGCACTGACAGAAGGCAGAGCAGGGAAGAACTGCAGGATGAGCTGGGAAATAAATCTGAGATCTGATCTGAGCAGCAGAGGCTGCACTGCTCTAGCATCCTGCTCTGAAAACAGAGGCTGCAGGCAGAAACCTCCCTTGCAAGTGCAGAGAAGCAGATCCAAAACTATCTTTAATTAATCTGGACCAAAAGATCCATTTTCATCTGTAATTAATCTGGACAGAAAGATCCATTTTCAAAGAAGCAACTAACAGAGTAAGTGCCCAGACCCCATGGACAGTAACAGAAATTAAATGCCTGAATTTCCATGTGCTGGGAGAGAGAAGGGCTGGAAGGTGGGAAAGGGAATAGGAATGGATGAACAGATAAACTGAACAGCTTGAAATGACCAGGTAGGATGAGACAAGGAAAATTCTGTAATGCTGATGAGAGGGTGAGCCTGGGGAAGAAACCAGGTACTTGAATCTTACATTAATGCCAAGGGATACTAACTTAATATAGTGGATCAAATCCCCAAGCTGTTTCAGAGGGCTTTCTGTCATTAGAAAATCAGACTTGTTGCCTTTCTATGACTGGGAAAATGAAAGAAGTTCAGACAGGACATCAGTAATTCTGTTGTGTGTGTGACTCACCAGCCCCAAGCATATTCAGTCCTAAATAAATATCTAAACCCTTCTGAGAAACTGCACCAAAATCACCAAAACATGCAGTCCACAGCACACTCCCAGGGCAATGAGATTTTTGTCCAGTAGTGACTGCCAGCTCCTAAACAGGATGGATACTGCAGGAGCCCCAGCTAAAGTGGATACACCTCAAAACCTCCCAAAACTTCCTACAGGTTCTGCAGGAAGGTCTCTGTTATCAAATACCTCACAAAATACAGGTATTCCCTCCTGGGGTTTCTGCAGGAAGATCTCTGTTATCAAATACCTCACAAAACACAGGGATTCCCACCTGGGGGTTCTGCAGGAAGGTCTCTCTGTTATCAAATACCTCACAAATACACAAATCCTCACAAAACACAGGGATTCCCACCTGGGGGTTCTGCAGGAAGGTCTCTCTGTTATCAAAGCAGCCCCCAGATCGGTTCAGCAGGGGCTCTGGATGCTTTGCCCAAGCCCCAAACATCATTTCCTTCTCCCAGGTCTTGTGGAGGCTGAAGTAGGAGGTGTTCACAGTCCTGCAGATGTCCACATCTGTGAAATTCTTACACCAGTCCTCAAACGTCATCCTGCTCCACGGAACACCAGGGAAGTAATGGTTTGTTTAAAAATAAACAGTGATATTTACGCAAAGAGCCAAAACAAAACACAAAATCTTCCAGTAATTTGAAGAGGAGGCATTGCTCAGCTGTCCAGGGGACAAAGTGATTCACTGGGAAGCTTTCCATGTGGAAATACTCGTGAAGCCACAATCACAGGGTTTTAGAGCTTAATGCAGAGCAGCATCACTCGGTGTGTTTGGTCAGATCAGGATCTGTTCTGTTGCATCTCCTGAGCCTAAAGGACTGGTTGAACCTCCCAGGCTGGATTTGATAAGACATTTTACAAAGGCCAAAGAGATCAACTGCAATCAAAGCAGGATCCACTGCTCATTATTACAGTCCTTATTGTCACATCTGTCCCTGAGCACGACTCAATCCTCTGCACTCTGGATTTTATTTAACCCCATCTCACCTGTGCCTGTTAAAGGAACGGGCTGGACTGCAGAGCAACTGAAAAACAGCTTGGCTCTTTGAATTACCATCATGGCCTGCCTTATTCATGGCCCAGAGCCAAAGCCTGCAGCTGCCAGCCCTGACAAAGCCAAGAGAATTCTTTTCACTCTGAGCCAATATTGATCATCTCCTGAAGGACCTGCTGGGCTGAGGATCCAAGCTTTAAGCAAGGTCAGAATTAATAGAGCTCTAGACATTGCATAGAGAATGAACATTTCTCATTCCCATGCTGGAAAACACCAACAAATATCAAAATTCACTGGGTGCAACTCTATTTTTAGATGCCTCAGCCATGGCTGACCTACAGACAGGCACAGTAGTCAGTAAACAGGGTGTGAAAGGCACATGGTACTTCCTCAGATATTTTTACCCATTTCAAAATTTAACTGGTCTAAACAGTATTCAATATTGGGCATTGTGTCACATAAACCAGCACATGTTCTTCTGGTTTCTGAGAGATTAACCTAAATATAAACAATAGATTCTGAGAGCTACTAATTTTGTTCTACTAGTTTTAAATCCATTTTTATTATTCTTCCCTGTCATCCCTTGGGAGTTTGAAAGAAACAGACCTTGGGATAACTTCCTCCATCTGTTTTTGAAGCTGTTAAATGGCAGATTAATGACAGCCACTCAGCGTAGCCAGTGTCTCCAAACCCCTCACATCACTCCCACTCACCAGAACTCTCCATCGTTCTTCACAGTGAGCCCCAAATTCTTGCGCTCAGAATCGCTGACTTTCTTCCACTCCTCAGAACTAAAAGGAAATAATAAAAAAAAGAAGAAAAAAAAATAAAGATGATTAATAACTTAAAATAAAAACTCTCACCTGGAAAAAAAATTTGAAGTAAAAATCCTTCCTGGTTCGTTGTTTTAAAAGGAGTATCAGAGTATGGAAAGGGCAGATGATATTGATGAAAGTGTGAGGCTTTCAGGAGGACTTTTAAAACATTAATTGATTTGAAAGCTACTAAAAAGAAAGAGAAGAATAGGAAATCGGCTCAAGGAGAGCAGAACTTTATTGATTTCCTTTGTCACACCCTCCATTAGGACTCTTAAACACTTAAACAGCTGGTTTCCAAGGTCACAGGAGATTGACTCCATTCCCTGGAGGGCCCTCAAATGAAACCTGGTTTTCCTCCTCGGAAGATTATTGAACGCTTCACTTAGACCACAGTGTTCTCTTTGTCTTTTAATCACCTTAATAAAACAGGCCTGAGGTCTGAGATTTCTCTGGGGGGTGTTTGAGAAGCTACTGCTGGAGCCTGAGCCCAGTGTCCAGCCTGCAGAGGAGCATCGCAGTGCACAGACCCTGCAGGCACACAGGGCAGCACAGAGCCTAAATTCCAGCAGCTGGAACCCAAACCAGACCCCATCCCTGACAAACAGAGCCACAACTCCTCCTTGCACCTCCAAAAGCTGCTGGAGACTAAAGCTGAAGGTGGCTGGGAGGAGGGAAGGGAGGCTGCTCACCCTAACAGACATTTTCTTAACCTAGTTGGAAATTGTCAATTTAATTCTCTTAGACCAAAAGCCATAGGCCACCGTCAGAGTCCTCAGTGCTGGCATGAGTGGCAGCTGTGCCAGGCACAGGCCACTGGAAAACCCTAAGGGCTTCAATTAAACAAGACACAGCAGCTCTTTTGTGCATTCTTTGCATTTCACCCAGACCAATCTTGCTGAAAGTAGTAGATTTTTGCTAGCTAAAGCATGGATTGTAAGAAATTAATGTGCTGCTGTTAAGAACACTGCATTGTTAAATTCTAAATGTGAGCCCAGTGCTGAACTGTCACATATTTTTCATGTATAAATCACCCATGATGGGACACATCCCTTCCAGCAATCACTTCTCTTGCTGTGGAGGAACCTGCTAAGCCCACGGCCCACATGAGAATTCATTAGGAAGTTAATTAGAAAGAAATCACAAATATGGCACTTTTACAGCATTTTTCACCAGTCACTTAAATTATCTACAAGACTTTTACCATCCCCAGCAGCTGGAAATGACAGATGAGAAACCGAGACAGCTACGCTCAGTGGTGAAACTGGGAACGAGCCTCATGTTCTTGACTCATGAGCTGTTTTTCTTCCCATGTTCCAAAAGAATGATGTAAACAGTAAATAAAGTCCAGGGAGCCATAAACTCCTCCAGGACATGCTCATTTTCAGAGGAAAATGGGCAGAGATGGCACAGAGGTTCAGCCATCTCCAAGCATGGGTGTCTCAGCAGTGTTTAACCACAAATTCCACTGGCCCCAGCAGAGTTTCACCCTTTGGTCACTGGGTTTGTGTGGGAAATACTAAAGGTAAGGAGACTTTCAGAAAGCTGGGAAAGCTGGCCCCAGAAACAGAGAGAGCAGAATAATTTGGGATGAGCTGCAACTGCAAAGCTTGAGGGTAGGAGAAGGTACAGTGATACAGCAAGCAAGGACTTGAAACAATAGTTTGGTTTTAGCTTTGGCTAGGATAGACTTAAGAGTGCAGAAAAATATGCTTAGCAAGATAGTAGAAGGTTTTAAGTTTAGTAATGGAATACAGTGTATTGTTAATAGCATACACATGACCACTGTTTGAAGCAGGTGTATGTGTGCTTTTAGTGAGTGGCTAGAACAGTTGTCTGTGAGCTTTAGCAATGTGCTATTGGCTGGAAAACCTTTAAAATACCCTGTAACAAAGAGACCTTTGGCTGCTGCTGGCAGCTGTGAGCTGTTGCCATCTCTCAATTGTCTCAAGCCCTGTTATGAGGCTGATGCTGCAATAAAGGCTCGAGGAACATCTCACAGTGGTCCTGTCCTGTTTGTGCACAAACCTCCAGCACAGGTGTGCAGCTCTTACCTGTCACTCCAAGCACCATGCCATTCTTTTCTCCCCCAGGGGTTCCTCAGCCTGATCATGAAGAGCTTTTCAGCCTTGAAGGAGAAGAGGAGCCTCTCCCCGAGGCGCAGCTTCCTGATGTCAGTCACGGAGTAGGCATGGCCCACGATCAGCCCCATCTCTGTCTCTGCCTCACTGGGGCGCCCAGAGGACTCCTGGGCCATCAAAAATGACAATTAAACCAAAATAACACATCTCTGGGGAACATGATGGCCTCAAGTTCAAGGGGAAGAACAAAAAAATTTTGTTTTTCATTCTTTTCCTGAGTGATTTGACTGCGCAGGAAAATAACAGCACTGGGACACAGAGCTGGGGACTCAGAGCTGGGACCCAGAGATGGGGACTCAGAGATGGGGACTCACTAGTCTGGTGTTGTTATTCCCAGACAATTCCAGTGCCAGGCAATCCCAGGGCACAGGGGAATCCTGCCTGCTGCAGCCAGTCTGTCTCCTCCTGTCCTCAGAGTTACAGGCAGTGCTGATGGAAAATCTTGATCAGCCCTGCCAAAATCTTGTCATCTCTACCAAATGGCTCTTCTGGACACTGATGACTGTGCCCAGACTGTCTGGGGGTTTCCTCACCTGGACACTTGTGAATTTAACTGGTCTAAACTGGTGAGTCCAATGGTTGTTCTTGTGTTGGAATAAATTTGATACCCAGGAAGAACTACTGGCAGTGGGTAAAAATGGGAGAGCACAGGCACAAGTGAAAAAATTTCCAAGCCATTTGAGAAGCCTGTCCTGCCCCTCACTCTCTGCTGGCAGGGCTCTCTTATGTGGCAAAGGGAAGAGCTGAAGGTGCTTTAGGATCTGGGTTTGGTCATCACAAACTCCACATACGAACCCCAGTTTCCAGCAGTGATCAGGCTGTCCCTAACCTGTCCCCAAATTAACCCTAAATGTCCTGTTTGATGACCTGGGCCTGATCTAAGAATACATAAAAGTAGTCAAGCTCTGAAAAGGAGCACAATTTCATTTAATGCATCCAAATCTCCTGATCTGAACCCAGAAAAGCAGCACCTCACAGAGATGTTGGAGTTGTTTTGATGGTCCTGGGTCCAGATTCTGCACACCCTCACTGAATCCAGCCAAGCCACCCTTGAGAGTCTCCCATCTATCACCCACAGGGCCTGGAAACACTCATTCCCTTGGATATCAAGGAAAGAAGATTTGACTCAGTGCAGATCCTTGTGTGTAAACATGTAATTACCTAATTAATATTAAATCAAGCCTTGGCTATGGAGGAGAGAGCAAGAGGTATGGCCTCTTGGCATTACTAATGCAAATATTTAAATAGAAATATATTATTTATCATTGCACATTAATATATTAGCATGAATATTTAAATATAAATAAGGATTTATCACAGCTATGAAAGGCACATAGTACTTCCTCAGATATTTTTACCCATTTCAAAATCTAACTGGTCTAAACAGACAAGGTCCTTGTCCTCAGGCAAATGTTGCACTGATACAACAGAGCTCAGCCCCCAAAGGTAAGAAATCACATTAAAAAGAAAAAAAAAAAAAAAAAAAAAAAAAAAAAAAAAAAAAAAAGAAAAGAAAAAAAAAAAGGGGGAGGAAGAAGAAATTCCTATCAAATTGGAACTGACAGATGGTCTGGCAACTGTGAGGGTCTCAGCAAGCCCTCTGTGCCAGCAAGAGCTCCCCCAGAATCAGCTCCAGTGCTCCCCAGCCTGCCTGGCATTCCCGTGGCTCTGGGCTCCCTCCAGTGTAACACTTCCACTCGAGTTTTTCACAGCTAAAAGCAAACGAGGAGTCCTTGACAGCACGGGAGGCTGTAACTTCTCCTGCTGCCCTTAATACCCCCAGGCTTTTCTCACTGCTGGCTTTTCTCACCTCGTTCTGAAGATACTTATTTATTTCTTTATTCAAATGAGATATTTAAACATCTCCTGTCTGTTCCGATTTCCAAATGGTGATGCTCAGGGCCATTTTGTAATCCAAGGAAAATGATGATATGTTTGTAAGGCAGCAATGAAGCCACTTGAGTGTTAAATATTCTACACCTAGCATACACCACTGTGTGTGTAATACATCACAAAAGGACAAATGCAGGCAAACTTAGGAATGGCCTCTCTGTAACCAATGTTTAGAAGCATTTGTGTTTAATTTGGAAGGCAGAAACATAATGCCAGGAATCAGTGAAAGCATTACAACTGCCTAATTAATTGCTTTTTAAAACACAGCTCCCTGTACTGAGTCAATCACCTCACCAAATCATTGATAAGAAACAGAACTGCTCTAGCATTTGGGAGCAACCTATCACTCCAAATACAATGTTTTCAGTAATAATTCACACCAGGCTGTCTGCTCTGCCAGCCTGGTCTGAGCAAATCAGATGGAATTCTTTCAAATAAAAAAAATTCAGGCCTTATGGGAAAAAAAAAACAAAACAAACAAAAAAAAAAAAAAAAAAAAAAAAAAAAAAAAAAAAAAAAAAACCAAAAAAAAAACCCCAAAGACCTTGAAGCTTTTGTTTCTGAGCTGTTTTCTAGTGTTGCTGGAAGGGACAGTCCAGGATCCCTGTTCTATCTCAGGTTAAAGTTTGTGTCCCAGAAGGTACCAAGTGCTCCTCTTTGGTCCCAGGCCCTGCTGCATGGCCAGGGCCAGATAAACAGAACTGTTCTCCCTAAAGAGATTTCTCTAAGAAATAAAGCAATTGAATGCTGATATCTGCTCTGTAAATTAGGGTGGATTTACCTCAGGTCAATTCACAACTGTGGCCATTCAGAAATAAGAATTTCAGACACAGTGAAGTGGCAGCACGAGCAGTTGTGATTGTATTTAGTGGCTCCTGGAGCTGGAAACACTTGCTAGATTTCTCCATACAAAGCTTTTCCAAACATGCAAAGGAAGGACACACTCAATATCCTAATAATGGTATTTCTTCCAGAATGTTTTCATTGAAATAAACCCTTAAAATCTCTGTACTCACCGAAATGAAGCAGCTGATGAACCCTCCTCTTTTATGCACTTTCATCAAGTCTTCAAACAGCTTCATCTGCTCAGAAATAACCTCCCCATATTTGCCCTCTTCCAAATTAATGGATTCTGCCACTGCTCCAGTGAAATCCACCAGGGCTTCTGCAGCACAGCCTCCATCCAGGGCTTGGTAGGATCCAGCCAGCCTGGGGGGTAACAAAGAACATTCTCAGTTTACAGGGGGCTGGAACAAGTGCTCTAATTTGGCTTGAATGGAGGGAACATGTTTGTGGCTCACCAAGGGAAAAACAGAACAAAAAAAGCCTGAGCAGACTGCAGAGAAATATTCCCTGGTTTCTAAGGATCCTTGTGGTTTTGGCCTGCTGAAGTAGATGCATCGTTCTCCTTTATTATTTACATCCTTAACAGAGATTAAAGGAGTTTTCAATCTTTTTTAGGTTCTCTACCAGCAGCAAAACTAAAACCTGCAGAAAGTCTGATAGCATTGAAAGACAAAACAGACAAAGGGACAACACTGAGAACTGCTTAGCTCGTACTTAGCATAAGCCTTCTCCAGCAGAGCACTCCAGAACTCATTCCTCACGTTGGAATGGCAGTAGATCAAGTCCCCATTCTCTGTTGGCAGCAGATCATCAACCACCACCTCTGTCCACTCTCCAAAGTGCCAGAAACGGAAACGGAAAATCCCAGCGTATTTCCTTGGGTTTTGGGGGTCCCACTCCTGTTCCTTGTAGTCTGGAATCACCTGTGGAACCACGGAAGGGGAAGAAGCTCAGTGAGTGCACTGTGCTGAGCTTTATTCCCAGGGCAGACTGCCCTGGAACTTGTTAAAGAAAGGCAAGATTTGAATCCATCAAAATTGTTAGTTCCAGGGAGAAAAACACTGTCTGACAGGCAGGGAAAGAGTCAAGGTCAGCTTGGATTTTAGCTTTATTTCCTTCACCACACATCCCAATCACTCACCTGCTGCCAGAGGCTTTTCCTCAGGGCCAGGCAGGAGCAGGCAGCCACAAACCAGCAGTTCCCCAGCTTGCCCTGGTGGAAGTCATGGGAGCTCATTCCATCCACAAGCAGGTGAGGATCTTCACAGAGGTCCTGGCAAAGCAAACCAGAGATTGCTGGGGACTCCACTCCAGAAATGCTCACAGCATCCTTCCAGTCAAGAAGAGCAGCAGGAATTGATGCTGCTGACACCTGAGCTCTGAGTTTCTCCTGGTCAAGCCTCTAAAGGAGGGGAATGGGGCCTTAAGATTTCAGCCTTTATCTTTTTCAAATCCTGTGCTGCAATAGTGCATAACTCTACACTTCATATGAAGTGTTAGCTACTGTCTTCACACTTTGGTCAGACAGAACAATTCCTCTGGGCCTGGAACCCAGGGACAACCTACAGCCTCAGGCCCTTAAAAATATCAACAAAAGTGAATTGTGGGGGGAGCAAACTTGGGGAATTTGACCTCATTACCTGAAGCTGTAATTGGATAATTAACCTCTGATGTGCAAATAGACAAATTATAATTGTCTGAAAAACTCCACCATCCATCCTGGGTGTAGCCTCTGCCAGGCTTTTGGCTGCCCAAGGTGATCCTGTTGAAGGCTTTTAATAAACACCCACTGATGGCTGAGAGGATGGCAGAGCAGGCACTGGCAGGAAATTCTGCTCTTCACAGTTTAATAATCCCGAATTTCAACACTGTGGGAATGATCCTATAGCCAAACATTAGAAATGCAGATTAAATAACCCCATCTCCCCTCAGAATGGCAAGAGACCCCAGATTTCCTGCAGTCTGTGCTGTCTGCCATCAGCAGCAGAGGAAGGAGCTGTGCTCCTCACCTGTGGATCCTCTCTGCCCTGTGGTAATTAAAGATGATGATCCCCAAATAGCAGAACTGCAACCCAAGCCTGCCTACAGACCACAGGCATCTCTCTGATGTGACTCTGACAAATCAGTGCCAGATGAACTCATTTCCAGAGAAAAGAACCACCTCAGTGCTCAGCTGATGGTTTTCCTGGGCTGGTTTAGCTGATGGCACCTGAAATCAGCTCACAGCATGGAATTCATAGAGCTGCAAACATTTTCCTTAAGAAAATTATATTTTTGGCATGAGACTTTTCTCATTAAATACCAGCTGACATTTTAAATGCCTTTTGGGAAACAAGCAACTGATCATTACGTGACACTGCTCTTCTGTCAGGAATCCTCAAGAGTCTGCACTTAGAGAAAATTCAAAGCTCATTAAGAGACTTTAACAAAAATCTGAGTAACAAAATGGTGCCCACAAGCAAAACTGACCACGTACAAGATGCTCATCAGCATCATGGACAGATTCATTCAGCCTCCCTGGATGTCTGACATGGAATGGCAGCAGGACCTCCAGGCTGGCACTTCAGAGATGAAAATCCACCCAGCTGCAGGGGTGACATCACTTGGCCACTTGGTTTTTGTGGTGGTAGCACACATCCCACATCTATGTGGGCTAGATTCAACTTTATATCCCATTTATAATGAGTAATTTCTAGTTTGTTTTTCCTTTCAAAATGTTATTTTGTCAGAGTAATAAATGAGGGATAAATGGAGCCATTGGGGTTAAAACTGTCCAAACTTTTCTGTCACTAGGGGAAGCCAAAACTTTAATTAGTTTTAGAATGAAATTAAGCACTGCTGTGTATTACAAAGATCCTATTTGGTTTGTTTTGATAAAAATATCCACATTAAACTGCCTTTTTTTTTTTTTTTTTAATTGAAGTGTGTCTCGCAGCTCACAAAGTCCTCAGAGGGAAAACAGAGCAGCATGTGCCAGCTGCCAAAATTTATGGATGAGATCAGCATTTACTGAATGCTGGGGTCCAAAGCAAACATGGAACAGCAGAGCTCAGGAGCAGCACCTCCCTGCTTCCACCAGAGTCACCAAATCCTCCAGGGTCCTGCTTGTAAACCCTCCCTGATTAAATCACCTAAAGAGCCCTGGAGTTCTGGGGCTAAAGAACAGCTAAGAAAATGTCATCAATTCTGTTTCTTTTGCCATTAATTCTCTTGTCATTATAGCAGCTTCTGTGGTGACTGTCACTGAGCTCATTCCAGCTCTTTGCTCTCTTCTGGCCTTTGTGATTTTTACCACTTATGCCATATAGTAAAATCTTAGGAATGCTTTTATCTATCTAAGGCACAATTCCCCCGACACAAGTTAGAAAAGTGCTATTTCCATATATCATTCTGCAGACCTTGTGAGGATCTTTAAGTGGTTTTGGTTGCCCCAAGCATGTGAAAAAATAAAATTTAAAAAGAATATATGCAAAAAAAATAATTGAAAATATGTATTTTCTATGATGCTCCCACTAGTCAGGATATACAACGTTCCCAATTTAGGACAGTTGAGGATCAAGGCAGTTACTGTCAGAGGAATTTCAAGGAGGAGACACTGACACGAGATGTGATCCAGGCACTCCAGGAGTCCCATTCCCTTCTCTCTCTTGCTGCCCAAGTGCCAGGGCTGTGAGTTCCACCAGAACCTCCTCCTTTGAATGGTTTAACCCCAGTCCTTTTTCTTGGGATCATCTCACGTCATCTGTGCTGTGAAAGACAGAAATATCCTCCCATTTCCAAGGAAAGGTTTCAAGGCAGTGACTGGACCCTACTGCACATCATTAATTCCTGACAGCCACCCTATTTCTGCCACAGCACCATGACAAAAGCAGCTGTTGCAGTGTTTGTGAGTGCAGGGAGCATCCCCTGGTCCAAATGCAGAAATGCAGAGCTCTCCCCAGTCCCCCCTCACACATGTACACATTGAAATAAATAAATACCATCTGCAGAGCTCTAATTGGGCTGGGCAGAGTCTGGAGGGGAGGCTGGAGGTTTCAGGGAGTGAAAAAAGAGAAGTGAACCTTCAGGGGACAGTTCTGAGAGAAATCTCCACCCAAAAAACCCCAGGATCAGATGTGACCTGACTGGAACAGCCCTTGCTGAGACCAGGAGGGGCTTTGGCAGTGCTGTCACACATGGAAACCCACAAAAGGCAGGTTTAGCCCCATTTCTGTCTG
The DNA here is from genome assembly GCA_013389925.1 of Aegithalos caudatus. NCBI lineage: Eukaryota > Metazoa > Chordata > Aves > Passeriformes > Aegithalidae > Aegithalos > Aegithalos caudatus. The sequence goes on along the minus strand of WEIU01006562.1, from coordinate 47,908 downwards.
CCCTGAGCCCAGGATGGGCAATTCCCCTGGAAAGTCTCTGCCCATCATGCAGCAGCATCAGGTCCTGAAAGTGAGAAAATGCCCAGTGCTGCTTCAAGAGAAACAGCAGCAAATGGCAAGGGGAGGGCATGCAGAGCTCCAGCCTGGTGTAAAACAAAACTCAGCTGTTTAGGGATTGAGAAATGCTTCTTCCCCCTCCTCCCTCTCCACTAAATCCTGTTACAAAACCAAATGCATCACAGACATTTTTATAGTGGTTTTTTTTTTTCCATTTTCAGTTTGGGGCTAGTGGTGACTAATACTCAGTCCATGGGTTTCAGCCTTGCCCTGCCTATGGGACACATGTGTTTGGGGAGGATCTGAATCAATGTTTTGGAAGAAAGAAACCCCAAAAATTGCAATTAGGCAACAATGGTGTGTGTCTTGGCTGTCTGTAGGCTTCACCTGACCCTGGAGCAGTACAGCTGCTCCCTCCAGAATGCTGGCAGGGCTGGGAAGGGCTCAGTGATGGGCTGGGGATGACCTTTTCCTGAACCTCCTAACCAAGGATTTGCTAAAGTCCTCAGCCACTGCAGCCCAGAAATCACTCCAGGTTACAATGAAAGATTTGCTGTTCTCCCAGAACCCTCAGACAAGAACAAACCACCTCAAATCATCTCTTGCTGCACTGAATTTGTGATGCCCCAGAGCTGCAGCACATCCAGAACACCTCTAGAGAAAAGCTGCCTTGTTTCTCAGTGAATTTACCAGAACTTTTATTTATCCCAACCTTTGCCTCCTACCTTCTTCCCCTTGCACCCATTCCCTTCTCTAAACTTGGTACCACAATTTGTGTGAGTTTTCCTCACCAGCAGCCATCAGAGATGCCATGCTTAGGACAGGATTCACCTCAGGCAACATCAAATTCTCTCAGCCAGATGTCCAAACTCCCCTGGAAGCAGAGCTCAGGTCCTTTCAAAGGGCAGGGCACAGACATTACCCATGGTGCTGTGACACTGGAGAGTGCCCTGGGTCTCTACTGATCATATAAACCAATAATTCAGAGCAATTCCAACCCCTAAGAAACTTGATTTTCAGCTATTCCAAAGCTACAACAACTGTGACATAATGTGGGGGAAAAATTAATTAAAGTTCCAATTTAATTGGTTAAAATGTATAAGTTTAAATTTCCTAGGGGGAAAAAAGGATAGTTTTCCATCCTAAAGGGTCGATTTTGGGGTCGCTAATCTGAAGTTTTCTGGCAAAATGCTTTTACAAGGATTTACTCTGACTTTGAGGTGGTGATGCCCCATGAAAAGCAGGTAGATTTAATAGCAACATTTTAAAGAAAGTCTGAATGTAGGCACGGGCCAAAGCAGGGGAAATGTCTTTGCATTAAATGCAATAAAAGAGGATGGCCAGGGACAAAGCAGAACTCAGAGCAACTCCCTGACATCATTTCCAGAGACACCCTGAGGTGGCTGAGGTCAGACATGGGCTGAGAGGCCACTCAACAAAGGCCACCCACTGATCAGCTCCATCCTTTTATTGCTTCCTCAAAACATGTTTGTCTATCAAATTCTTGGACCAGTTTCCTCAGATGGGGAATAAAAACAATAAGAAAAGGAGGCTGGAAAAAGCCACACACACTTTTTTTTTTTTTTTTTCAGCACAGAAGTATTTAGCACTGGACCAGTGTGGAATAAACTATTCCCAGGTCAGTACTCCTGACTGTCCAACTCTGGCTAAGGAGGGAAATGTTTGTTTGCCTGACAGAGAGCATCATTGTGGCTCAGGGGCCATGATCTTGTCCAGTCTGACCTTCTGCTGTGTCTCAGGGGGCTGGCAAGTGCTGCAGATGGATTTCTCCATCACTGCCTTCTATGAGGAAGGGAATTTGCTGTTTACAAAAGAGTATCAGGCAGATTTCAGCAGTCACTTTTTTTTTTTTTTTTTAATTACATTGAGTATTTTGTGGAAAAACTAAAGTCAAGTCATCTAAACATTGTCTGGAGTGCAAATTCAGATTAATCATGGAGATGATTTGTTTTCCCTGAAAGGAGATATTTCTCCCTTGCCCAGTGGCAAGGCACAGACGTCAAAGATTAAAAAGCAAAAGTCTAAAGACTACATTAAAGAGCATAAACCCCTTTAGTAGCAAGAAGTTCCTCCTTCCCACATCCCTTTTCCAGCAGAGTTTGCTTTCAGCCTAGATTCCACTATCTACCAATCATGGCATTTATCTCAGACACTTTCTTAAGGATAAAAATCCTTCATCCTCTTCTCCCAGACTCCTCATCTTTTTCAGACAACACCTTGAGGTGTTCCCCCACTTATTTGCTTCAAGCAAAAATATGTGAATGCCTGGGATAACAGTTCAAGGCATCTCCAGTGCCTTCCACAGAAACCTTTGGAGTTGTGATCCTCCCCATACCATTCTGGACTAGATGTATGCTTCAGAACATAAAAAAGAGGAAATGTAAAATGACATAAAGCCCTGAGCACAAGACACAAGCTTCTCAGACTGTGAGATGAGTTGGGCTGCATCATATTTTGGATTTTGAATTGGTTTTTAGTAGGAATTTTGTTCAACACAGCTTTGCTGAGCCCATGAAGGTCAGGGTCTATGGAGGGTCTCTGTCCCAACATGACACATAACAGACTTAAAATTCTAGTCTGGGCATCCTTTCTGGCAAAGATCAGCCTTAGAACATGTAAACCTGAATATTTTTCTTTTAGGAAGATTAGGAGAGTTCAAATTCTAAGCTATACAAATCTTGCCCCAAAAGTGACACAGCAGCGTTCACTTTACTCCTGAATACTGAAAGCACTTTCATGACTCAGCCAAATCAGTGTCATAGAGTCATAAATTCACAGTAAGTACCAGGAAGGATTTTATTTACACGTCTTGGAAACAAACAGCAGCTTCTATCTCTACAACATCCTTTTAAACTTTATCTTGGAAAGATTATAATTTAGCAATAAAGTTATCAGCATGTGAGATAAGTTTCTTCAATTTCGAGTGATGACACTGAAAAACCCACATCAGTGACTTCCAAAGAAAGATAATAAAGCAAAATCACAGTTGCTGTATCTGCCAGGCAATAAAGCCCATGCTTTTCCTTCTCTGTAGATAATTTTGTCTTGCACACATGGCTATTGGAGTACTAAAATGAATAAAATATGTTTGGATAACATGCTGTTAAGGATAACATGCTGTTGAGGATTCCTTCTTTCCAGCCTCAAGAGAATTTCCAGGATAAACCAGTCTGAATATGCTTTAATGTTTTTACAAACCCTTCATGTCACTTTGGATGTTATTATTGTGCAACTTAAATGCCCAAACCATTGAAAATCCAGAGGAACTTGGATGCTTTCATCACTTCAGAACTTGTGAAAACGTGCAGCTCTGTCACTGTTTGAACAGCCAGTAAGTTTCCTAGAACCATTAATGATAATTACTTTTGGATTCTCTTGTGCTTCAACCCAAAACAAAGGCTGGAACAGATGGAGTCAGACAGATCCATGGACAAGAGCCTTTGGCTGCCTGGGAGGACTCAGCCTGTCAGGGTGCAGTCAGAATATTTACTTGGTCATGATTTGAAGCACAGTGAGTTTCATCTTTGTGACTAAATAGTTCAGACATTTAAGAGACTTCTTGCTTGCAAAGACAGAGTAAGAAACTCTTTTCCTTATTTATATCATGTTGTTTCTTTCTGTAGCTCTTTCACTGCTTGAGCTAATTTTTGATTCTCCCAATGTGATATAAATACACTGAGTTGAATTCCCCACTTCATTTTGGACAAATTTCTCTGTTAAACACTAACATCACTGCCATCACTGAGAAATTACCTTCCTGATTTACCAGCTTAGAAATCTTTGGAATCCCAATAATCTCCCTCCTATCTTTTGCAGTGACTACTGGCAGCCATAGGAATATTCAGAGTGCCCAACCTCACAGCACTTCCCAGGTAATAAAGTGTTTGATTTGGAATGATGGATTTGGAATGATGGATTTGAAACATTCTGGGTAAAACAAAAGGGATCCAGACCTCCAGTTCCTGTTGTGTGTTCACAGCACCACAAAGTTTCCTCTAAAGATGAAGATTCTCTATGAATATTTAGAATATTTGTTTATGGATTTTTCTCTATGTATATTTTCTGTGAATATCTGCTGTGACAACTTCATCATCTTTATTTAATCAGGGGCTAATAGCTAAAGTCAAGTCAGCAAAAAAACCTAAGGAAACATTTCTTAACTCTCAGAAGACAGAAGAAGGGCCTGTTTCTAATAATGCTGAGGTTTGCCAGTGTTCCTTTTCCCTTGTCTTACAACACAAGTATTTACAGTTCAGCTGTTATGTTCATTGGGAGTGATGTTGGTTTTTAATTTTTTGCAGATTTTGGAATGTCTGCACAAGTATCCTAACCTGGTGTCCCTGTGTCTTCCAAGCACACCCTCCCCCTCTGGGCATGCAGTTTTCACCCCACCCAAATGCAGAGCAGGGTCTCAGATGTTGTCTTGGGTTCAGTGCAGGATGTAATCTTTTACCATCTGTTGAAACTGCTTGAAGAGGTGTTTTTTTCTTTATCTCATAACTCCAGAGGGGAGGAATGGGTGTGTTCTGTCCATGGGCAGCTGTTAAACCAGCTGGGGCAGTTCTTTATCCCTGCCAGGACCCTCCCTCCCTGCAGGGATCTCTGCTGTTCTTTATCCCTTCCAGGACCCCCCCTCCCTGCAGGGATCTCTGCTGTTCTTTATCCCTTCCAGGACCCTCCCTGCAGGGATCTCTGCTGTTCTTTATCCCTTCCAGGACCCTCCCTCCCTGCAGGGATCTCTGCTGTTCTTTATCCCTTCCAGGACCCTCCCTGCAGGGATCTCTGCTGTTCTTTATCCCTTCCAGGACCCCCCCTCCCTGCAGGGATCTCTGCTGTTCTTTATCCCTTCCAGGACCCTCCCTGCAGGGATCTCTGCTGTTCTTTATCCCTTCCAGGACCCTCCCTCCCTGCAGGGATCTCTGCTGTTCTTTATCCCTTCCAGGACCCTCCCTGCAGGGATCTCTGCTGTTCTTTATCCCTTCCAGGACCCCCCCTCCCTGCAGGGATCTCTGCTGTTCTTTATCCCTTCCAGGACCCTCCCTGCAGGGATCTCTGCTGTTCTTTATCCCTTCCAGGACCCTCCCTCCCTGCAGGGATCTCTGCTGTTCTTTATCCCTTCCAGGACCCTCCCTGCAGGGATCTCTGCTGTTCTTTATCCCTTCCAGGACCCCCCCTCCCTGCAGGGATCTCTGCTGTTCTTTATCCCTTCCAGGACCCTCCCTGCAGGGATCTCTGCTGTTCTTTATCCCTTCCAGGACCCTCCCTGCAGGGATCTCTGCTGTTCTTTATCCCTTCCAGGACCCTCCCTGCAGGGATCTCTGCTGTTCAGGGGCCATCCAGGCTCACTGCAGGCCTGAGACAATTCCAGCATCCCAGGGAAGAGGCTGCACCCAGGGGAGGAGCCCAGCATTCCCAGCTGGATCCAAGCTGGGATCAGAACCCAGCCCAGCCTGGGTGCTCTGCATTCCCAGAGGAGCCCAGAGCCATCCCAGCACCACTGGAGCCTCCTCCAGGATCATCCCTGCTCCAACAGAGCCACAGCTGGCACTGCAGGAGGGCTGGGCTGGGCTGCTCCAACACCCTGAACAACAGGGCTCAGGCTGGGCTCTGGGTCTGTCTGTGCTTTCTTTATTTGTTTGTTTGCTTTTTGTACCACTACATTTTTATTTTTAATATTCCTAGTAAAGAACTGTTATTCCTGTTCCCATATCTTTGCCTGAAAGCCCCTTTAATTTCAAAATTACAATAATTCAGAGGGAGGGGGTTTACATTCTCCATTCCAAGGGAAGCTCTGGCTTTTCCCTGGCAGACACCTGTCTTTCCAAACTAAGACAGCTATAAATCATCATCACTTTAGCTAAACCAAAGGCTGTTGTTCCTTTATAGGTGCAAATTCCCCTCAATCCACCTCTGTCCACAGGCAGGTGCAGCTTTGGTTTGGTTCATTCATCATTTTAGGGAAATAAATGTGCTCGTTAAGACCAGGGAGGAGAAATGCCATGGCTGGATTACATCTGAAATATTTGGATTAAATTTGAGTTATTCCTCTTACAGTGCAGACAGCAGCTGTTTGACCAGTCAGGTCTTGTGCCCAAATGTGAAAAGCAGCTTTTAGGCATCTGTCACTTCTGAGGAGTTTTATTTGTGGAGAGCAGAGCCAGGGAGTGAAGGAGGAGGGAGGAGAGGCCAGAGGTGCTGCATTCACATCTCCATTTAGGGAGGAAAATCAGATGTCCAAGGCTTAAATGCCCTTATCTGAAGGACAGCAGTGACCATGCACAGCAAATGCAGCTCTGCACAAAAATGGATTATCTGCAGGGTTATCCTACTGACTCAGGGAGAGAAAATTCCTGAATTTTTGTCTTTTATCAGTCCCAAAGTGCTTCCTCAAAGCTCCAGTGGTAAATTTGCAGCAGCAATAAATCTCCAAAGGTGCAGACCAAAGCTCAGCCCACAGGTGGATCACTGCTAAATGAGATTTAGTATTTTACTCACCATCTGAAGATTTAGTACAGTCTCAGGAAGAAAACCAACCCTATTTTGATAATTATTTGCTGTATCAGACCAGAAAGTGCTGTCTCCAGACAAAAATCAGACCTCAATGTGCTGTATACAGAGGTCTCAACAAAAAGTGTATTTTTCCTGAGGAACATTTTATTTCCTGAAAGCCAGAAAAAAATGCAAATTTGAAATGTTTTAGCCTTTGTGATTAAGTTAGAAACAATGCCACATACAGGCAAGACAGCAGTTCTAAAAGGTTCTCTCAGCTGTGAAGGATTTTTAAAAGCTTCTTTTTAGCCAAGAAAACATACATTTTAATTTAATCTTTAAATAGAATTAATCTTGAAGGAAACATACATTTGGATCACAGGAACACAGCATGAAATTCAAACAAATTACTCTGCAAATCGAAGGCAGAGTGGCTTACTAAACCTCAAATTCCAGCTCATCCCAAATACCCTTTCAAATATGGAAATAGTATGACAAAAGAATGAAGCTCTTCACACAGAAAGCATTTTTTTTGGATGTGGATGCTTTCCACTCTTGCTGAAGAGTGTTGACAGAACAATACCTCAATTTCCTTTGCAACTGGCATGTTTAGGCTGTAATTTCTCCTTCAGAGAAGCCAGACATTTAATTCTTTTGGAAGACTAAATCAATGAACTAACAATTACTGTAAGAAGACTTATGCTAGCTGGGGATATGATCCTCAGGCTTTTTGTTTTACACTCTGAAAACAAATTTCACCATGTCATTCTTACCATCACCACATTGCCTCAGGGCAAACAGAAACTGTTTGAGAAACCAATTTTCATCTAATGACAACGGAACTAAATAAAACCTGACATTTTAAACTTTAAAGAAACATTCAGAGCCTTGGAGTTGTACTGTTTGTGTTCTAGACATGACATTGAGGTCGTTTAATATTTTTTTCCTTTAGAGGAAACAACCACAACAACATAAGAAAGGGGAGGGAGGGAAATACGAACTGGAAAAAATGCCAAGCGGGAAGATAACAAAATACTGGCATCTGGAGAGCTGTCTGCTTGGCAAGCATGCATGTCATTTACAAATGTTTGCCTTTAATTATATTCCTGGAAGACTTGGGTGAATAATACCACTGAGCAAGTTGCCACTTTCCAAATGCTGCCACTTCACCCTATGGAAATGAAGGGTGGCCACTGTGGGGGTTTTGCTTCCTTTGTGACACAGCCAGGAATGAAGGGCACAACTAAACCCAAAGAATTTTCTGATGTGACACCAGAAATGGGATTGAGCCATCAAATTGATGTCACATGGGCTCCACTCAGTCACCAGACTGCACTGGAGAGGTCAGACCTAGAGGCTTTGCAGTTCCTTGCTCGTCTCTTCTTCTGGGCAAGCTCCATCTTAATAAGATTTTCCAGGCAAAACAAAAATTAAATGATGGGATTCATAGAATGAGGGTGAGCAACAGCTCGATTCTGGGAACATTTCAGCAATTCCAAGAGGAAATATATCACAACTTACCCAGCTGAAAACATTAAGGACTAAATATTAGGGGTTTTAAATATTATGAATGTTTTATCCAGTCAGAAACCAGGATGGAAACATGCCAAACAATGTTTTTGTGATGCCTCCCATACTCAGCTTGTTGAGGGACAAACAAGGTGACAGAGCACAGTCTGGTTCCCAAAGTGAGATTCCCAAAGCTTTGGAAGGAGACAGGGACCAAAAACCCTGATATTAATATTGAGGTGTACCAGCATAAATCACTGGTGGGAATAAAAGTGAATTAAACTGTGTATATAAGTTTCTATTCTTTAGAAAAGGAGACTTTTGTGAAATAACATCCCCAAGAGGACAAAGCAGTATCTGCTTCAGTCTCAATAGAGCTTCTTCAATTAAACACTCATCTCAAAAAAAGTGAGGCCCTCCCAAGTTTCTGGAGCACTGTGTGCTCCCATATTTTCATTTTTTAAAATAACATACAAGATCTCTTCAGAGTGGAGCACTCTGTCAGAGCTGGGCATCACCAGCCTGCTGCAGAAAGGTGAGGAGAGACACAAAACCCTGGAATGATGCAGAATTCCTGCTCCTGTTTCTGCTGGACCTTCACAGACACAGAAATGGAGCCCATCTGAAGGAAATTTTATCAGGTTCACAGGGTTTTTTCTTGTTTAGAGCCCCAGAACCCTGCAGTCACCTCAGCCTGGGGAAATGGGACCTGGGCAGCTGAACACAGCCTGAGAGTGGAATATAACTGCAGGGAGGGGTTCAGGGAATTAAGAGATCCATCCCTGTTTGCTTGGCTGTGAGAGAGGAGTCCTGGGGGCAGCACACACAGCTCTGCTCCCCTTCCTGCCTGCAGGAACCAAAGAGCTGGGGAAGAAAGTGCTGGACAGCACATCTGCAACAAGCCTTTGTGTCTGGTGACTGCTCAGTCCAGCTCCTTCTCCTTGGACCCATCCTCTTTCCCATCACTGCTCTTAGCACACACAAAAAAAGTAATTTATACTTCTCTTATCAAGGTACCACCACTCAAATCCTACAGTACAGATTCTGGGGCTCTGCCTGCCTTCCAAATGCCACAGATTTGCCCTGGGGTGGCAAAGCAAGTCCAAAGCACAGCTCCAGCCTTCAGCATCCTGCTTCCCAAGGCCCTGCCCATGGCATGTACACACATCCATGTGCATACATCCATTTAAACACATCCCTGCCTGCCTGCCTGCTCGGGGCTCCTGCCCTCACAGCCTCATCCAGGCTTTATTTTTGTGTTAGAAATTGGGTTGGCCTCATCACAGACAGAAATGCTGTTGCAAATGGATCAAGATTTCAGCTTGCTGGGGGGTTACATTGGTGAAACTGATAATTGCATGTGAAGTTTATATTGTTTAATTTAAAATTCTCTTTAGCAAAGCGCAGTCCAAGCTGAAATATTTGCTGTTAACAGGATTCTCTCAAGGTCCAATTCCCATTAGATTTCCAGAGGCAAGCCTGTTAATTATTACTTTGAGGCTTTGGTGACAAAGGTTACTTTAGAATAATGATAGGCCAAACCTGCAGACAAAGTCTACACACGTTTTTCAGATTGTCTGGTGATAGCTGTTTACCTGCAGAAGCTGAGGCAGGGCTTGCAGCAGGGATGTCACAGCCACTGAGAAAGGATCAGGTTCATGTTGAACAAGAATTGGCACAATGGCCACAGCCTGGACATCTCAACCCACCCATCCCCTTTTCCTGGGATCAACACAGCCTTTCCTCAATGGATTATTATGTATTTTTACTATATTCAACAAGGTATATCTTGTGGCAGCTGTCTCTTCTGCTGTGGCAATAAAGGCCCTTCCCTCTGCACTAAGGTTGGCTCCATAAAAGATTAGTGAACAAACATAAATAATGATTCAGCCTGGAACACAGGAGACTCCTCTGGAATCTCCCTGGTTCCTCAGGAGGCTGCTCTCAGATGTTGTGAGCTATCAAGCACATTTCACATGCCTGATGTAACAAAAATCCTCCTGTCTGGTTCTTCCTTTTCCATCCAGCTATGAAAAAAAAAAAACCCAAATGAACGTCCCAGTTGTGAAACACACAAACACGGTCCCAAAAAAACCCATCTTTGCTATTTCTCAGCCAAGAAAGGGCAATGGACTGTAGGAAACAGCTGCCTGGAGCTCCCCACCTTCACCTGCCAGAGTGCTAGATGTCACATTTTCTTTTCAAAACACGTTCAGTGAAAAAAAACCCAACAACCCAACTTCAAAACCTTAGGAGAAAATAATAATGGGAGAAGGTAAGAACCAAAACAAAGCTCGTGATGTTTTCAGTGAATTGTTTGGCTGCACACCATCAGAACATGCTGTTCCAAGTACCTTAAAAGAACAACAAGGGAAAGCCCTTTAGAGCTGAAAAATGTTTCCTTGCCTCTGAGAAAAAAAATCCAAGAAATATTTCAGCTTTATTAGCATATTTGGGGAGAAGTTACAACATAAAATTAAAACCAAATAGTATTTTAACTCAGTGTTTTCCCCTCACAAAAAAAGCCACTGTTTCTCCCCTCCATTTTTACAAAATGTGTGTGCTCAAAAAGATCAATTACTTGGGACAGCTGGGATTATTATTAACTTCAAAATGATTACAGGATTGTATTGGGGTCACACAAATAATGACAATGTTAATTTATCATTATGTCCTCCATGAGAACTTCCATTCTTGGTTGGTAAAATGAAAATTCCAGTTCCAAGGGGTTCCAGTTACCTTTTGGATCTCTGTAGATCAGTGCATCCTATAAGTATTTGAGTTATTAGAACTCTTATTTAGATTACATTTAGATTTCAACATCCCCTCCAGAATCCTGGCTGCTAAGTGCTTTAGAAAGTTTTGAATTTCAGTGAATTCCCCTGTATCTCATGCACCAAAGCACAATTGTCCTTCTCTGTCTCTTCACTCCAGGGCAAAGCCAGGTGGCCACACTTCTCTTGAAAATGACATCACATTTCCAGCTGCTGGTGAAAGTGATCCAAATCCACTGATTTCACCAAATAAAACAAGAAAGCAGATTCTGAACCCAGCTGATACAGAACTGCAGCCATACAGGAAGGGTAACACCTGCTGTTTTGACCTGGATTTGGAAGACCTTGCTGCCCACTTTTGGACACCACCTCCTAGGAGCCCAATTCCCTAGGATCTTTGTAAACCCCACATTTCCAGTCTGTGCATCACCAGGATGCAGGAGCAGCAACAGATCACTCACTCCACCAAATCCACCCTCATTAAACAAATGAAGCTCCCTAGGCAGATTTTTAGTGGCTCCAACAAGACCCCCCAAGGCTGAGAAGCCAAGTGCCAGCAGTAATTTCACCCTTAAAGAAGCACAGAGCAGGGATCTCCGAGGGATGCCAGCTCACCCTTCCACCCCTAACACGCACCCATCACCCCTCCCCTTCCCCCCCAGCTCAAAATGAATTCTAACGACGTGAAGACAATTCCACTTAATTGCAACTGCAGCATCTCCTGCAGGACCCCGCTGCCAACCCTGCCGTCTGAATGCGCGGTTGCCGGGGCAACGGGTGCGAGGAGGATGCTCCAGTGCTGCCACTTGCATCCTCGGGAGCCGTGCCAGCCTCGGAGCTCCCGCAGCTGGGATGGCTTTAACCCCTTCCCCCCCGGAGCCGCCTGTGCTCCCTGTCCTCCCAGCCCTGCTGCTCTGCAGATCACGCAGGGACAGGTGGCTGCAGCTCAGCTCGACAGCACTCGGGCTGCTGGAGCAGCTCCCCTGGAACGTGCAGCAGTGCCAGGCTCCTTTTGCAGGAGGTTTGGGATACAGGGTTCATCCTTAATGAGGAAAGAAATGATCCTTCACCGTAATTTAGGAGTTATTTTCTTCTGGTGGTTTCCCCATCTGCCTGTTGTTGTCCCCTCATCCACCCTCTCTCCACTAACAGAAGGGTGCATCGTGTCTGCAGGACTACATGGTCCCTGCCTCCACAATTTTAACCTAAAAAACATGATTAATATGTACAGAAACCTCCCTATCAATCTGTGAGCATCTTCCAGGGCAGACTGCTTCCCAGAGTTTAGCTCTTAATAGCTTTTCTGTTTCTTTAAGATGAAGGGTTTAAACTTAGGTCAGAGCCTACTTTGCCTATGACCTTTTATATCACTTTTGAGTCTGCAAGGCTTAAGCCCTTCTGTAAAAATTAAGGTGCACTGCAATAATTCTCTTTATATACACACGTGCAGTTAACAAAGAAATATCTGACTTTAAACTTTTCCACAGATCATGAGCTGTAGCTGAAGATCACAAGCTAAATCTGCTTTTAATGGCAAGGAAAACTATTTGCAACAAGGGCAAACAGCCTCCCTGCTAGTGCACTCACAGCTCATTACAGCACACAAAAGTGCCTGTTGAAATGGTCATCAGTGTCATTTAGGAAGTCCTAAAATCCTCCAGCAGCCCTGTACAGCTGCACTTATGGAGGGAGTGAATGAAAGTCACCACTGAAGGATGCTGGACTGCCTCTGGAGGACAACATCCACGGTGTTGAGATCCAGGATGGGACAGACACATAAGGAAAAGAAGCCAGGTCAGGATTGATTTCATCTTTGTGCACAGCTGAGTCTTTCACAGCCCTTTGCTGCTACAAACAGGTCCCAGAGAAGCACAGCAAACAATCAAACCACGAGACACTGCCTCACACAGCCTCCAACCTGAAACCACCCCTGTGTCCCCAGCTGGGCCTGAGGCATGTGAAAGGATTTGTGAGCTCCCTCAAAGCTCAGCAGAAGCTCTTTGAAACATCTCCTCACCTGCCAGGTGCCACATGTGCCATCATTTCCAGTGCAAACACAAATGTCACAGCACACAGAGCTTTGCAACTTGTGTTTACCTACACTCGGACAAGAGTCAATAACCACCAACAGCAGAGAAATGTGGACAGTTCTGGGATAGGCAGGGAAACAGAAGCCTAAAATTCAGCTGTTTCAGTACATGTAGCCTTTGTAGAATAAGTAATTCTTTCAGGAGAACAATAATTATATCATGCAAAGCTTTAGGAATGAGGAGGAGAGATGGGGAAGGACCCCTATTCTGATTAAGCTGTTGCTTCTTATTTTTAACTGGAAAAGAAAAGTGGCTGAAGGAATTAAAAAGGCACATTCAGATGTGAAAAAGTGATCATCAGACCACCAGTTACACTCCAGAAGGAGTTGGAGCATGGAGAGGGGATCTGGCAAAGCAAATAAATCACTGTTCATGGGGCTGTTACACTCCCTTCACTCTGTCCCACAGAAGCAGCAATGCAGCTGCTCTGGAGGAGTGCACCACTGCTGTGCCAGCTGGTGGCATTGCCCTTTAATATCCACTCTCCTCCAGCTCTGGAATGCCCCCAGGCCCCATCCTGGCAGATATCCCAGGGTGTGATGAGCTCTCACTCCACTCCATGCCCTGAAACTCCTCTTGCAGTGGTCATGCAACTGCTGAAAGCCTGACACAGTGCCAGGACTCCTCCCTGTCCTGCAGCCACCACTGGGCTCCACACGAGCCCCAAACATAAGCAGATGTCTCTGGTCTTGTTCAAACTGGGAAACAAGGTCAGGCTGCAGTGACACAGAGGAATTCAGTGATGAAAAGCATTACATCTGTTTATTGGGAGGGACATTTAACCCAGGCCTGCTTACACCTGACAGCCAAGCCTTTCATGATTCTCATTCCAGGAAATTTATGACAATTGGGTTACTGTTGAATATTCTGGAGGACACTGAGACCACAAATCCTGTCACTGTGGAATAAAGAACATTAATGCAAAATCTGTAAATCTCACCCAGACTAAAGTGCCCACACTGGGATTTGCCCCAAGCCTCATCTGCCTTCCAAATGAGCAAAATCTTAAACAGGTAACAAGGTAGGGGAGGGTTTAGGTTTTAAATCAGCACTTGTAAATGTGAAGATGTTTCAGCTCCTGAGACAATGGATCATTTTCCACCAGTTAGAAGCAAACAAAGGCTGGTGCTGCCTCCAGTAAACACGTGCAGAGGTCAGAGCTCCTGAATTCTCTGGCACCTAAGCCCTGGATAAATCAACCTTCTCATCCCACACACCCAATCTGGGAAGTGGGCAGACACTTGTTCCATTCATTCTTATCCCTGTATCATTCTAGAACACAGTACTGCAGTACTGCCTTATTTCCTGATAACCACCCCTGAAAATGCTGGAAAACTGGTGAGGTGAGTGGGGAATGGGGCCTATGGCATTCAGTATTTCAGGAAAAAGGGCACTGGGCTGTGCAGATGCAACTCTCCCCCTGCAGCCAGGTATCTGACCTTTGGAGTTAATGGGAATTTAATCCAACGGAGCACTGTCCCTCTGGGCTGGGACTCAGGAGGGGTTTCTTGGGAAGCAGCTCAGCATCCCTGTCTCACAGAGCCTTTCTGTGCTGTTTCCCTGGACACAGACCAGCTCTGTCTTCCCAGAACTTCAGGGTGCAACCACAGCCCTCTCATAAAGAGAAGATGCAGATGAAAGCAGAATCAGGGCTTGTAAAACACAGGGTCAAACAGGGAAACCAGGACAGCACAAGATAAGAGTCTCATTCTGTTGGATCAGACTATTTTCCTTTGTGAATTCCTGAAGAACACTGTTTATCTCTTACCCACTCTTTGCTCACATGCCTGCCCTGCTTGGGGGGATCACTGCTGTTTGTTTAACACCGACAAAGATGTCCTTGAGATTCCATCCTTTTTGCAGGGTCAGTGGAAAAGTTCACACAACCACGAGTTTCTTTAGTTAAAAATAAGACAGACAAAGCATCCATTCAGCAATGACAGTCATTGCTGGGTATTTCCAGCCCATGCTGAGCAGGACCACCACACAGAGGCAGTGTTAACCAGGACAGTGGCCAAGGACATCCCCTCTTGGCTGTCCCAGCCAAACTTCAGCCTGGCAGAGGGGTCAAACTCCAGGGAAATCACAGGAAAAGAGCAGGGTGGGCTCTGATGCTAATATCAGCAGGCAGAAAGGATGTCCACTAACCAGAGGGAATCTTTTTCACTCTTTTTCCAACAAACCAGCAGGTTTTCCCTCACAGAAAACCTCCCCAAGAGGTTTCCTTCATGAGCTGGGGGGCTCTGGAAGATGCTGCACCTTGGAAAAGGTCGTGTTCAGCTCTGTTGTTATTTCACAGGTTTCTCTCAGAACTGGGGTATCAGCAGAGCCCAGTGCTCTGAAACACCAGCAAAGGATTCACATACCAGGGGAGGTTTAGATTAGATATAAGGAGAAATTTCTTTACCAAAAGGGTTGTCAAGCACTGGAACTGACTGCCATGGGAAGTGGTTTTTTAAAGATCTGTAGATGTGGTGCTAGAGACATAGCTTAGTAGTGGACTCTGCAGTGTAAGTGTTGGACTCAATGATCTTTTTCAAGAGTCTTTTTCAACCTAAATGTGTTTTTCAGCCTAAAAGGTTCTATGGTTCTGTTCTAATTCACCCTCTGAGCTTCTGGTTGGCAGAGACCAGGGACTGCTGGATGTGGTTCAACATCTCAGGGGTGTCAGGTCAGTCTGTGCGTGGTTTTATGACAAATGACAATTAAATTTATGTCAATAAACATTAATTAATATGTGAGTTTTCCTACATTAACATGTTTAATGGGTAATAATTGAATGCAAACCTAATCACTGACCTACAATTAGACTTCAAACCACTGAGCACCACCTTGAACAAACTCATATGCACAAGAATGGCCCGAAATGGCATCCTTGGCTAGAGCTGAGCTCTTGCTTCACATCTCTTACGAAGAACAAACACTCTTCCTGACCTCACTGTGACTGCTTCTGCAGTATTTCTTCTTCTAGGAGGGGATGAAAGTCTCCAATAAACAGGAAAGTGCTCAGAAATAAAAAAAACCCACAGACTTTGGAATGTCTTCTTTTTCTTTCCCAAATTCATCCTCCCCGTTCTTCAGTCTCACATCTTACTTCGAAAACTGAAGTGAGGAGCAGGAAAGCAACCCTTGGACTGCTCACTAAAATTCCAGGAGAGAAGCTGCTGTGAGGAATGAGCACCACCAGGAAAGGAGAAGAAGAAGAAAAAAAAGAGAAGAGGAAAAAAAGCAGCCTCAGGCCATCCTGGCAAAGAGAGTCCAGCTTGGTCAGCCTCATCTGTCACAGGGGACACAGAACAGCACCAGCTGCATAGGAAGGACATTTCATTGGCATTGTGTTCTCTAAGGAAAGACATCCAAGTCCGTGCTTCCAGAAGATTAATCCCAAAAGTGGACATGGGTGAAGTAAAGGAGAAATTCATCATGCTTAAGGGCAAAAATACTGCCTGGATCTGGCTAGAGGCTTCCACTGTCTTCTCCATTTCACTTGTCACAGTAAGAGAACAGATGACACTGATGGAAAGCCAGACTGGGAGTGGGTTTGTGTTCTTCTGAACTGCTTGCTTATGGCTGTGAACTGATTTAAAAATACATGTGAAGCATAAAACCTCAAAGCAAACCAACAGACCCTGAATATAGGTGGCATTAATGGTCTGAAATACCTACAATATTAGTTACAATTCAAAGCAAATTACATCCTTGTTTTCCTGTTAAGAGGCCAGTAAAAGTGGCAAATAGACAGAAGCATCCTTGGTTGCTCACAGATAGTAGCTGCTCATTTGGCACAGAAAATCACAGGTGGGTAATTGAGGTTTTACACAAGTCAGAAGCAAAATCCACTGTGAATTCAGCACAGCCATGCAGAGACCAGAGCTGGCACCAAATAATAAAGGAAAACTCTCCACTCCCTCTGGGCAGAAATTGCTGCTAAGGCTTCACCAGAACCAAACTGACCCAGCTGAGGATGAGGGTGGCAATTCAGAACCAAGCTTTGCTCAGACACCTCTCGGTGGGAGCACAGCAGGAGTGAAAACACCCCCACCCATTACCTTTGGCCGCTTCCATTCCACTTTCCCTTTTGCTGCTGAGTCGTAGAAAAGGGATTCCCCCGAGGCTGGAAACTCAGGATCCTCAAAGAGCCGGCCCTGCAGGAGGCACTGCCCCTTCAGCTCCTGGTACCTCTGACCTCGGAAGAGTTGCACTGATGAAGACATCCTCCTGTCCACATAAAAGCAGCATTGGACAAACCATGAAGGCTCCAGAAAAGTCCATACCACTCCCTGGTCTTTAACAAGAGAGCATGTAACTTGTTCTAAATGAGGTGATTGATTTATAAGCATCAAAACCAAAAAAAAAACAAAAAAACCCAAAAAAAACCAAAAACAAACCACCCCAGGTTATAAATTAGATTATGTTAAAGACTAGGAAAGTATAAACCCAAAAAGATCTTATAGATAAGGGTTATATTTTTGTCTGAACAGGATTCTTATCAGGGGAGTCCAGACCAGGCACAAATCCAACATTTTGCTTTGTCTAATTGATTGGAAAGGTAGCAGAGTGAGGCTTGGCTCTCAGTCTGCACCATGTGCAAAGGGCTGGGCCATCTTTCTGTGCTGCATTCCTCTTCTGGCCACTAAAGCTCAAATTATCTACCCCAAATCTTATGCCTAAAAAAAACCAAAAGCAGATTTCCACATTTCTCCATCTTAATTTAAGTGACAATACTTTGGCTTGCACTATTGTCTTTGAACTTTATCTATGAACTTTATTTTCATTATGTTCATGATGTTACATTTCAGGGAACTGTACTCCCAGAAGGAGAAAATATTTGCAAATAATTGATGAGAACTGAAAGTATTTTAAAAAAGCACAACAACAATAAAAAACCCAAACAATGTGTTCTCAGACCTTAATTCCCTGACTATCAAACTTGGCAAGTTTATGGTCACACCCAGAGAGCTCAAATAAATTGCTTTAAAATATTTTACAAATGAAAAAGCAATTACAGAAATCACTCAGGATAGTTTGAAATCTGGAGGACATGAAGGATGAAACTCTGCTTCAAGGGAGGAGTGGTGGGAGCATCTGAACTTACCCCCTTTGGAAAGATCCTGTGTGTCAGCTCCTTTCCTCTTCCTTCTGGACACAGGTTGGAATCAGAGATGCATGTCCCCTTCCCTGCCTACAGCAATAAAGACAAATGCAGGTTGAATTAACAACATTCTGCTCTGGGGCAGGGCACCACATCATCCTGGCAACCACAGGCTGTGTCCAGCTGCAGGGAGCTCAGCACACACTGGAGGAGATTCCACAGACCTGCAGTGAACTAAACCAAGCTTTTGCAGGTGTGCAAGTGAGAACAGCAAAAGAAATATGGAACAGTAATGAGGAACTCTTGGAAATGTCAAATTTATCGTGGCCTTTGTTCTTGTGAGTGAAAGGTGAAAGCTGTTTGTGGATGTCTGATCCCTGGAAGTGCTCAAGGCCAGTTTGGATGGGGCTTGGAGCAACCTGGGATAGTGAGATGTGTCCCTGCCCATGGCAGGGGGTGGGACTGGATGGGATTTAGGATCCCTCCCCACCAAAGCCATTTTGTGATTCTATTATTTTCTGGTTATTTATCTCCCTCAAAAAAAAGTCTCAAGGCCTCTCACTTGGCAGGTGGCCTCCCAAGACAGGGCAAATAAATTTGCTTCCCCCCACAAACCAGTTCTTCAAATTCAAGTGTAGAAGAACTTGTCAATTTTACAGAGGCACCTCAAGGACCACAACAAAATAGTCTGACCAATTTGGGTGGGATATAGATTATTTCATGATAACTGGCATTCTTGATCATTAAAAATTCCCCCTGAGCTATCTAACATTCTAAACCGAGTCTATTTGTTTTTAAAGCAGCCCCTGGGTGATGAGGTTTCTGTCACTGCCTAATTGATTGAGACAGGTCTTTCATGACCTCATTCCCCTGCCCTTTCTCCCCACCTATCTGCCAGACAGGAACATGAATCCTTCCAGGATTAACACTCTGTTCCACAACAGCCTGGAATATTCTGTGGGGTGCACAGAAGGTGGTGATAAAGCCCTGCCTGCCTCACCCTGGGCTGCACAGCAGTGCTCAACAAAGGGAACACCAACAAGGAGGAGGTTTCTCCTGCCAGTCTCTCATCCTGCCCCTCTCCAGGCTCCCTGTGACATCTGCAGGGTGTTTTAGGGCCTCAGGCTCCCAGGGCTGCTCATCCTGGCTGCTGAATGTTTTACCCCACCCAGGAGGCACTGAACCCATCTCCATCTGGAGAACCAGGAGGAGCCCACTATCACAGAGACCCAGAGCTGTCCATTTTAAACTCAATAAAAATATCTCTTTCTCACTGGAAAGCCCTCCATCAGGAATGTCAGTGCAGTTCCTATACAGCAGCCTGATGGTTTGAGCACTGAGGATGGGGGAACACAGCTGAACCCACCTCTCCTGGAGTGTCCCCCTACCAAGCCACAGCCTGAGGCAGACCTGCCTCCCATTCCAAAGTTTATTTCTGAAGCAGCTCCCAGTTTTTGACCCTCAGTTGATGACTGAAGCTCCCAAACTAAGAACCACACTCCATCCTCCAGTGGGGCACAGAGCAGCAGAGCATCCCTGCTCCACAGCCCTGCCCTGGCTCAGCTGGCACTCCAGCCTTGCTGAGGAAACCCTGCAGGGCTCTGCCATGTGACACGGAATGAGCTGTGCAGTGCACTAAGGAACAGTCCTGAAACACTGCACCCCAGCTCACAGACACTGTCACTCTGCAGAGAGAAGGGACCACTCCAGGGCAGGGACAGAGGAGAAAAGAAGGGGGGGGAAAACCATGAAGAGCTCTACAGGTCACCCAGTCCCCCGTGTATCAGCAGAAATACAGGAGGTTTCACTTCATTGAGCTTTTAACCTCTCAGCTTTTAAGCTTTTCTCTGTCCCTCTGTTTTTCCAGAGTTTCCCATTCTGATTAGAAAAAGGTTTTCAGCAGAAGAGCGAAGTGGAGCTGGTGCAGAATCCCCTCTTCAGTCTAAGCACAGAACAATCTCAGTTTTACTTACAGTTTATCCTCAGGGATGGTTCCTCTGCCAGAGCCAGCCAGAGCACAGCTAAATCACATTCAACACTGGGCAAATACCAACTGCTGCCCTTAGGAGCAGCCATAAATTAAAGGGACATTCACTTGAAATCCAGGTCTTCACAGAGCATTGAGATAATCTTGGAGTGTTAAACTATCCAACAGTGTTTCTTTACACTCACATTTCCCTCTCTTACCCTTCCTCTCCCCCAGCTGCTGCACAGGAGATCCACAACAAACAGCACTGACTGTCCACACAGACATGTGAGGGATACCCACACCCTCCTAATCCTTGAATCCATGCAATAAACACACAAACCTGAACAGAATTCACCTGCTCTCATCCCAGTTTTGTTACTCTGCCCAACCAAGTGACAGGCAGGGTAAAACTGCTCAGGCAGAGCATTTATTGGAGCAGTTCAGCCCAGCCATCCCTCCCACTCCATCCTAAGGGCAGCAGGGCTTGGTTTTCCTGACCAAACCCAGCAGTGTCAGCCCCAGAGGCCAAGCAGCTGCAGAGCCCCGTGGTGCCAGATGAAACTCCCCTGCAAGGAGGAGGCTTGGTGTGTTGTAACACATCAATCCTATCACACACCCCACTCTGCTGTTCCAGCTGCAGGACTCCAAGGAATTTCCATGCACAGCACCAGGACTAAAAGGGCAAAGTGCATTTCCAGGCAGGATTTAAGGCTACAGTTGGGCACAGGTTTGAAAATGAAACTGCTTTTTCCAGAAGTGGATCCTGAGTTCAGGCCCAGCCCAGGCCCACACTCCTGCTGGTTCAGGAGCCCCTCTCTGGGAAGGCCATGGAGGGATGTCAGAAGTGATGCACACACATATTCCATGCTCTGGGGCAGCCTCCCAGGCTGAGAGAGCTAGAGAAGGCTCCAGGGAAACCTTAGAGCAGCCTTTCATTTCCTAAAGGGAGTTTATAAAAAAGAGGGAGAGCAAGTTTTTGCTTGGGCAGATAGTGATAGGATGAGAGGAAGATGGTTTTAAATTGAAAGAGGGGAGGTTTAGATTAGGATACCAGGAATAAATTCTTTCCTGAGAACTGGCACAGGTTGCCCAGAGAAGCTGTGGACTCCCCCATCCCAGGAAATGTTCAAGGCCAGGTTGGATTGGACTTTGAGCAGCCTGGAATAGTGGAAGATATCCCTGCCCAGGGTGGTGGAATGAGATGAGCTTTCCAACCCCAACCATTCTGTTATTGTATGAGCCCAATTGAAGATTATTGTCCATTTGCAGGTACCAGGTTGTCACCTCAGCAGGAGTAACAGCCACCCACACCTGGCTCTCAGGTTTCTCTTCTGTACCTGCAGTTATGTGCCTGTATTGACAACACAACAAAAACCTCCCAGCTCCAAACTCTGCTCCTTCAACACTGACTCCTCACCAAACCTCAAAGCCACTGTTTGGAGTACGAGAGCACAACAGAGACTCAAGTATTTCACTATTTGCAAACATAGTTCCCTATTTTCCCAAACATCTCTGTCTCCATAGTTTGCTTCAGAACAATCCAACCAGTGAGTGCCTCCAAAAAAGCAGCCCTGCAGCCAAAAGCTTTAAATTACTCTGAATTGGTTTTCTGTAAAACTAATTAAAGGAACTTCCAGAGCTCCAGCTGGAAAAGGTTACTGCCCTTTCTTGCTGTGCAGAGTGATCACAGCTCCTTACAACGCAATGACTGCAAATCTGTGTTAAGGGTGCAGGGGAACTTAAGGCAGTTGAAAAGCTTCCACTTCATAAACACTGTGATTTCATGATCTTGGCTGTTCCACTGCTACTGCTGCAACAGAAGCATCTCTTCTGGAGAAATTTACTCATTTGAATTCTTTAAACAGCTCAAGACATTAACTAAGAGGCTTTATGCTGGACTGGATATCCTCTTTTCCTCTGCATAAGCCAATAAAAATGTATAAAGTCAGTGTTAAATCCGTGTTGTGTGGATGTGCAATTGCATTAGTAAGCATATATTCAATTTTGATCAAATTTGCTGCACCAGATAATTTAATAACCCTCTCTCCAGTATTAATGACCACGATCCAGGCATCTCAGTTGTTTTGTGTGGCAGTGTTCTCCCTTACTGACTGAAACATCAAGTTCATTGTGTGCTCTGGGGATACCATGATTGTGCAGCATTAGCCCTTCTTTCAGCCAGTATTTGGATTTTCCAACAAAATAAGGTTAGTTTGACTATTTTATGGCCTGTAACTCAGGACTTTTATAGGCATATAAAGGTTTCTGTGTTAGCTCAGCTCAAGAATTAGCTGTAGGAAGGAGACACAAGCAATTTGCCTTCTTGCAGAAACAGGATGGTGCCAACCTTGTTCTGCTGTGCAGTTTTGCCACACTTAAAATCAAGAGAGGCAAGCACATATTTTCATCTGGGAGTATCTGCCCATATCCTATCACTCCTGACAGGAATGTGGGGGAGTGTAACTGGACATCAGGAGCCCACAGGCTGTTTGCTTTCACAGACAGCACCACGGCCTGGCAGAACCATCAGGCTACAAACCAGAGCTTTTCTACCATAAAATCAACTACAACACTTGTACTGCAACAGCACAGTGGTTTACTTTCAGGCCTCACTGGGAGAAGAGAGGTTCTGTGGCACTCAGGGTTTAGGTGGCACTGCACAGGGTGGGTGCTGGGTCTGCACCAAGCCTGACATTTCCTAAGCCCAGGAGTGGGGCAGGAGATCTGCCAAGAACCTGCCACTGATTTTCACAGCTTGTTCTCTCTCCAATGCTCTCTCTCTCACCAGTTCCTGGTGAGATAAAGTGCAAACTCATTCTGACCCCTCAGCATGGGAGTAGAGAAGCAAACAGCTGCTGAGAGCCTTGCAGGTGACCGTGCCCAAGGGGGAACAACTGCACCTGCCATGAGCAGAAAAAAATCCAGATTTGTAGGGCTGGCTGAGGGTCAGGAGTGTGGGAACTTTTCAGCTTGAGAACTGGGTGAAATCAATACAAACCTGTGACTGTTCAGCAGTACAATGCTGATTTCATGGTCAAAACCACCCAAAGTCCATCCAGAACACGCTCAGAGAGGATAAACTCTGGCTGGACTCCCTCCCTCCCCTCCTTACCTTTCCCATGAGATTTTATCCCCTAGTAGCTGCCTGTGAAACACTTTTAACTATTCTCCCTCTCCCCTCAGGCAAGGACAAAGATTTAAAAAGCAATGGGATTAACAGCAGAGCTGACTTTTGCCTCCACCTGATTTCCAGGTGAAGCCTTCAACAAAATCATGAAATGCTTAAAGATCATTGCAAGCAGAGGCAAAACCCGTGGCTCCTTTCAGGATTTTCCAAAGTGCACAGGTGTCTTTATGTTTCAAGAAACCTCATCCTTCAGTGGCTTCCAGTATAGCCTCAAAATCAGACACATTTTCAGTTAACATCAGAGGTACAATTCCAGTTAGATATTTTAAAAAGGCATTTAGTACAGCAGATGCCAATTGTTACAATTAATATTAATCCAGTCAAAAGCTCTGAAGAAAATGCAAACAGCGTTGTCACCTGATTCATTCAAGCCAAGATTTTGTGCTGAAACCACAGGAAACAGCTTTCTTCAGAATTCCACTCTCTCTCCATTCTGCCTTTTCATAAAAGTTAGTTTTAAAAAAGAGATTGCAAATTAATCAGTAACTCCTTATCAGGCCATTCTACTGTTTTATCCATCCACTTATCAATTATTTTAGATACAGCAGAAAAATCCTTCCTTCACAAGAACAATGAAAAAAAGTTAAAAAACCCAAAAAACCTTGAATTTCACAGTGAAAGAATCCACGGTGAGAACTGACAATATTTTGGAAGATCAGAGACAGGATGAAAAATGGAATTATATGAGTAAAGATCAAATCACACTTTGTCAGCCTGGCCCCTTTCTTTGGACTAACTGTAAAAGATGCCTGTAGAGAGAAGAGTAGAGTGGAACTGGTTATCCTAGAAGAAAGGAGAGCACCCATGCTTTGGCAATAAATCCTGCAATAAAGTTTGGCTCGGAGTTAGCACAGAGCTGTGACTTTCTGAGAGAACTATATATTAAACAAACTCAAGTAATCCAAATCCATTTTCTCATTATGGTTCCCACAGAGTTTTTTTCTTCCTGGTGACAAAGGTGTTAATCAGTAAACTCCAGTCAGGCACTCACCTGGCTGGGGTCAGACGCTGCTCGGGGCACATCCAGCTCCAAAGTGGCTCCTGCAGACCCTGATCCCTCGGCTCCTTAACCTGGAATTCTCTGGGCTGTACCACAGTCACATCTTCAGGGGGTGTGTGTTGGGATAATTCTTCCAGGGATGTCCCAGGGACTCCAGAAAACTCTGAGCAGACCGAAAGTGCAGAGCCTCGTGTGCTCCTGACACACAAACTCTCAGCTGTGGCTGGAACTGTGAATGAACTCTTGAAGAAGGAGATAAGGCCAGGCTGTTTGGCAAGAGTTGCAGGGGTTGTTTGGATTTTTTTTTTTTTTTTTTTTTTTTTTTTTTTTTTGGTATGGACAGATTAATGTGCACTGTGAAAAACAAAGAAAAAAAAGTTACATTCCTTATTAGGCTGCACGGCGCTCTGCCTTCTCTCTCTGTCCTAGTAAAGGAATTGGTGTCACTTTATGGGGGTAACCAAGTTTAGAACCCAGAAAATAACACATTTCTCTTTGCAGTGGCAAAATAAAAAGCAGGACACAAAGAAATTCTCCACAAGAAATGGTTTGGGGTAAACAAGCTTCTCTCCATACTTTGCTCAGCCTCAATTTCCTTTTGGGTAAATGCTAAACATCTGGGTTAATTTGACTTGAATTTTTTTCTGATTTGAGGACAATAACACTGTTATTTTGCCATGATGTGGCTTTTATTTGTATTTTAGTAAATGTAGTCCTATTTTTGAACTAGCACCATTTCAAAATGCATTACAAAATTTCATCTGTACCATAGTTTTATATATTCTCCTCAGTTTCCTTCCTCCCTTTAATCCTCATTTTAGCATAACTGGTCTAAGTTTACAAATAGGTTCATTCCTTCTCCTCAACATTATTACTGAGCAATTCTCCTAGAGGAGATTGGATCTCAGGGGATGAGTTACATCCACAAAATACTCTGAAGATGATTAAGAAGTATCACAAATTTCTGTACTGCAAGGTTCACCACAGGACTATTTGCTCTTTTACCCCAATCCCTTTTGAAGGCACGCTGAAATTTGGACTGAAAGTCCCTGGAAGCTGCCACTACAGTTTTACTATTTCATGAGTAAAACAGCCTTACATACTAAAGCCATGTGTTTCCAATTCCTGATTGAGTAAGTAGCCCAGAGTTTAAATCTTAATAAAAAGCTGATGCCTGTATATTACACACACATTGTGATTCATTTGCACAGCTGAGGGAAGAACATGAAAACCCTCACAAGAGCACAACAAAATTCCACTCTGTGAGCTGATAATAAATATTCACAGCTTATGTGTTCTCCTAAGCAGTAGCTGCCTCTGCTTTGATCCCGTGCAGAACAAAACCAGGAGAACTTTTTGATGTGAGTAGCGAAATCCAAGAATTGGATGGGATTTGTCTGGGCTGAGGAGGAGCTCTTGCTGGAAGCCTTGTCAGAAACAGAAATTCATCTGGACAGGCAGCAAGATGAGCCACACAGATGACAACTAATGGAAAAAAAAACCCCAAAAACAACAAACTGGAAAAGAGTTCTCACTTACTGTGACCCATTTAACCTTACAAGATCGTACCTGAAATCCTTGAATGATGGATTTTGGCTCCCTTGGTGGATGTGTCCCCTCCTCTGGACAGGTTTCCATCCATGACTGTGCTGCATCTCCTGCTGTCCCCAATTTCCTCACTGCTCAGCATGCAAGCACCCCCTGAGCAGAGTCTCACCACACTCTCCCCTGCTCCAGACCTGCTGCTCTCCAAACCTGACTCCTCCTGCACCCTCTGCAGCAAACCAGAGCTCAGAGCCAGCCTGTAAAGAGACACCACAGTGCAAGTAACCATCAGAACTGGCTCCTTCACAAGGTCTTCTCCACCCCATGTCTCTATGTTCAGCACCTTGAGCTCACAGCCCACTCATACCTTCAGAAATTCCTGCCCATGCACACTCCACTGCCAGGTTCTTGTGTCCCACCAGAGATATCTTCATCTATTATTCACTTTATTTCATGGGGCAATTTATTAATAAAACATGAGTTGGTTTCCAGCAGAGATTCGACTTAAATCCTACATGTTTACTCTTTCTAATTTCAGCAGTTTGAACAAAGAAGAGCCCAAGAGGCAGAATCTGAAAACTAAGCAAGATTCACTGGAAACTTTCAGAGCTGTGTATCCAGTTCTGGCTGATTTTGCCCAACAGTATTTTAAGCCCGGATCATTCATCGTCTGCTCTGTGGAATTTTGATAACAGGTTCCTTCCTACTTTCTCCAGAACCATAAATGACAGGAGGGGTTGGACTGAGGGATCACTCCCAGACTGAGGCTTGCT
The DNA here is from genome assembly GCA_013389925.1 of Aegithalos caudatus. Lineage (NCBI taxonomy): Eukaryota > Metazoa > Chordata > Aves > Passeriformes > Aegithalidae > Aegithalos > Aegithalos caudatus. Next base: position 21,402 of record WEIU01006562.1, on the reverse strand, counting down.
AGCACTGAACTTTCTGCAAAGCACTGAGTTAAAGGAAGACAATCCTCAAATCAGAAGTGCACTGTGCTTTTCCCCTGTCTACAGGTGTCACAGAAGCTGAAGTGTACAGAGCAGGATTTATCCCCTAACCACAAACAGCAGGAAAATTTCTAAGCAGACAAGGCAGCACTAGTACTGCTCAGGTTCCCCGGAGCAGCAGGGTTTGAAGAGGGAGTTTGGAGTTATTTTTCACGCAGCCTAGTCACGGGGGGAAGGAGGAGCAGGGGAACAGCCCTGCGAGGGGACGGCCCCAGGATTTATTTCCCTGCAGGACAGACACAAAATCCACCCTCCCTCCCTCCTGGGAGCCCGGGGAGGGGGAACGGGCCCGGGGGCCGCGAGGTGGCGACATCGCCCAGGGATGCGAGGGTGGGAAAGGCAAGGATGGGTGGGAAAGGCAAAGGATGGGTGGGAAAGGCAAGGGAGAGTGGAAAGGCAAGGACAGGGGTGGGAAAGGCAAGGACAGGGCTGGGAAAGGCAAGGACAGGGCTGGGAAAGGCAAGGACAGGGCTGGGAAAGGCAAGGGAGAGTGGGAAAGGCAAGGATGGGTGGGAAAGGCAAGGACAGGGCTGGGAAAGGCAAGGACAGGGCTGGGAAAGGCAAGGGAGAGTGGAAAGGCAAGGGATGGGTGGGAAAGGCAAGGGATGGGTGGGAAAGGCAAGGACAGGGGTGGGGAAGGCAAGGTAGAGGTGGAAAAGGCAAGGATGGGGAGAAAAGACAAAGCAAGGCAAGGGAGGGTCAGCAAGGCAAAGCAAGAGGGGTGTGGGGAAGGCATGGCCAGGCTAGGGAAGGGTTGGAAAGGCAAGGCAAGGGAAGGGAGGCGTAGCTGAAGCATCATAGCTCCCTTGCCTTGTCCTGCATCTTCCTCCCTTGCTTTGTGCTTCCTTGCCTTGGAAAAAAAAACCCCGACAGTGACTGCAGGGCTGTGACAGTGGATCTAGGAGTGGAGCTGGAATCACTGTAGGGCCAGGAGAGTGAATGGCTGGAACTGGAGTAAAATTGTGAGGCTGGGGTTTGAATGGGCATTCCAGAGCTGGAGATGAAACCTCAGAGAGCTGCAACCAGGTTTCACCTGGCCGTGGTGGAAGTGGAGGTGAGGAGTTGGAGCTGAAATGGCAGAACTGGCAGTGACATAAAGGCTGTGGGGCTGGAGCTGAAATCACTGTCAGGATGGCAGAGAGACTACTGGGATGTGATAGCAGCATTTGGGATGGGGTAGTGACTGCTGGCATGTGATAGGGCCTGTTGGGATGTGATAAGGGAGTGTGGGGTGCCATAAGGGGGAAGCCATGGGGACTGAGGGGATGCCATGGGGACAGTCAGGATGCCATGGGGACTGTAGGGACACCCTGGGGACTGTAGGGGTGCATAAGGACAGTTGAGTGCAATGGGGACAGTCAGGTTTCCATGAGGACAGTCGGGATGCCATGGGGACTGTTGGAATGCCCTGGGAACTGTCAGGATGCCATGGGGACTGTAGGGATGCCATAGGGACAGTCAGGATGCCATGGGCACTGTTGGGATGCAATGGGCACTGTCAGGATGCCATGGGGACAGTCGGGATGCAATGGAGACAGTCAGGATGTCATGAGGACTGTTGGGATGCCCTGGGGACTGTAGAGATGCCCTGAGGACTGTCAGGATGCCATGGGGACTGTAGGGATGCCATAGGGACAGTCAGGATGCCATGGGCACTGTTGGGATGCAATGGGCACTGTCAGGATGCCATGGGGACAGTCGGGATGCAATGGAGACAGTCAGGATGTCATGAGGACTGTTGGGATGCCCTGGGGACTGTAGAGATGCCCTGAGGACTGTCAGGATGCCATGGGGACTGTAGGGATGCCATGGGGACTGTAGGGATGCCATGGGGACTGTCAGGATGCAATGAAGACAGTCGGGATGCCCTGGGGACTGTAGAGATGCCCTGGGGATTGTCAGGATGCCATGGGGACAGTCGGGATGCCCTGGGGATTGTCAGGATGCCATGGGGACTGTAGGGATGCCCTGGGGACTCCAAGCCCCGCCAGTCCCAGCCGATGCAGCCATGGTCCTGCTGAGCTGTGCCCGGGCAGGCAGCCCCGGCCCCTCAGCCCGGCTGTCCTGAGCCACACACGGCTGTAGCCTTGGTTCCATGCCTGAGGTGTTTTGCTTTTCTGAAATTCTTTTCCCAGGCAAGTTCTGTAAACAATGGGAATGTTTTTGTATCTGTACCTATGTTATTCATTCCTTCTCACAGGAGGGACTTCTCCTTGATGTCCCTCTGGTGTGACCAATGTGATCGAAAACGTTTGCCTTTGTTTCACCAATCAGATTGGCCAGTGTAAAATAGTATATAAGGGAGATGCATCCCTAAATAAAGGAGTCATTTTTACCCTTCTGATCTGGGAGTCTGTGTCGCTGTGGTACAAAACAGCGTCACGGCCGCTGAGGGNCCGCTCCCGTCCCGCACGGAGTTTGGGGAGCGGGCAGGACCAGCCCTGGGGCACATTTTGGGATGGGGAACCGGGGGCTCGGTGGCTGTTCCTTGCCCCTATAGCCGGCTGGGGTGGGATCGTGGAAAGGTGCGTGTTGGGGGTCAGGTCTCGTTAGCCCCCGCTGGGATGGGTGTGACAGCCGATGGAGACACTGAACATTGATGGAAGTGGCTGATTCAGGACCTTGTAACAGCCCCAGGAGCAGCTTCCAGCTGCAGGCAGAGGGAGGATGAGGAGCTGGAGCTGAGGCAGCACAGCTGGCAAGACACAAACATGGTAGGGACTGGGGGGTTGGAGATAAAATGAAGATCCTGCCGAGAACCTGGAGCAGCCTCACCTGTCAGTAGTGGGGAGATGTGGAGTTGGAGTGGAAACTGAGCTGGCAGTGAAATAAAGCTTGTGGGGCTGGAGCTGAAAGCACTGTGGGGCTGGGATAGGAGAGCAGCTGGAGTGGTGGGGCTCATTGTGGGGCTGGGGCTACGGCAAAGATCCTGCTGTGACAACCTGGAGCAGCCTCACCTGCTGGCATGGGGAGCTGTGGAATGAGCTGAATGGGCAGAGCAGCAGTGAAATAAAGCTTGTGGGGACTAAAGGAGCTGAAATCACTTTTTCCTCCCCAATTTCTCCCCATTTCTCTTTGTGTGAGGGCCCCGTGCAGGATGTTTTTTGGGGGCACACAGGACACATCCCCTGCTGCCATTCACCATCTGTGTGAGCAGGCATCAATCAAGCTGAAAAACACACATGAAGAGAAAACTCCCTGAGGAGCTCACAGAGACAGGAGTTCCCTTCTCTTTGAATTGCCATTTGTATTCCGAGTGTTGTGTAAACATTAAATATTTAAAACATTGCCTGTAGCACTCTTGTTTCACAGTGGGATTGGGATAAAGCCATTCCTGTCTCAGGGTCATGAGAAATGTGCTCAGGCTTAGCACTTTCCCCTTCTTCATCAGAGATGCTGAGGCCTCCAGGAGTGCTGCCCCTCTCACACAGCCTGAAATCAGAGCCTTGTTTAATGCTGGCAGGAGCTGGACAGGGCTTGGCTCAGTTTGCCCTGTAATCCTGGTCTGTGGGATTCTGCTGCTGCTGCAGGAACATTGTCCAAGCCTCCCCCAGCACAGGAGCAGCTCTGCACTCCCAGAAAGAAGCCACTGCACCAAGCTTTAGGTTTTTAGCAGTGCTCAGGCCATGCTCACTGCTTTGGAGCCTGGGACGTTCCACCTTGGACACTTGATCCTGCAATGACATTTTTAAATGTAGTGAAGATGTGTCTTGCAATTTCAGATGCCAGCTCTGCTCTCACAGTGCTGGTTATTTCTTGCACTAGCAACCCTTAGCAGCTGTTGTAGTTTCCCAGGTGAAACTCTTTACATATGGAGTTTGAAGTCATGATTATCCCCATCCTGCTGACACCTGGAGACCAAAAAAAACTCTTAAGCCCACTTTGGGCACTTGCTGTGTTTTGTCTGTGGTCCCTGGTGACACAGAAACCTGTGGCTGAAAGAGCTGAAAGTCTCCTGAGTTGTAGCCTACTGTTCTAAGTATTCTTTTCCTAGTTCTGGTGCCTGGTGTTTAGAGTCACAGCTGATCCACTTTTCTGACCAGAAAAGCAGAGTATCCCGAGTCATTTAAAGATTTAAGGATATTAAGGGCAGGCTTGGTTTTATGTACCTAAATCCATGTCAAGGGGACAGAAGGGTGTTTTTAGTTTCTATTTTAGTGGGGTAAGCCATGAGGGGATGCTGCACTGGCCCCTGTGTGCCTGCAGCCTGTTCCAGGGTACTTTGTCACGAGACATAGGAATTAGGGAATTGTCTTTTAAGAGGAGAGCACGGGAGGACACATTTTCCCTTGTCCTCAAGTTCTCCAGCACATAACTGCATTATCCCCCCTCGTGTCCCCTCCCCACACATTCATTTTCAGAGCTACAAAAGCTTGGCCTCATCTCCCTGCACTTGGCTCCTGCTGCCTGTGCACAAGCAGTGCATGGGTGGGCGACCTCATTTGAGAGCTGATTTCATTATAGATCAACTGTGTTCCTCCCCTCATGTATCTCATGGTTATCTCCCTCCCTGATGAGGTCTTCTTAATTAAAGCATGGACAATTTGTGACAGAATGGCATTTTCCAAAGATTTTCTTCCCTGGTTGCACAAATGCAGAGGCCAGGCTGGTTATGTGTTAATTTAAAATGAAGGTTTGATTGCTGCACCCTGCTCTAGGTGCTGCTCACCTTTCTAGGCAGCACTGGAAGAAACACCATTTACAGGCTGATGACAGATTTGGCTGTGGGTTATTTCCAGCCAGGCTTCTGTCCTGTGCTAATTCAAGTTTTTATGTTGGCATTGGTGCCTTATTTTTCAGCAAAACTGAGGCCATGTCAGAGTGGCATCTTTGTCCCTCAAGGAGAGCAACTGAATTCTCCTGTTCCACCAACCCTGAAGACCTGAGCAGACCCCAATGCCTCTGGGAGGTCTTTGTGCTTCCCCTGGTGTTCTCTTCCACGGGCTGTGGCACTCACAGGGACCCTGCCCTGTCCCCAAAGGCACCAAGGCCACATCAGGGAGCTGTGCTGCCTCCAGGAGCCTCCAGTGCTGCCCAGCTCAGCTCCTGTCACACTGGGGGATGAGCTCAGGGGGCCTGGTTTAACCTCACTGCCTTCCCAGGGGATGGGGAGAGTCAGAAGGGTGAAAGTGAGAACCTGTGGGCCGAGATAAAAACAGTTTAATGTGTCAGAAAGGAAGAAACTAACTGTGATGGTGATAATAAAAGAGTTTTACAATGTACAGAGCAGTTGTCCAGCCCATGGACGGCTTTCCCTCAGTTTATTTGCTAAGCATGGCTCCAGATGGTCTGGAATATCCTTGGGTCAGTCAGGGCCAGCTGTCCTGACTGTGACCCTCCCAGCTCCTTGTGACCCCAAATCTCCTCACTGGCAGGGCATGAGAAGCTGGAAAGTCTGAGCACAGACACTGCTTAGCCATGGCTGGAAACAAGTGTGTTATCAACATTATCCTCACACTGACTCCAAACCTCAACAACTGGAGTTGATCCTGCTGGAACAAAATTAACTCTCCAGCCAAAACCAGGCCAGGGAACTCCTAGGTCTCTTATATTCAGAATATATGGATACTAAAAGGTTATGAATAAGCTTTTAAGGCAGCTAAAGATGCAGGTCAGCCTGCTGAGGCTGACAAAGCACTGGTACATTTAAAGCAGTGCCACTGGGGTGTTTATCCCACTCAGGGGTTTTCACAGCTCCCTGGAGAATCTCCCTGTGGTTACAGTCACCCCCATCCTTTGGGACACCTCTGCTTTAGAAGGTGGACCAGCAGTGCTGGCTGTGTTGTCTGGAGCACAGCACAGAGCCAGCCTGGGGTGACAACCTGAAAAAAGCTCTTTAAATCCCAAGATCTGAAGGCAGATGGTGAAAGGGAGCAGCAGAGAGCGGGGTCAATCTCTGGATTGATGCCCCAGGCTCAAGAAGCCCAAAGTCTGAATACAGATGCTGAGCATCATTTCCAGTGATCCAAAATCCTCCTCTGTGTTGTCTTCACAAACCAGGACAAGCAGAAGACCGCAGCCAAGGGGTTTTGAACCTGGCCAGAAGTAACTTCAGTCCATGAGCAACTGGTACCACATAAGGCTGACACACTTGGACTGAGACTTTTCAGGAGCAACCCCTTTTGCTGCTCTGATGTACCAACATATTCCAGGATCCCTGATGTTCATTTCTGTCTAGATCCAGGCTGATGCACCAGGAAAGCTGGGCTGTGGAAGCTCAATTTTATTCTCACTGACACAACAGTAAATCTGGAGTGATTCCATATGTACCAGAGGAATTCCTGCTAAGACAGCAGCATAATTTCCAGTGGCTTGCAGTTCTTGTTGGGGGAGCCACACTACCAGCATTTAGATTTATTTTAACTCTCTCCAGAGTCCCTGGAATAGCTGTGATAGATGCACACAGCAGGTTTTAAATCTGCCATTTTCAGAACATTTTGCCTGGGCAGGAGCACTTCCTCCAGGATTTTATTGACCTGATCCAGCACAGCCCCTGGAAGAGACACCAGGGTGTTTTGTTGGCTCCTTGAGTGCACAAGGACACAAGCAGAGAGTTTTCTAAAGCACTCGTTCTGCTTTTCTGATAACATTTCCTTCAGTTTCAGCCCATCCACATTCACATAAAGGCTGCCCTGAGAGTGGTTTTCTCCTGGTTTCATGATGGGAAGTGCATTTTTTTTTCCCATGTGGCTTTTCCCTGCAAACAGAACTGCACTCTCTGTGCTGCTCTGGCCTGTCCAGGCACAAGTGGGTGCCAGCACTTTGCCAAGAGGAGCAATGGGTTGGTAGAGCCTTATTATCATTTCTCAGGGCTGACAGGGAAGAAAGCTTTTGTCCTCACTGTGGTTCTGACAGAGAGGCTGGGAAAGGACAACTTGGAGCTTTTTCAGGCCCGTGTGGGAAGGCAGGACAAACACAGTGCAGCTCTCAGATCCCATCAAACTTCCCCAAACTCATGTGGGACTGCACAGGCCTTGCCCAGGCCCTGGATGCCAGGGCAGAGTTCATTTGGGGGCCACATTTTCTGCTTTGAATCTGCAGATTTATCTGCAGTGCTCACACAGGGTAAGAGCTGCCCTTACTTTCCCCTTTTCTCCCAGACCCACACAGAGCTCATCCCTTTAGGCAAAAGGATGGGTCCTGCACAGTTGGGGCTGCTTCACTCAAGCAGATTTGTATCTTAATTAATTCAGGGGCATCAAATTCCCTCCCCATCCTTTTTTTTTTTTTTTT